>OZ012696.1:27172263-27209763 GCA_963942565.1 Maea johnstoni
CGTGACTTGTTAATCCGTCGCCACAGACGATGGACGTAGTAAGTTGGCACTTCGGGTAATTATCCATGGAAGAGACACAAATCCTCGTGACTGGGTAATCCAGCGCCACAGAGGATGGACGGAAATAGGTTGTATCAGGAATAGCAGGCAGGTCGGAGGTTCGACCGCTGCTGCTGGGTACTCCAGCGCCAGAAAGTAAAAGTAGACGTCTCATGATGATCACAATAAAAATAATAAATAAATAAATAATGGTTCGCTCAGGCGTAAGATAAATCGGTTCGCTTAATGCGTGAGATCGAGGTTGTCTGTTCTTTCTTGCCCCAAGTTTCTTCACTTAAGCATCCGAGTCGGGCATGGGTTCCGAGTCGGAGAAGGGGTCCGAATCGGAGATAAGGATGATCCCGTCAGCCGCATCCCGGTCTGCCATCTGCTGTCGTCGCATCCCCTCCAACACCCCCCGATCAAAGGCCTTCCTCTTGAGGTCCATTCGGATTTCATAGATGCGCGCCTTGGTGAATTTCTCCAGGTATGTCATCAGTTCATCAGGGCTGGTTCTCACGATGGGGCTCAACACGTTGGCATCGAAGGTGAGACGACGAGACTGCTCGACAACTTGTCCTCGCTGGACTGCTCCGATCTCGTAGGCTACCGCCAGGGTTCGCCTCACTTCAACTTGGTCTGTTTCGCGGTCTTCTACTGGTGGGAATCGGGCCATGGTCGTTTCACTCCCCACCATCGTTCGCGGTCTCGAAGTTCGGCCTCTGCTCAGTTCGTCCCACTGTAGTTTTAGGTCTTCCAGGCTTGTCGTCAGGGCGTCTATTTCTTCCTGCTTTCCGGCTGACTGCTCCTGGACAAGTCGGATTTCATTCTCCGCCGCCGTCAGCTGCCGATCTCGACGTTCTATCTGGTGCTGCATATGGTCGATCTCTAATCGGCAACTCTGCACCAGTTCTTGCGCTTCTTTGGCCTCTAGTCGGATCTCCGTCACCTGTTTCTGTAGAGTCAGCCTCTCTTGGTCTTGGCAGTGGGCAGCCTGCATGGCTACCTTCGTGGCTTCTTTGTTGGCGTGTTTCTCTAACCGGAGATCCTCTAGCGCCGTCTCGCAACACTCTCTGTAGTTCTCAGCATCCTGTTCTGCTGCCTTCAAACGAACGTCAAGCTGTCTCTTGACTTCTTCAGCTTCTTCCATGCTGAGCAGGGTTTCGGCCAGCATCTTTTCGGTGATCTCTTTCTTTCTCTTGTAGTTCTCTGTTGCCTTCGCTGTCTCGGCGCCAGCCCACTCTGCCATTTCCTGTCGGATGCTGGTCACTTTCCGGCGTAGCTGCTGGATGGTTCGCCCATCGTCTCGTCGACCCGCCACGGCCCTCTGCTCGGACTGGTGGGCTAGCAGGAGCGAGTCTTTCTGGGCTCGACACCTGTCGCTCAGCTCTCTGTACTGCCGCTCTAACTCGGTCTCGTGTAGCGTCATCAGGTCGATCTTCTGCTCCATCTCGGCTTTCGTCTTCAGCGATACCTTGTGGCTTTCTTCGAGGGCACTGTACTTTTCCCTCCAGAGGTCCTCCACATCTTGCATGGACTGTAAAAGTTCTGCTTCGACGCTCTGGATTCGCTGGGCCAGCGCGTCCCGCTCTGCCTCGGCCTTCCTCGCCCTGTCTGTATTAGCTTCATACCGCACGTGAGCCGGTTGCACTCCACGGGGATGGTCGTCTCGAGGGTAGCCTCCCGCTGCTCCGGGCTCGCTACCTTGGTGCCAGTTATCGCCTCCCCCATAGCTGCGCCTGTCGGTATCTCGCCTGCTTTCTTCTCGGGAGTTTCTGCGGGTGCAAGGTGGTGAAGGTGTCCTCGTCCGCTTCCTTGGTGGTGGAGTCTCGCCTTCCCATCTTCTCGCCTCCATGCGATACATCGCACTCGCCGAAGTAGGCCGCACCATCGGATCGAACGGCGTCGCTCCCCTCTCTGTTTGCTGGTATCTCTCCTCGTCGATCTCAAGACGTCGGGCAGGGAAATCCGGGTCGTCGACGGCGCTAAACGGGTGCTCCGATGGGTAGAATGGAGCCCCAGGCACGATGTGTCCGTCTTCGACTGCATAATACCCCTTCTTCCACTTGACTTGTATGCACTCGAGTTCTTCGGCATGATGTTTCATGTAGTGCATCTTCATCTCGGTAAAGTTGCAGTCTACGTAGGTGCACCGTCCGCCATGTCCCGTTCCCTTGTAGCTCAGGCACCTCCACGCGTGTATTCCCCTTCCATCGTGCAAGTCTAGGTTGTGTCGGCCCATATCCCGAAAATTCCTCTTGCAGATGCCGCAGTATCCCTCTTCTCGAAGCGAGTGTGTCGGCTGCATGCTCATGTTGCTTTCTTTTGTATCGGATGACTTGTTGACAATGGGATTAGCGGCGATTAATTCGTGATCTGTTTGGTTCGCTCAGGCGTGAGATGAAGAATGGCGTCTTTCCGCTAACTGGGTCAATCTGGTGATGCGGTTCCGGGGGTGTGGCACCCCTTGGAGACATCTGATTGGTTCTCAGGTGACCTCTGCGACACTTGTTGTTTCTCGGACTCTTTCGCCGCCGCCATCCTCCACCATCACCGCCGAAATATCCCAAGTCTCCCCGTTCTCCAGCCTCCACGTTCCCGCATTCTATTCAGTTACTGCTTGACTGCTTGCCATCAGCTCGGTTGGTTTCTATTTCGCCGCGCGGAGATTATTTCTGTACTTTCGCCCACGGCAAATTCCTCGCTTCGCCAACTAGGTCAAACTCAGCCACTGCCGTGACGTCATGCGGGGACTCCCTCTCACGTGCGGGGAAACCCCTTGGTCTCCAGATGGGACTTCTCACTCGGCTCGCCAACACTCGACGCAGCAACAGGCACAGTTCGCCGCTCTCCACAGTCTCCATTCTCCTGCAGTTTCTCACGCCAGAGCGTCTCTATGTCTTCTCTCCAGCAACTTTCTAACGCCAGAGCGAATCTTCTTCTCTTCTCCAGCAACTTCTTACGCCAGAGCGATTCTTCTTCTCTTCTCCAGCAACTTCCTACGCCAGAGCGATTCTTCTTCTCTTCTCCAGCGATTTCCTACGCCAGAGCGATTCTTCTTCTCTTCAGTTTTCACACTTCAGAAATTTCTTTTGTCTTCACTGTTCTTGCTGGTCTGGATGATGCCTTCACCCTACTCCCCCTCTTCTTTTACGCTACAATCTCCTGATTGTTCTGGGATTTTTCTTCCGGATGCCTTCCTTTCTCGTTTCCACGGCAACCATTTCTCCCCAGGTGTCATCTTAAGGACTTTCTGTCGGACATTTTCTCTCCATCGTCTTTTCCTGCTGGTACTCAGGCGGTTGTCACTTTTCCAAGCGGACGAAATCACCATTCTTGAGCTAAAGGGTATCTTGAGGGTGTCGACAATTTCGGATTTGGTACTTTACTTGGCGTTCTTCTCTCTCTTCAAAACGACTCCTCCTCCAGCCAGACGAATATTCTTCAGTCCTCACGGTGCATTAGCTTTTGAGTTGATGTCAGCATGATCCAGGGTTGTAGGAGTTATCCTTGTTGCTGGCTAGTCTTGCCATTTCCCCTGCTACCAGCCGGCACAGCATATACACGCGTATTTCGTAGCTCGAACTTCAGTGTCTTGTCTTTCTCTATCCTTCACACTTCCATACGATCTCTCTCTGCCTTAGACCACCTGGTTTTCTTCACTCTCTATTCACACCCATAGCGCTGCGGAGCTCTTCTTTCTCTCCGCCCCGAGGTTCTCTGGGAATTTTCTTTCTCTGGTCTCACGTCGGGTTGGTCATCACCACTTTCGGAGTCTACCGATGTCGGAATCTCGTGTTCTCTCGGCTCATCCTCAGCTCCATCGGTGCTAGACCAATCCCTGGGCTTGACAAAGGTTATCAGCCTCTCTCCATTGACCACTGTTCTCTTTCCTTTCTTGTCTTCTATTCGGTACGTCACGTCGGCCATCACGTCGATCACGGTATAGGGTCCCTTGCACTTGTGTTCAAACTTGGCAGCTCTACCCTGTCTTCTAACCTTGGTGATCAGCCAGACTAAGTCTCCCACATCTCTCCGGTGGCCCATTGCCCCCCGATCATGCTGCAGTTTCTGTCGTCGCATTGCTTGACCGGTGACTTCTCTGGCCCGTCGGTGAACTTTAGCCAATCTCTCTCGGAGGTCCCAAGTGTGCTCCAGCTCGTCCTGCTCCACCAGGCTGGTGGGCAACTCGGACATGGTGAGTGCCAAGGGGACGGTCATCTCTCTTCCAAACAGCATCATGTGTGGTGTCTGTTGAGTGGTCTCATGCACACTGGATCGGTAAGCCATCAGGGTGAGGGGTAAGATTTTATCCCAGTTGTCGTGTTCTTCTCCTGTCAGGCTTCTGATCATGGCTCCCATCGTACGGTTGAACCTCTCCACCATTCCATTTCCCTCAGGGTGATAGGCAGTAGTTCTTGTCTTGCGTATTCCCAGTAATCTGCACACCTCCTGGAACAGCGTACTCTCGAAGTTTCTTCCCTGATCGCTGTGGATGGAGACAGGGGTACCATATCTGCTGACGAAGTCATTCACCAGGGCCTCGGCTACCGTCTCGGCTGTCTCGTCCGGCAAGGCATAGGCTTCTACCCACTTGGTAAAATAACAAGTGATGACTAGGATCTTCGAGTTCCCTCTGGCTGTCTCAGGCAGCGGTCCATACATGTCTATGGCGATTCTCTCAAAGGGCGTCCCCGATCTCACAATGGTCATAGGATTCTTCCTGGTCCTGCCTCCCGGTCCCTTGGCTCTGACGCAGACCCCGCACTGGGCCAGCCAACTCCTGACGTCAGCTCGCATGTCATACCAGAAGTACTTCTCATGTAGACGTGCCACTGTTCGCTTCACTCCCAGATGAGCTGTCCACCTCTCACCGTGGGCTTGCTGTAGGAACTCTTTCCGCTTGCTCCTTGGAACCAGCACTTGAGTGTGAACTTTCGCTCCGTCGGAACTCTCCCACTTTCTGTAGATGACACCTTCTCTCATCTTCAGGCGTTGCCATTCTCCCCAGTAGGACTTGGTGGCCAAGCTGTGTTCGGATATCTCATTCCATCTGGGTCTCTCTTCCCCCCTGGCCAGCCTAGTCCAGATTGGCGCGATGTCGGGTCTTCTTTCTGTAATTCTCTCCACTCAGCATTCGTCCACAGCGGCTGTATAGTGACCGCTGCCACCCTGTGGTTTTCCTCTGGACGAAGGCAGGTGATGTTCTCTTCCACCTCTTCAGGCGATTCACTCTCTGTACTCTTGATTTCGGGGTCACCACTGTCGGAGCTTCTCCCCCTCTCTGGTTGTTCGTTTGGCCGTCTGCTCAAGCCATCGGCGTTACCGTGACTCCTGCCAGCTCTGTGCACAATTTCCTTGTTGAACTCTGCCAGGGTATTCTGCCACCTGGCCCACATTCCCGTGGCGTCTTTGAAGGTTTGCAACCACCTCAAGGCGGCGTGATCTGTGCGTAGCTTGAACTTTCTTCCTATCAGGTAGTGCCGGAAATACTTGCAGTAGAAAACCACCGCCAACAGCTCTCTCTTTGTCACGCTGTAGTTCCTCTCCGACTTGCTCAGCCCCCGACTTGCATATGCTATGGGTCTCTCTACGCCGTCTTGCACCTGCGACAATACCGCCCCGATTCCTGTGGCACTGGCGTCGGTATCTAAGATGAAGTCTTCCTCACTGCTAGGGTAAGCTAGGATGGGGGCCTCCACCAATTTCTTCCGCAGTGTCTCGAAGGCAACCTGGCATTCGGTGGTCCACAAGAAGGGTCTGTTCTTCTCCGTCAGCCTATGCAGGGGACGGGCAATTGTCCCGAAGTTCTGTACAAACCTCCTGTAGTACGATGCAGTCCCCAGGAAGCTGCGTACCTCTGTCTGCGTGGTGGGCACTGGCCACTCCCTCACGGTCTCGATCTTCTCAGGGTCCGTCATGACTCCCTCCTCCGTCACCACGTGCCCCAGGTAATGTACTCTCTTCTGGAATAAGCGACACTTGCTGGGCTTGAGCTTCATTCCTGCCTGTCCTATTCTGCTCAGGATCGCATCCAGGCGGTCCAGGGTCTGCTGCTCTGTTTTCCCGAAGATGATGACGTCATCCAGGTAGATGAGGCAGGTTTCCCACTGTAATCCCGACAGCACTGTTTCCATCAGCCGCTCGAAAGTACCGGGTGCTGTACTCAAGCCAAAGGGCATGACCTTCCAGGAATACAACCCCCCGCTGGTGATAAACGCGGACTTCTCTTGTGCACTCTTGGACATTCCCACCTGCCAGTAGCCGCTGGCCAGGTCAAGGGTACAAAACCACTTGCTTCCTCCCAAGGCGTCTAGTGAATCGTCGATTCTGGGTAAGGGGTAGGCGTCCTGGATGGTGTGGCTGTTCAGACGTCGGTAGTCTACGCACAGACGGGTCGTGTTGTCTTTCTCTTTCACCATCACCACTGGTGCCGCCCACGGGCTCGCCGACGGCTCTATCAGGTCCCTCTTCAGCAGGTCGTCAACTATTTCCTTGGCTTCTGTCTGTTTCCAAAACGGGAACCTTCTGGCCGGCTGTCGCAGTGGTCGCAGGTCTGGGGGTGTCCTGATCTCATGCTGGACCAAATGTGTCCGCCCCAGGTCGTCTGGCCCACTAGCAAAAGCACTCTGGTGTTTGGTCAGCAGCTCCGCCAGTTTCTTCTTCCCTTCCGACGACAGGTTCTCACTTCCATCCTTGCACAATGGCCGCAGGAAGTCGGGCATCTTTTCTGTACATCTTTTCTCCTCTGGTTCTTTCTTGGTCTCCACGGGGACAGGTGGCTCTCCGGCCACCGGGGTCACTACTCCTGCTGGCGTGCCCTTGTAGATCGTGATAGGTTCGCTGGTGGTATTGAGGAGTCGGATGGGTATATAATCTTTGCCCACATCCACCAGTGCTTTCCCCACCATGACGCCCCTCTGTCCCATCTTCCCCTTCGAACTAGGTTCCACCAATCCTGATCCCCTCACTTTCTCCAATTCTTTCGTGCGGCCGCAGATATACCCCGTGGTCAGGATTTCCTTTCGGGGGGGTATCACCACTGTTCTGTCCGCCAGCACCTTGCAACACTTCGACAGCCCTGATATTCTCTGGCTGATGTAGGGGACTGTTTTTCCTCCCTCGAACTCGACTTGTTGAGTATGATGGTTCACCATGATTCCGCCCGCTCTCTGTAGTCCTATACCTAACACGACGTCATCGGCTATCTCGGCGATCATGAAGTGTCCTACCAATATCGTTCCACACAAATCCACTTCTAGTTCCACTTCTCCCCGAACTGTCACTGGTGATTTGTCGATGGAGACTAGCCTCTCTCTGCACTCTCTCAGGGCTAGGTCGTTTCTATTCGGATGGTTCAGGTAGACCTCGGGCGAGATAATCGACTTCGTGGCGCCGGTATCCAACAAGCATTCGTACTCTTTTCCTCCTATCTTTCCAATCATGTAGGGGCTCCCCTCATCTTCCCCGTCGAAGTGTATTTTCTTGGGCGTCTGTTCTACTCCTCCTGTGCCGGCCCTCCTGCCCCGGGGGCGGCACTCGGTCCGTTTCCCGAACCGGTCTTGTTGGGACAGTCTCTCGCCATGTGACCTGGCTGTCGGCAGCTATAGCACAGGAACGGCCTCTGTTGTCCTCCAGCACCCTCCCATCTTCTGGGCTGCAACTTCAGGACGAGTTCTTCCAGGGCCTCTAATTTCGCTTGGATGGTGTTATCCGCAGCGGGTGTCACGGTCCCCACCTGTCGTGCTACCGTGGTCAGCAGGGGTTTTCCCTTCGGTTCTTTCGTGCCACGCCCGCTTTCGGTGCCCTCGTACTTGATGGCCAGGTGCACGGCTTCCTCCAAGGTCTGGGCATCCCCTCTGGCGGTCAAACGCTGTATCTTCTCGTCCGCAATCATCTCGATGAACGCCTTCTTCATGAGACGATCCTTCAACTTCCCTTCTGCGTCGGGGTAGGCCAGGGTGAACAGCCGTCTACACACGTCACCCAACTCCTGCAGACTCTCTTCTGGCTTCTGGCGGCGCTGTGCTAACTCCATGGCGTGTTTCTCGGCCTGGTCATCCGATGCGTAGCGCTGGTCAAGAACCCTGACGATGTTTCGGTACGAGGATCTCTCGGCGTCGGACAGGTGCTGCACCACCCGCTGGGCTCCTCCCTTCATAGCCGCGATAAGGCACAGGCTTTTCTCGCTGTCGCTCCACTTGTTGAGCTTCGCTGTCGCCTCGAAGTGCATGCGATAATCCACCCATGACTCGCTCACCCCGTCAAAGCGGTCCACTCGGGCGTTTCGCCAGTGCTCGGATGTCTTCGGCCGTTGGGGCTCGCCCGTTCCCTCTGGCCGTGCTGCCATGGCCCGCTGCGTCTCCGCTATCGTCTTCAACGTTCCTCCCATCAGGGCTGCCATGTCTGCTATCACCTGTTCCATACCAATCGGCTCTCTCTCTCGCGGTGACTCTGTACCTCGGGCCGGGGCTGTCGTCCGCCCTGGCCCCACAATTCCCTTCCTGGGAAAGTCAATCACCCCGGAGCTGCTACTGGCTAACGGCACTTCTATTATGGGCACCGTAGTGTCCAACGAGGCGTTGACCGCTCCTCTTCTACTCGCCGAGGGATGGCCTGGTGGTGCTCGTGTACCGCAATCAGCTTCTGTCCTCTGCTCGGCTCTGGAGGTCACCCGCTCCCCTGTGACGTCACGGCACGGTCGATCTGGCGCCACCGACTCTGCATCTGACGACGAATCTCCCGCCTCTACCTTGCTATCTCTCTGAAGAACCGCGTGTCTCTCAGCTACCGGTCGCTCGGACGGCCACTCTGTCGCTCGGGTTGCACCAAATGAACGATCGGCTGATATAAAATCGTCCAAACGGGCACCCGAGATCTGTTCTCTGAAAGTGTTAACGGTTCGCTCAGGCGTAAGAAAGGTTGGCTCAATGCGTAAGGAATCGGTTCGCTCAGGCGTAAGAAAGGTTCGCTTTATGCGTGGTTTGGACGATAATTCTGTGTCTTGAGGTGGACTCAATGCCACTTTTGGTGAATGTTCTCGCCCAAACTCCGATCCCGATCTGTTGGCCGCCGCCATCGCCAGTGACTGCGCCGCCAGCCACGGCTGCGTGATGTCTACCCCCTCGAGCCGCAACGCACCGTCCGCCTGTTCCTCCACCACCTCGACAATTTGCTTTCGTTCCGCTTCACCTTCCATCCCCACTGATTATTACCACCAACTGTGAGTTTGTTCCGACAAAAATTTCGAGAATTTCGCCGATAGTGCTAAACACTATCCCACCGCTGTCACCAAAGAAGAGTGTGCTATATGTAGCGGAATGGATCCCTGGCCGAAGGGATGATCCGACAAACAAACAGAATCACCTTACTTAAATAAAAGGTTTCTTAGTTCTCTCTTGAAATGAAATAAAGCTCAGTTGGGTTTTCTGACTCTTACAATAACGCTTAGCGAAGGTTGGGGATGGATGTGGTGTTGAAGAGAAGACGGGACGAGCAAGTATAAATCAACAATACAGTTTAATCATCACAGTACAATATACATACCACCGCACTCGTTCTCTATACAGCAGCATCAACACAATAAGTCCACTCTATGTAAATGACCATCACGACATCACAAGTCCACAAAAAGTTTTTGATCTCTCTAATATCTGGTCTCAATGTCTGGTAAATCCGGATGTAAATACACACTCTGCTCAGCTACAGTTCTTCTCTATGCTGTCATCATAATCCTCTCTATATACACATAATAATCCGTGAACAGCTTCAGTCTCTTTCTGGCTACTTGCCCTTGTAATCGTTACTCCCTGGGTAGTCTAAATCCAGCTCTCAAGCACCTTAATCCGTCTGTAAACACCTCTGTCGTTCTCTACTTCTACACTACTCTAACTCTAATCTAAGACTGACGTGATTCGAATCTAACCTAGTTTCCCGCCCTTCCTTCCAATCGCACGCGCGGTACATCAATCGTTGAGGCCGCACGAGCGCTACGTCACAGAGCACTCGGAATAACTAGATACTTTGTAGCACGTCTAAATGCTAGGCTCTGCGAAGGCGGAGACCCAGCTTACAATAATAGAAGTGACGGAACATGACCTGTTTCTTAGCCCTGGGGTCATTCCGTCACAATACACATATTTATATACGTATATATACACATATATCTACATATATATACATACATACATATGTATATACATACATATATATATATACATACATACATATATATATATATATATATATATATATATATATATATATATATATATATATACATATATATATATATATATATATATATATATATATATATATATATATATATATATATATAAATATATATATATATGTGTGTGTGTGTGTGTGTGTGTGTGTGTACATTTCCCCTAGAAGTATATGTTATCTCATCTGGGATCAGATTGTCGATTTAAAAAGCAATGTATATGCTATAGACTTGTAAGATACGATCTCTATGTTATAAAAACATTATCCCTTTTACCAGTTGCAACCATACCTGTTTCACTAGTATGTAAAACCAGGCAGATTTGCAAACAGTACTAAGTGATGAATAATACGATTACCACAAGGCCACAATGTAACTAACTATACACCTGAATGCATTGGTGCACAATCTACCAATGTATGTATGTATGTTTATTGACTGTAACCTGTTGGTTACAAAATCATACTCCATTCAGAGAATGGATAGACACAGAAAGTAAATAAATATATACATATGTTGGTTAGTATAATACCGGAAAATAAACAGAATTTAATAATGAAATCAATAGGTCGATAAGTGTAGAGGGAAGAAAGAAAAATTTAAGAAATATATCGTTTCTATCTTATTGCGGAAATGTTGCAGTCTGACAGTTAGACTATTGGCTATATACTCACTTAAAGCTGACACACCATCTTTAAATGGGACATTGGTCAGTTTTGAGAAATTAGGAGATCCCAGTACAGAAACAAAAATACGTTTCTATCTTAATCCAAAGATTGATACAAATCTGACATAAAGAACTACGTACTATCTTAAAGCTGGCATACCACTTCAAAATGTAAATAGGGGGGTTTCTTTACGGTACCTAAAAAGAGTTATTAATGTCTCAATAATTGTTTATCCTAATTCAGTGACGAGGTTCGCTAATTGCCATACTTCTCAACTTAAAAAGTCCTTATTCCAGATATTTACTTAATCATCTTCCTAATTAATGCGAAGTTTGCAAGAGATGACGCAAAACAAATGAACCACGCGTCAAATGTGTAACATTTTCTGTTACACCTGTGTAAAAGGATATGTCAATAGGGCATGCAGCATGTGTTACACCTAACATTTGGACATCACTTCAGGTAGCGTGTACTAACATCGGTGTTAATATCAATGTTAACACTTTACTTGAAGTCCGCCATTATCATTGTTTTGGTTTATTGTATACGTTGACCGCCATCATCTGAGTGCATTCGTCCATGTCTGGATAGGAATAAAGTAGGACTAGCACGATATGTAAATGTGCTCCCAATACCACAAACAACACATACATACATACATACATACATACATACATACATACATACATAAATACATACATACATACATACATACACACACAGATACACACACACACACACACACACACACACACACACACACACATATATATATATATATATATATATATATATATATATATATATATATATATATATATATATATATATATATACGTATATATATATATATATATATATATATATATATATATATATATATATATATATATATATATATATATATATATATATATATATATATATATATATATATATATATATATATATATATATATATATATATATATATATATATATATATACATATATATATATCCTCGATTAGCCAAATGGCCACTTTGGTCTTTTTGCAACATAATGTTTTATAATAGTAAATATTTTATCACATTCCATTATATCATAAAGTTATTGTACCATATCATGGCATACTACAATATATTTAAATGAATCTCATAAATTCCAAAGAACATTAATACATAATCAGGGGTTGAAATATTTACTAAATAAATAATGTAAAAAAGCATTTATGGAAAGGCTAGCCTTATGTCCGTTGCATAGATAAAGAATAATGCTGTGATGGGTCATGAAAATGCGGTTCATACTACATGCTATCCTCTCATCCGTTTATTTTTCCGTTGTGACCACTTTTATAAGTTTAAGTATTGTGGAGCACGTTTGAAGCATATTTAAGACACGAAATAGCCGTCAATGCGAACGTTTTAGAGTTTGCTTTTGTATACCTTAACCCTTCCAATGCTAAGGCTACTTTCATCCAAAGCACGACACAAAGATTTTTGAAAACCATCTAAACCATGTCATGTTGGTATTCATTGGATAGCCTCCACCGAGTACTCTCAGACGAGTACCGATGTGCCAGGGTTTCAGTCATTTTTCAAATATTTTTGCATCATTTTGTTTTGGTAAAATTAACCGCCAGCAGCATAAGGGTTAAAGATGAAAATGGGGCTACGATTTCGACATCAAAACCCAACAACTCGCTTGCTTGTCACAGCAAATAACTGTCTATCAATTGTAATCACGATGACCTCCTCAATATATCATTTCTTTAGACAATATTTGATTGGGGAACGCTGATCATAACTAAATCTACAACTCTCTTACACATGAAGTCAAAAGTGATGCTGCATAACCAAGTTATCATCAAAAGCGTCATAGATCCAGACGACATCTTGAGAGGCAGATCGGCGTGAATGGGTTAAATGAGAAAGCTCCTACACGAGTATCACGCTTTGTAGAAATAATGAGTGGGGTGTTTTTTTGCATCGGCTTTGTATCAGGAAAATAGCGAAGAATTCGCCACTTTTTGTGAACACGTACAAAGAACTAGGGTTGACCTGTTTTGGGGCGTACTATGTTCACCTATCCATGCCTAGGGTTCCCTTACAAAGTGTCGTCTGCACGTCTTGATACTTCTGATAATGACTTCTGATTAAAGCAGAAATTGAGGCAGGTATTGATGGAGAGATGCTTAAAGGATTGTGATAAATATTTTGCCTTAAGATATTTTCTTACAGAGTGTTGAACATAACGATAGAAGCGGAGATTGAAGCAAACAGTCCGGCCTTATTGGACTTCTTAGTTAACCCCTCAGCTGCTGGTGGCTAATTTGGTCAATACAAAGTAATATAAAAAAGCTGAAAATGACTGAAACCCTGGCAAATGGGTACTCATATGTTAGTACTCAATGGGAGCTTTCCAGTGAATACCAACATGACAGGATTCAGATGATTTTCCATTTTCTTTGAGTTCTAGTGCCTTAGACGAAAGTAGCCTCGGCATTGTATGGGTTAAAAGGGACATCAAGTTCTTTCTTGGGGGATTCTATGTAGTCAACCAATTTACACTTAGGAAGTTCCGCTAGATATTGTCGTCTGCATCTATGATAATTTTAACAATGACCCGCGGAATAAGAAAGACTTCACAAAGTAGTTTAAGGTGGCCGTAAACGTTTCGTCCTCAGGGAAGCCTGTTTTGAGATTTATGTATTATGCTAATGAACCGGGTCTTACCCTCCTTATGAAAAAACCCCATAGCTCTACTCCACTCCTAAGTTCATAATTTGTGAAAAAGCTTGATTTGACAGGTATGAACAGACAGACAGGAGAGACTGCATGCTTCACTGTTATGGTCATGTGACCCCAGTTAGCAGATAAGCCCCTCCCACCTCCTTATCAAAGCTACAGGAAATGGATGTGTATTGGATTGATAACTGATAAGAGCTGGCATTTAAGGTCAGCCAGTCTTTTCTTTGTATGCAGGTGTTGGTTAGAAAGGATGTCTGTTGGGTAAGGTGGGCCACTTTAGCACCACAGACAATGATGTTTTAATCAATTCAAAAATAGTGTATTAGGGATTAGTCTTAATCAAAATGTGGCTCCGGCTGTCTGAGAAAAACAGGAAACATCCCAGTTTTGGGGCTTCAGGTAAAAAAAGTGTGTATTTGATGGGAAAACCTGGACTTTTGGGAGGATGTTGGGTCAATCTGTCTCATACCTTCAGCTGGAACAGACACTCTTAGAAGTCTATGCTCTATGGATAACTAACAATACTATAGTATTTATCAACTTGGTTTCATCTTCAAACATAAGTTTTTCTCAAACAATAATACAGCAATCATGATATAGTTACCCAAAGTACAATTACACCCATATAATTCGGCTATTAACTAATTGAAGCCTGGATTGCATTTTTCACAACAATTGTCGTCAATTCAGTTGGAGACACAAAGGAGATTGAAATTGCAGGTGAATAATCGGGTTTATTGATAGATTAGCACTGTGGCCTCAGTTCTGAGGAAATAGATACAGGTATGTGTGGTGTCATAATCCCCTCAGGACTCCCCATTCTAGAACAATGAGTGTGGTGTCACTCATAATCCCCTCAAGGATTATGGGAGTCAGGAACCAATGTCTAAAAATAAGATTTGCTATTGGTGTAGGAAGGTCACTTGAAGCATTTCAAGCAGTGTAGTAGTCAATGTGGACAGTCTACTCATATGGGATTCATTAGTCAGACCTCAGGGAAAGTTGCCATTTCTGCTGCAAAATATGCATGGATTACTCATGCTGGATTATGTAACTTGGATCACTGGAGTGGAGATACAGCAATAGAGGTTTGTGAAATTATCTTTCTTTCAAGGCCCAGAATCTAAAAGCCACCTTGTCAGAAAGCTATGCTTTGGAAGTTTGGATAGCTTCAGAATTGGCCCTGCAACATGTTTGTCTTAGATAAATGAAGCTAAAAACCCCATATAGAGCATTACAAGCTTTTATTTGCCAAATCAATATACTTGCAGTCAAAGAGTCTGCCAGCATAACACACTAGATAGCTGAAAATTGATTTTGATGGCACAGTTCTTTGAATTATCAAGAATTCAAAAGCTATAATCTTAGATGACCAAACACAAGCTATAATGCATTACATTAATTAGCATGCAAACAAGATGCCATTCTACTAAGTAGGCGGGGCTTGGGTGATGTCATATGCCCATATATGGAATCCAGTTGACAGGGATGTTAGGCAGGTTGCAGAAATGTACTCATTTATACTTTTTTTTGAGGTAATTGAGAAGAAAAAATGTTGACAGTTGTGAAATACAATGGAAGGTTACTTTATCTTTCCACTTGGACAAAAATAAATACATTAAAGTAGTAGCAAAAAGTTGCACAGTAACTTTAACTGGGAAATACACAAAACTGCCATTTTCTCAGCTTAGTTTTCTAGAGTTTTACTCTCACGGCTGACGTGAATTTAGACACAAATCTTAATCAATTAGCTTCAAACTTTGTATATAGATTCTAAAACATGTTCTCTTCAAATCTAGACAGGGATATTGCAATATCTTATCTGGTTAATTTTTTATAGTGAGTCAAAAATCAAGAAACCAAAAAAGCATTTTTTTCCTAAAATGTTGTTAGATAAATGGCCATAAAAAAAGTTAGGGGCAATATTTTACAAAACCCTTGTCTAGATTTCTAGAGACAAAGGTTTTTTTCAATGTTTAAAAAAATCAGGTTATTATCTTCGATCCTGCTCTTAGATTTGCGTCAGCCGTGACATATGTACTGAAAATTGATTAGTCAAAGTTTTGACCCCAATTTCTTCAAAATATTTGGAGCACATACAACCTATCCATATCCTATGTATTCCTTAAGATCTGAGCTTTCTAAAAATATATAGTTTGCTAGGGGTTTAGTGTACAAATAATGAGAAATCAGCCATTATTTGAGGGAAAGTCTGCTCTCCACCGGAAACGTTTACAGCCACCTTAAGAAGACTTGCTAGTAGTTTAGCTTAGGGCTGTTCCATTTAAAAGTGTGTGGGGGGAGGAGGAACAGAAGGTTTTTGAAGGGGGCGGGGAGGGGCCGAATTCTGAATTATTTTCTCCCATTAGATTACATATGATTTCTGGCAGGAGGGGGGGGGGGTGTCGAATTTCTAATCATCTTCCGTTCCTCCCCTCCTCCCCCCTCCCCCCCACACACTTAGAAATGAACATATTCTCCTCAACTTCGGAGGAAGATGAAGAAAATGCTTTTGCCAATATCGCCAGGCTGTTTTTGTATTGACTGCTACGGCATGAAAGTGTTATATACATGTACTAGTAGTCAGAAGGAAGGTCGCGGTGCAGGTAAAGTAATTTGACTCCTTGCGTTTAGAGGATGACAGGACTCTAGGGCAGCGAGCGACCTCAGGGGAAGTCTTAGTGCACCTGTTTTATGTTAGTCTGTGTCACGTTTTTCACAACCTTCAACAGCTCAGATCATCGCAAACAGATAGAAACCCGACCCAGAACAAACCTACGCTCTGCTCCTCAGTTGGAATTTCGTTTATCGTCAAGTGTTCTGCCCTATTGTGGCTAAGTTTGGAATTTGGGTTTTCGTTTTTCGTCACATTTGTGCCACACCGTGGCTAATTCGTGACTAGCCAGTTGTAAATAGTGGAGGAAACTAGAGTACCCGGCAAAAACGTGGAGAAGGAACCGGAGTACCTGGTGAAAACCATCGCTTGGCTCCAAGTCACTGGCAACTTTCTCGCATGCCCAGGTCAGGATTTGAAACCGGACAGTGGT
Organism: Maea johnstoni; assembly: GCA_963942565.1. Classification (NCBI taxonomy): domain Eukaryota; kingdom Metazoa; phylum Annelida; class Polychaeta; order Spionida; family Magelonidae; genus Maea; species Maea johnstoni. The sequence continues at coordinate 27,188,975 of OZ012696.1, forward strand.
GAGAGGTGGCAAACACTGCTCTTTAATGCAACGTATGACATCAAGGGTGTACTTTTGAATAAATAATCACAGGGTTACTTGAAACGAATTGCAACTATAAGTCTTGTTATTAAACAATGTCATCAGAGGTGTGTCATCTGAAATATGACAACTACTACTTCTCAGAACATGTCACATCTGTAATACAGTCATGATGATATATTTGTATATATTTCAAAAGGATATACGTATAGGAGGACGAGGATTTTTGAATTTGCAATTTAATTGATCGTCGCAATCTGTCAACAGTGTGTGTGGCATTTTTCATTGAAGAAAAATCGTGACTACCCAGTTCTCTGTTATGAAGAAAACTAGAGTACCGGTAAAATCGACCTTATAGAAAACCGGCAGCAACAGGGGGTTAGTCGGTGGTTTTCTCAACCGTCGACAGGTGGCTGGTCGTGAGTAGGCCTTCATCCTAACATATGTAGGGAAAGTGACAGCAAAATTCCGAATCCACTAAATCGTGTTATCGGCAAGAACAACATCTAGCTAAGTTAACAAAGGTTTAACCTTTTGAAAGTTTATGCTTTTTAAGATATATACAGGTCAGATACTCACAAGAGTTGGATGTTAACCTTTTGATGGCCTGATTTCCCTCAAACTATGCCGTCTGCTTCGACGATACCTTTGAAAATAGCTTGGAACTTAGAGCATTGATTTGTAAAATACATGAGAGAAAGTTGTTGCTTGAGCTTGGAACCACACTTCTCATAACCTTCAGATAGTTTCTAATCAAAGGATGTTCCTTTCAGAAAGATATCACGAAAGTTGTCATGTCTCTTTTGGCTGCTTTGGGGTATGATAATAAAGGGAAGTGGGTACACTCAAATGCAAAAAGGACCGCCTGGCGGTTCCAATAATTGCGGATAATAGTGGTATTTACGGCTCCTTCGCATGCCTTCGAAATTAAAGGTGTTATTTTTTACCAGCCTCGACAGTTGGGGTATGATAATACGTGACCAATGAGCATGGGCGGATAATTACACGTTTCCTGGTGATTCTGGCTGCCATTATCAAGAAATCTATGTGCTTCGTGCATTCACCCATTCATACCCAGAATTCACATTGAATAGTGGCGTGGGGTGTTCTTGTGTGAAAAGTGTATTTAGGATAATGCAAAAATTGGCAAAAAATGTTGAATGACAGTTTCAGGGCCATGCTCGATCTGCCTGTCAGAAACTAGTCAATACGCATGCTGAATGCATTTCCACATTCATGCCAAAGGTTCACATTGAAAAGCGTCGTGTGGTGTGGATTCGGGATAATTTGAAAAGCGAGTTCAGAATAAAACAAAACTCCGCAAAAATATTGAAAGAGAATTGATTTGTAGGTCGGGTATTTATACATATTTCTACTTTCTATTCAAATTTCTAATCTCTCCGAAAAAAAATTGCTTTTGGCACAAAGATATAACCTGAATAGAAAGCACAGGTGGCGCATGAACGAATATGTTCAATAAGTACAGTATAAGCATAAGGGTTCACATGCCATTTCAGCAGATATTTCTAGTCTATAAGTAGTGCTAGTGGGATGTCTTTTAAACTTGAGTATACGTGTCTTTTTTGTGTACAATCAGAAGAGCCTGTGTAGTAGATAAAAAGTGAAAAACGTTTTGAAAGAGACAAATGAGAGCACTTACTTAAGTTGATAGTAAACACACATTTGAAGGTCACTGGTATATTTCCCAACTCCAAAAGTCAGCGAGCTGCATGTGTGATTGCTCATTCATGCATAGGGAATGTATACGCATATATACGCATATTTCATTCACATAGAGATATTGATCAACTTTATATGATCGTATTGTATTGTATGTTTATTTACTGTGACAAAAAGCAACAAAAGCATACATTATATAAATATGTGAGAGAAAACATAAATACAAAGGTATAAACAGAAACAGTGGGCTTTGGATGTATAATTAGCGCTACATCCAGTTACATCTATTTGTCCTTTTTTTCTTAAATGATTTGTTGATAAGTTGTAATGTATTTTTCACGATTTTCAATTGTGGTCAATTAAGAAATATACATTGACAGTGACAATTATCACTCACTGATTACGAGGTTCCCTCTCAGATCCCTGAATGCTACCCTTTTCTTCGGTTCAGGTTGGCTTAGACTCACAACATAAATCCTAGTCAAAAAAGTACTGTGTGTGCGCATAGTTAAAATGGGGCCTGGAAATTAAAAGCGTAAAATTCTCAATATCAGACTAAATACCATTCACAGAGTTATAGGGAAAGTAGCAGCATCAATATGCATAATAGCCTTGTTTTTGACATACTAAATACCTGCTCTAGTAGTTAGTTTTCTTATTACTGTGATCAATATGATTAAGGGGACTAGTAACCTTACGAGTAAGCAAGCATGGTCAAAATAAGAATGGGGACATGTGTGGCAGATTGACGAAGCATACAGGCACTCTAAAAGGTTAACAGAAAATGAAGACCGATTTATCTTAGGCTACAATTATGCAGTCTCTATATCTGCATTGGTGGCACCTATCTGATATTACTCCTCAACTTCTCAAAATCTATCTAAAATTTATCTAAAATGATATGCAGGGCCAGTAGACTTAAGTCGGATGACTTTAGATTGAAAAGTCAGACACCGAGCCACAAGTTCTGCGAAAAATGCGATATGGCAGTATTAGAAAACTTTCACCACCTCATTTCTCAGTGTCCGGCATACGAAGAGGTTTGATCATGTATGTCTAAGAACCTGACCGACCTTGATTTCCAACTAAAGGAGAATATGGAACTATACACGTGCAAGTTCGTTATTGGCTTCTTGGAGGTCGTATTGATGACCTTGAAAATGATACGATGCTAAATTCCTGGACCATTTCCGGAAAGGCTATCAACTCGATCTAAATAATTACACTGTAAGAAGTAGAGAAGGTGTCGAATGGACCTATATCCTTGGTCGAGTCCGTGTTGGGAGTAATAGGACCCGTATAGGACCAAGCCCCCTTTTGGGCATATTGATTACTATCTCGTATGTTTTATTCGAAAGCTTATTTTCTGTGATGCTTTTTATGTTTTTGTACAAGTTATTAATGCTTCATAATTAATGTTCATTTTCGTAAATTTTCTGAATGTTCTCTTACATCTAAATATTATGTTGTATTCGTACTTTCATAACATGTGGTCAATAAACAATACAATACTCTGCACTAAATCAGGGTAGATGGTAAAAGGCACTTGGAATCTTGTCGTTCAATTAAAAAAACAGATGTCCTCGGGTCACATGTTCAGTTGCTTAGCGACAGGGTGACATTATATTTACCACAGACAGATAGTAAACAGCACTTGAAACCAAGTGGTGCTCTGTCTCACTGCACAGATCCTTCAGCTTCACGAACAGTTGCAGCGTGAAACAAACTGGTAGGAATTTAGTTGAGATTTGGATTGTATTCTACAAGCTAGTTTATTCTGTTTGAATTATTGGTTGTGAAACTCGATGAAAAGATAAATTTCGTCCATCACTTCTTGTATTGAGTGCAACAACAACAAACATATCAGAATATGGAACACCAAGACTATTCTTACCATGCAGTCGTTTTAAACGTTTGAAAAACATACATATAATCAGTGACTTTGATTGATGTCTCTGTCACAATGTACGTATGTACAGAGATGGGTGGGGAGATAGGTAAAGTAGGTAGTAGGTTCGTAGGTGTGTATGTTTATAGGTTTGTACAAAGGCGTATGTATATATATATATATATATATATATATATATATATATATATATATATATATATATATATATATATATATATATATATATATATTATATATATATATATATGTATGTATGTATGTATGTATGTATGTATGTATGTATGTATGTATGTATGTATGTATGTATGTATGTATGTATGTATGTATGTATGTATGTATGTATGTATGTATGTATGTATTTATGTATGTATGTTTGTATGTACGTTTGTTTGTATGTACGTATGTACGTATGTATGTAGTTATGTATGTATATATGTATGTATGTATGTATGTATGTAGTTATGTATGTATGTATGTATGTATGTATGTATGTATGTAGTTATGTATGTATGTATGTATGTATGTATGTATGTATGTAGTTATGTATGTATGTATGTAGTTATGTATGTATGTATGTATGTATGTAGTTATGTATGTATGTATGTATGTATGTATGTATGTATGTATGTATGTACTAGCAAGAAATTCAACATAGTATATTTTAAGGGGTCGACAAACCCCTTCACCCCTCCCCCTCCCTCCCTGTAACCGTAACTGGGTTGCTATTGTGCATCAACATACACAGAGCACCACTTGAAATTTTGCCCCTTCGGCCGCACAGAGGAGGTCAGAACAAGGGATGGGTCATTATATAATAGCATCGCCTCGGGGTTTTGGGTTCGCGCTGTGAGCGGAAACGCCCTAATCCTTGGCTGGCGACTCCTCACCACTAACTTTGGACTTAGATGAAGAAAAGAATTGTATTTATCTAAGCTTCTGACTTGATGTTATCGATGAATAGTAATGAAAACAAATAAACATCCGTGGACTGTCATCTCTGTCAGTAATTCACAATATAAATAAGGTTAACTCTTAGAAAAATAGTATCAGACAAGAAAGGAAATAAACTTAGACTAGAGATGGATGAGCTAGCTCTTAGATGAGGAAAAGAATGGATATGTAGCGAGAGACCAATTACTATATGCGCTATAGTAAAGGGCTGTACATGCCAAGGGTCTCTGATCTGGCATCAGCGTGAGGTCACTAAGGAACAAGACCCTTGTTTTTATTTATCTAAGGTTGACTGCAGATGAATATAAGCTGATCTCTGTCAGGTGCAGCTAAAGTATCCTGGGCAAAACAGTGTCAGAGATGCACCTGTTCATACCACTATGCTTCCTCAGTTTATTTATAATACAGGCAACTCTGCTTAATCCAGACATGTGTAATCCGGATTTTCGTCTAAACCGGACAGATTGGAAGGTCCCGGTCCTTTCCTATACATGTAATTCCTATACGCATAATCCGGATCCTGGCTAATCCGGACAAAAAGTTAGGGTCCACATCAGTCCGGATTAAGCATATTTGCCGGTATGTCCGGGTTTTATCATATGTCCGGGTTTCAGCCTGGTAAGATTGATTACAGGAGTTCAAAGATGATAGGTGTGCGTTTGCTAGTGTCATCACTGTAAATACAATGGCAACACTAAGTACACGAACTTTTTGAACATCTTCCCATTCACGGGGGTAGTGTCCCAAACGACCTGACTTATTTCGGGGACATATTTCTGGCCAAAGCATATCTATTATACAAGCAAATATGAAGGATATCTTCTACGTACATCCATTATCTATTTATATGAACAGAGAGCTTAGCAGAGGGTCAATTACCATACAGTCACATTCGGTACAGTGTGCAGCGATAAATGGGGAAATGATCTTCAGGCTAAAGTATAAGTAATATATATATATATATATATATATATATATATATATATATATATATATATATATATATATATATATATATATATATATACATATATATATATACATATATATATATACATATATATATATACATATATATATATACATATATATATATATATATATATATATATATATATATATATATATATATATATATATATATATATATATATATATATATATATATATATATATTAAGTGTGTTTTCTTGAAGTTGTTGCGTGACACAACCAGGTCTCAGAAAACTGCCCTTCCTCACCTTGCCACAGGTCGATTCAACCGTCAACTTCAGGCTAATCTAATTGTCATTGTGGTGTTTCACCTAAATGTATTCTGAAAAGCAGGTGTCCAATTCTGTCATTATTATATGTAATTTGATGACACGAATTCTATATTCACATTAATTCAACACGACTCCTTATCAATAGTATGAGTGTATGATACAATAGTTTCATACGTGGTCGCTCTTACCTGTTCCTCCCGACGGAGGTTCAGAAGTTTGTTGACTGAACTTGGATGTTTTCTGCTATCTGTTACCGGCGAAGAGAGCAACTGTGTTAACATGATGTTACCTGTAAACTTCGGATTTGTTAGATAAACATCACCGTACAATGCACACTACATTCGCAACCAGCTGAGATAGTACGGTTCTTGGGCCAGGCTCGTGGCTTCGTTTGCACTACAGCATAGTAGAATTCTAGAATAGTATGAAAGGGCTCTTTAGACTTAGATGATTATCATCACGTATCAGGTAGGGATATATCATACTTACATCACTTTGGAGCCTCTAAAGGGTCACCTTCTTGCAGTCCCAACTCCCTCTCTTATAACACTCTTCAACATCAGGCGAAATCCACTCGTGTTGGGTAGAACGGGGTTGTTGAAATCAGAATTCTAAACACACTGACACCTGCATTTGGTGGAGTAGTACATCTGACCTAAATTCTGGCCTGTTTATACCTTATTATCGCTCAGGGGTTCCTTCAACGTGGCCCCCTTAGTCAGTCGACTGATTTGCTCCCGAATCGCTTTGACCCGACACAAACATGCAAATATTTCCTAATAAAGGCAATTCTGTTGAATAATTTCCATTGAAAGTTAAGTGTTGTCGCCCATGGAACAAGTTTTCTTGAAATATTTCTTTGATATCCCTTGCGTTTGGGAGATAACACCAAAGTTGTCAGATACCCTCGAGCGTCGTGGGCGTGAACTAGTCAAGGTGCGTGTAGTTATTTTTAGCGGCGACCAGCCTGACTAGTTTAGGGGAAGTCACGTCGCATTCGTCATAGTCCCGAACTCTCGCACAACGCGCGGTCGCTCGACGGGAGCAGACGAATTCGCCTTGGTGGGTCGTAGCGAAGATTAAGAAAAGAATGGATATGAAGCGATAGACCAATTACTATATGCGCTGTAATGAAGGGCCGCACATGCCAGGGGTCTCTGATCTGGGATCAGCGTGAGGTCACGAGAGAATAAGGACCAACCAGCGCTCTTATATCATTTACAATACAGGGGAACGTGTGCGCCAGCATACGCAGAGCACAACTTCTGGACTATTTGTTGAGGCCAGCCTGTTCAAGTCGACCAGCTAGTTTCATATCCACTTGTTTTTATTTATCTAAGGTCGTAGGAAGGGTCGCACCCGGCTCGAAAATTAGGAACCTGCAAGGTGCAGCAGAACTTTAACCTATGTTTCAGTACTTGATATAAATATCTGGAATAGCAGAAATATATTTGCAATATATTGGTGCAATTATCAACGTGTTTCCATAGACGCATATCTATAACAGATGTAATTCGAATGGTGTATAAAGTTCATGACGAGTTCATACATGATGGTGCAGACTTTTAAGGGGTTAACAAAATATATTCAGAATGTGCATATAATACAAACATTCCCTATGGAGATGAATTTAATCGTCGCATAAATTGTCATGCGTGTGACTATATTTCAAAAATATGTTTTTACCACATAAGAAAGGATAAATTCATGACTCATGTCATACTTTCAATAGAATAAAGTCAGTATGAAACGGGCATGCAGGCGAAACCTGTAACAGTATGATTTTGATAAAATAAACACTTGCTCACTAGCTATGCATCTTACAGGTTTATATTGTGCATTTGATATAAAACTCGCGCAGATAAATTCAGATTTAAAACGCATCGTGTCATACTTGGTACAACGCATACAGACGTGTATGAATTTGACAAATATAAATTTTTAAAGTATCGCACATGTCATGCATATGACAAGCTGAGGTATACCAAACCATATCGAATAGACCTGTTCTAAAATTAGCTCTACATTACTTCAGGATTTTGACGTTTTTCATTTCTCCTGCTGTATATATATATATATATATATATATATATATATGTATGTATGTATGTGTGTATGTATGCATGCATGTATGTATGTATGTATATATGTATGTATGTATGGTTGTATGTATTTATGTATGTATATACACTGCACGAAAAGTTGAGTTTATCTGTAAAGTAAACTATACTTAAACATTATTAAACTTCATGTTTATTTTCATTTACCTTCTAGTAAACATAAAGTAAACTTAAAGTTTACTTTATGTTTACATATAGTTTACGTGGCGTGTAAAGAGCAAGATTTACTTTATGTTTATTGCAAAGAATAAAGTTCATGTTTAAAATAAACTGAAAAAATAAACTATATTAAACATCATGTAAACTCGGCTTCGTAAACATGGAATCTTTGGTTTATGTGCGAAATAAACTATAAATAAACATTAATGTTTGCTTGCATATACCTGTGAATAAGGCTTACGTTAGAAATTTACTTGCAAAATAAACTGTGAATAAACTAAAGAACATCAAGTTTATTTTACATATTCTTGTTAATAAACTAGAAATATACTTGAGGTTTACGTTTCAATGATGCATGCATATACTTCAGTTAACAGTTTATCAGCAAAATAAACTACGAATAAACATCATGTTTATCTAGATATTCTTGTCAATAAACAAGTAATAAACTTGGGATATACTTGTCGTTGATGTTTCAGTTAACAGTTTAATTTCAAAATAAACTGAGAATAAAGTTCATGTTTATTTGCATTTTATTGTCAATAAACTAAAATAAGTTTGAGAGTTCACGTGTCAATAAGGCTACAGTTAACTGCTTACCTGCTAAATAAACTGTAAAAAAGCAATCAGTCGCCATGTTTATCTACGTATTAATGTCAATAAACTGTAGATAAACTAGGAGTTAACATTACGTTTAATCACAGTTTACTTTGCAAGGAAGCAATGCTGTACTTCCGTCATTAAACAAAATACAATTGTATATATATTTCAATATTTTATTTTCTTCTGGATCAGTTTATAGATGTATATTTGATAGAAAATAGATTGGCAGTGTCTTTCACTTACAACACAAAAATAATAAATCTTTGGTCCAAACGTGTCTTAGGGTATACTCTACTCAATTTCCTGTATCTATAATTCAGGTTTGTAATGTCACACACAATGACATCACCTTCCTGTGCCATGTAGGCAGTCCACTGTCAATAATAATAATAATAATAATAATAATAATAATAATAATGATAGTAATAATGATAATAATATTGTCATTTGATATTGTGCTCTTTCCATATAAACATGCTCAGAGGCGCATTTCATTCCATTGTCAAAGGATAGATGTTGATATCCACATAGTTAATTGATATATTCATCTTTGAATAAATATGTTTTCAGTTGTCGTTTGAAGTTTGCCACACTCCCAGCTGCCCGAATATTATTTGGGAGCTGATTTCATAGTTTTGGTGCACAGACACTAAACAATTAGTCACCATAGGGTTTCATGTTGGTATTCGGCTTGCAGAGTAAGTTCTTGGACGTTGATCTCAGTGTCTGTGGTGGGACATACTTTTTTCAGCAATTCCCTCAGATAAGAAGGTGCAGTTCCATGCAAACGCTTGTATGCCAGTAGCAGAATCTTGAATTTAATTCTCTTTCTGACTGGTAGCCAGTGCTGTTCCTTTAGTATTGATGTTATATGGTCATGTTTCTTTGTGTGAGTGACCACCCTGGCAGCGTTATTTTGTACTCTCTGGAGCTTACATATTAGCTCTTCAGGTATTCCACAGAAAAGTCCATTGCAGTAGTCTAAATTTTAATTTACCAGGGATATGACAGCACTTTTAGTTGATTCTGCAGTAAAGTATTTTCTGATCCTGCCAATGTTTCAAAGGTGATAGTTTGCAGATTTGACTGCCTTTGACACATGTGCTGCCATACTCATGCTTGGATCAAAAATAGAGCCCAGATTTCAGATATGTATATCAAGAATCTTGACAATCTCACCATTTACGGAAATGGTAGCCACAGATATTTTGGCTCACTGCTTAGGGTTGCCCAACACTATGACTTCCGTTTTGTCTGCATTCAGTTTCAGCTTGTTCTGTGACATCCATGTATATATGTCAGTGAGGCAGCCTTCCAGCCTAGCAACTCCTTCTTGAGTGATGGGTTTTATTGACAGATACAGCTGTGTGTCATCTGCATATATGTGAAGCACTAAACAATGCTTTCTGATGAGTTTACCAAGGGGTAGGAGGTATATCAGAAACAACAATGTTCCTAACACTGATCCTTGTGGTGCAGACCACAGAATGTCCTGTAACCTAGAAAATCACTCTAGGCAGTGTATAGTAAGGCAGTTATTCAAGCCCCAAATGTGCTATAAACAAGGCTTATTCACACATGCAGATGAACATTGTTATCTTCAGCCAATGGTGAATGAAGCTTAATGGCATCTTGACCCCACTCGTACCGAGATACAGGATAATTAGGGACACATGTTTGGAGTACCTACCTCATCCTGAGAACCAGGCTAAGCTTCTAGGTGTCTAGATCTAGAAGGACTAACAGAGAAGACTAGCTGAAAAGATGGCTAGAATGCAGAGGACTGTCCACGTCCACCGTCAGCTCCTAGAAATTAACTCAATTGAAAATAACTTTCCAGACCAGATTTAGGTTTATCAATAAAGATATGTGTATGAATTCCAGACTCATGTGCACAACAAAATTGAATTTATTACTCTGAACTGTTCTTTGTTGAAATTAAACTGATTCAAGGCAAGTAAGATTTAAAATGTTGGTTAAATCCATTTGTCTCAATAAGTATTAAGATGTGGGTTAAATATGTTTGTCTCTCAATCTACCGAGAAAACAAGCTAGGTTGGGGAATCTTTTCTTTTAATTTTTAGAGAGTTCATGTATGTTGATGTAGTATAGAAAAGTTTGAATGAAATTCACTCATGGTGAAAAATATTTATCTTATCAAGGGAACTCAGTTAAATGTTAGTGTCAGTACAGTGCACAGGTGCTGAAACCAGTAGATTTGAGTGGGGGAAAGTCAGTATTAAGATTTGTGTTGAACATATTTCTATCTCAATCTAAAAAGAAAACAAGCTCAATTGGGATATCTTTTTTTTAATTTTTCGAAAGTTCAAGTTTGTCAGTGTAATATGGGAAAGCTTGAAGGAAATTCTCTCGTCGGAAAAATAGTTATTCTATCAAGGGAACTCAATCAAATCTGGGGTTCTGCAGTATATTTGGACTTAGTATTCTGGTCCTGTACGGGTGCTGAAACCAGTAGATTTGAGTGGGGGAAAGTCAGTATTAAGATCTGTGTTGAACATATTTGTGTCTTAATCTACCGAGAAAACGACCTCAATTGGGGAATCTTTTTTTAATTTTTTTCTAAAGTTCAAGTTTGTCAGTGTAATATGGGAAAGTTTGAAGGAAATTTTCTCGTCGGAAAAATAGTTATTCTATCAAGGGAACTCAATCAAATCTGGGGTTCTGCAGTATATTTGGACTTTGTATTCCGGTCCTGTACTGGTGCTGAAACCAGTAGATTTGAGTGGGGGAAAGTCAGTATTAAGATCTGTGTTGAACATATTTGTGTCTCAATCTACTGGGAAAACGAGCTCAATTGGGGTATCTTTTTTTTTTTTTTCGAAAGTTCAAGATTGTCAGTGTAATATGGGAAAGTTTGAAGGAAATTCTCTCATCGGAAAAAATAGTTATTCTATCAAGGGAACTCAATCAAATCTGGGGTTTTGCAGTATATTTGGACTTAGTATTCCTGTTGAGTACGGGTGCTGAAACCAGTAGATTTGAGTGGGGGAAAGTCAGTATCAAGATCTGTGTTGAACATATTTGTGTCTCAATCTGCCGGGAAAACGAGTTCAATTGGGGTATCTTTTTTTTTAATTTTTCGAAAGTTCAAGATTGTCAGTGTAATATGGGAAAGTTTGAAGGAAATTCTCTCATCGGAAAAATAGTTATTCTATCAAGGGAACTCAATCAAATCTGGGGTTCTGCAGTTTATTTGGACTTAGTATTCCGGTCCTGAACGGGTGCTGAAACCAGTAGATTTGAGTGGGGGAAAGTCAGTATTAAGATCTGTGTTGAAAATATTTGTGTCTCAATCTACCGAGAAAACAAGCTCAATTGGGGTATCTTTTTTTTTAATTTTTCGAAAGTTCAAGTTTGTCAGTGTAATATGGGAAAGTTTGAAGGAAATTCTCTTGTCAGAAACATAGGTATTTTATCAAGGGAACTCATTAAAATCTGGGGTTCTGCAGTTTATTTGGACTGAGTATTCCAGTGCGGATGCGGAAACCAGTAGTTTTGAGTTGGGTAAAATCAGTATTAAGATCTGTTTTGAACATATTTGTGTCTCAATCTACTGAGAAAACAAGCTCAATCGGGGTATCTTTTTTTTTTTTTTCAAAAGTTAAGGTTTGTCAGTGTAATATAGAATAATTTGAAGGAAATCCTCTCGTCGGAAAAAATAGTTATTCTATCAAGGGAAGTCAATCAAATCTGGGGTTCTGCAGTTTATTTGGACTTAGTATTCCTGTCGAGTACGGGTGCTGAAACCAGTAGATTTGAGTGGGGGAAAGTCAGTATTAAGATCTGTTTTGAACATATTTGTGTCTCAATCTACCGAGAAAACAAGCTCAATTGGGGTATCGTTTTTCTTTTTTCGAAAATTCAAGATTGTCAGTGTAATATGGGAAAGTTTGAAGGAAATTCTCTCATCAGAAAAATAGTTATTCTATCAAGGGAACTCAATCAAATCTGGGGTTCTGCAGTATATTTGGACTTAGTATTCCGGTCCTGTATGGGTGCTGAAACCAGTAGATTTGAGTGGGGGAAAGTCAGTATTAAGATCTGTGTTGAACATATTTGTGTCTCAATCTACCGAGAAAACGAGCTCAATTGGGGTATCTTTTTTTTTAATTTTTCGAAAGTTCAAGTTTGTCAGTGTAATATGAGAAAGTCTGAAGGAAATTCTCTCATCGGAAAAATAGTTATTCTATCAAAAGAACTCAATCAAATCTGGGGTTCTGCAGTTTATTTGGACTTAGTATTCCTGTCGAGTACAGGTGCTGAAACCAGTAGATTTGAGTGGGGGAAAGCCAGTATTAAGATCTGTGTTGAACATATTTGTGTCTCAATCTACTGAGAAAACGAGCTCAATTGGGGTATCTTTTTTTTTTATTTTTTCGAACGTTCAAGATTGTCAGTGTAATATGGGAAGGTTTGAAGGAAATTCTCTCATCAGAAAAATAGTTATTCTATCAAGGGAACTCAATCAAATCTGGGGTTCTGCAGTATATTTGGACTTAGTATTCCGGTCCTGTATGGGTGCTGAAACCAGTAGATTTGAGTGGGGGAAAGTCAGTATTAAGATCTGTGTTGAACATATTTGTGTCTCAATCTACCGAGAAAACGAGCTCAATTTAGGTATCTTTTTTTTTTATTTTTCGAAAGTTCAAGTTTGTCAGTGTAATATGGGAAAGTTTGAAGGAAATTCTCTCGTCAGAAAAATAGTTATTCTATCAAAGGAACTCAATCAAATCTGGAGTTCTGCAGTTTATTTGGACTTAGTATTCCTGTCGAGTACGGGTGCTGAAACCAGTAGATTTGAGTGGGGGAAAGTCAGTATTAAGATCTGTGTTGAACATATTTGTGTCTTAATCTACTGAGAAAACGAGCCCAATTGGGGTATCTTTTTTTTTAATTTTTCGAAAGTTCAAGTTTGTCAGTGTAATATGAGAAAGTTTGAAGGAAATTCTCTCGTCGGAAAAATAGTTATTCTATCAAGGGTACTCAATCAAATCTGGGGTTCTGCAGTTTATTTGGACTTAGTATTCCTGTCGAGTACGGGTGCTGAAACCAATAGATTTGAGTGGGGGAAAGTCAGTATTAAGATCTGTGTTGAATATATTAGTGTCTCAATCTACCGAGAAAACGAGCTCAATTGGGGTATCTTTTTTTTTAATTTTTCTAAAGTTCACGTTTGTCAGTGTAATATGGGAAAGTTTGAAGGAAATTCTCTCATCGGAAAAATAGTTATTTTATCACGGGAACTGAAACCAGTAGGATTGATTGGGGGCAAGTGAGATATGAGATGTGAATTAAATCCATTTAGGTCTTAATCTACCAAGAAAATAAGCTCAGCTGGGATATTCTTTTGGTTTTGTTTTAAGAAAGTTACTTGATGAAGAATTCAGTCTTCTTTTGGCCTTGATAAAATAAAAAATACATGTATGACGATATTCTTTAAATCTTAAAGATAGATCACATCTAATTGCTTAATACAATATATAAGCATTTTAACAATCTGAATAACTGTGATAGCAACAACAACCTACCCTTCTCAACTTAATTGTATGGTAAAGGGGAATAATCTTTTCAAGGCAACTAAAACATGCATTTATATTTTGTGAATACAAGTGGACTTGCAAAAGTTGGATTCATTCTCTACAATAAACATATGAGTCACAGGACCTGAAGTATATTATGTAACTACAACAGGATGCTATCTATCTCAGTACACAATAGTAAAGTAATTGAGATAAGAGTGGCCACCTATGTAGGAATAGGAGTGATCACGAAGCACATGTGGTGACCTTGATAGTATTTGGTCTGACAATCAGACCTGCACATATTTTGCATGTACAGACATGAGGACTCATATTGAGATTCCAGTTCCCAGTAGCAGCAACAACTACATCTCACCATGCATTTCGCTAGAAGTGCTGTACTCATCTCTGTACATAAAAGCTACTCTACCTCCCCAGAAAATACTTGAAATGATACAACACATCCAATTCAGAGTAATCTCGATTTTAGTTCCAAAAAGTTGGCTTGTATACAATGACTTGTTAAGTTTCTTGCACTGACAGTAACATTCAAGGTGTATATTGTCTGTCAGTTTAATGAGTAACTCTACCTTCAAAATTAAAAAAAGATATATTCAAGAGCTCAATGTCCCCTGTCTAAGGACACCCTGATTACAATTGTCCAAGATATTGTAAGCCTGGGGTCCTCAGGCTACTTGTAAACATGGCAGAGGGCATGGAAGATCCTGAAATACTTCTACTACTACTATTACCACTACTGAACACATTGGAACATATTATGAACTATACTTAGGGTTTGATTAATGAGCGTACATTCACATTTACACAATAATAAACCATACTAATCTTCAATAAGCTTTTTGTTTACTTCAGGTTTAATGAATGAGTTGACATTAAATTTGAGGTTTACTTCAGGTTTAATGAATGAGTTTATATTAACATCTACACAAAATAAATGCATGAAAAACTCAAATAAATATGAGGTTTACTTTAGTAAGTAAACTTGGTATTTATTTAACAGTAAAGACAAAGTAAATGTTAAACCCCCTGTAAACTTAGGTTTACTTTTAAAGTTTACTTTTGAAGTAAATTCCATTCAATTTGAGGTTTACTTCCGGTTTAATGAATTAGTTTATATCAACATTTACACAAATGTAAATGCATGATAAACTCAATTTAATATGAGGTTTACTTTAGTAAGTAAACTTGGTATTTATTCAACAGTAAAGACAAAGAAAATTTTAAACCCCGATGTAAACTTAGGTTTACCTTTAAAATTAAATTCAAATAAATTTTAGGTTTACTTCCGGTTTAATGAATGAATATATATTAACATTTACTAAACAATAAATGCATGATAAACTCAATTAAATTTGAGGTTTACTTTAGTAAGTAAATGTGGTATTTATTTAACAGTAAAGACAAAGTATATTTTAAACCCCAAGTAAACTTAGGTTTAATTTTAAAGTAAACTCCATTTTTCGTGCAGTGATATGCACGTATGTACATATCCATGTATGTATGTATGTATGTATGTGTATGTATGTATGTATGTATGTATGTATGTATGTATGTATGTATGTATGTATGTATATTTGTATGTATGTATGTATGTATGCATGTATGTATGTATGTATGTATGCATGTGCTGTTTGGGTGGCATTGCACTTTTTGTACATCGAGATAGACCTGCTTTATTTCTTTCCAGATATGGACGAATGCACTCACATAATTAATGGCGGTCAACATATACTAACCAAAACGAATGATAATGGCTGGCTTCAAGTAAGGTGTTAACATAGATGTTAACACTGTTTTAGTGCACGCTTCATGAAGTGATGTCCAAATGTTAGTTGTAACACATACCGTATGCCCCTTAACAGAAAATGTTGGTGTTGATCATTGAAGGACCTACCCTGATGGCCATGTTGTCTAAGGCGTTTCCACTGACTGCTGGCTGTCTCTCAACACTGCCCGGGATTCGAAGCCAGGCAGGGGAATGTGAAAAAGTTGCCAGTGACTTGGGGTTAGGCTGTGCTTTTCGCCGGTTATTCCGGTTTCCTTCACCACTTACAACTGGCTAGTCACGACTTAGCCGCAATATGGCGAAAAAAGTGACGAAAAACGAAATTACAAATTTGTGAAAAGTGTTTAAGAGAGCATGGTTCCCATATACTTTCTAAAGACCTTAACAGTAACGGCTAAGGTCAGTGACTTATAACACAATCTATATCTCTGCTTAGGTGTAGACACCGTCCTGATTTTAAGTCTCATGTTAGTGTTGGGTATCAAATCCACTGAAGGGTTATTGGTTCGGTCACGTGGCCTCGCCGTCTCCATCTGTTTCTAACCAGTATTATCCTTTATTAAGGGTACGCTATACGTTACGGAATGGAAATACGAGCAAGCTCGCAAAATAAACAAAGTATTCGCGCAAAAACGTCCAGTAGACACGACAAAGATTGCCTGTAAATAAAACAGATTTCGCACGCATAACTCAAAGCAGTGCGAAGAGCGCTCACAGCGTAAAACCAAACAAGTAACATGGATTCGTGCGCCAAAAAAAAAAGAGGTCGGCGCATAGATCGAGAAATGAGGGGAAATTTTGCTAAACCAATTTGCGGATTTCAAAGGCTCCTACACACCTTCCGTACGCTAACGTCTGATTGGTTTAGGGAATTGATGGACCACCTGTCGTAAAAACGCGTGAAACTTTAAAATCTTGGTTTAGTGCGTTGATTTAACTGCACTAATACCACTTTTAAACATGTAAGTCGTTCAATTTCACCTACGAACCTGTAAACATCGACCTACTCGAAGGTGCTCGACATAAATATTATCCCCCAAATATGAATCAAGTAAAGTAATCCTACAGTGTCTCTTGTATCGTTTACAGTGCTGGGTATTGATATGTGTTTCCTTTAATATCCCTGGCCGTCTGGGTTGGAATCCGTCAAATCCTCACACAATTGTTGTATTTATCAACTCTTGGCGAAGGTTATAAGTTTCTATAGCATGTTGTGGCATAAACCCCTGCGCAATGGACAGTTCATTATGGGTACTAATAAATGATTTTGCCCTAACACCCATTTTGTGTTTGATTACAGATTTCAGACTTGAGATAAATCCATACACGGATAAAGTTTATGTTAACATATCGTCCATATTGTGTTTATTCAATGAGTTGAAATTCAAGATAAAGTCATACAAGGATAGAGTTAGTTTAACCTGACACACATCTTTTGCTTATTCATAGATTTGAGATTCAAGGTGAAGCCAGTCTCTTTGTAGGTGACTGTATGCCTCATATGCCTCATACAGCGCTATTTGGACCGCGGACCATATGTGCTGTGCTGAAGTTTAGCATGGGGGTATAGGTATTGTATTGTATTGTATTGTATTGTATTCTGTATTGGCCACTTCATTACGATATGAAAAAGTTACACACAAATAATTTCATTATGAGATATAACACAAAATATTCAAACAAAACTAATATCAGAAATAATCATAACGTAAACTGAAAATGATAAACTAAATATGATATGAAATAAACAAGAAACAAATGAATCATTCAAAGCTATATCGTTTAATGTTTAACGAGAAGACTATTAACGTTGGATAGTTTTATAGAATATTAGTACATATATATATATTAAAGGACTCGTCTTCAGAATTACTTTTCTTAACATGGTTCATATATTACAGTTTCGGATCCAGGGGGGGGGGGGGGGGGGCTGGTTCGAGTGGTTCGTCGAACCCCCTGTCTGGTGAGTCACTTTGCACCACTTCGCCACCTGTGGACAAACATCACAACAAATAACTATACTCGCCTCGGCCACCAGTTCCAATTGCAATTCTTGCCCGTCCTTTGTTTCGCTAGTCCTTGAGGCGGCTACGAGCTGATTGGTGTCAGACAGGGATGGCCCTCTTTGAGGACGGAGGTTACGCTGTTAACAGATAGATACGCAATTACGGTCTGGGGTGTTTAATAATCTATATCAGACCCTGCAGTTTCTAGGTAAAGAGGATTCATCCTTTATGATTCTTTCGGAACCACGACTTTTCGCGACGACAAAGTAGAACGTGCATTCATTCTTTGCTTTTCGCTTTAAACGCAAATATTGGGCTATTATATATCTCTTTCACATGACCAAGAACGTGCGATGGATTAAGCACTAACGTAAATACAAATATTAGTATACTGTGCACATAGACTACCGTTGCGGAGACCCCACTTGTGGAGTGGCGCCGGCGATGGCACACTGTGCTGCCGCTGTGCTTCCTGCCGTTCGCTCTACTCAGAGAACGCTATCTATCTGGCAGGTACTGGCCGTGCAGGTCCTTATCTTTATGGGTCAAATGCAGTCAGCAGTGGCAGTGTAGGAGGGGTGTTAACCCAAGAATAGACAGTCTTAAAGATTTCCATTTGCAGTGGAAAATTGAGCATAAAAGCGGTTGTATTGGAAATAACTACACCAAGTGGTATATTTAGGTAAGGGAGTATATGATACACCGGCTTGCAGCTTAGTATAGAAGTTTAAGCGTGCTCTTGAGGGGGAAAGTTGTAACTAGTGACTTTAAAAAGTTCTATGTGACCATTTCCTGTCATGCATGGTCTTAGATGAAGAAACGAATGGATAAGTAGCGAGAGACCAATTCCTATATGCGTTATAGTGAAGGGATGAACACGACAGGGGTTTCTGATCTGGCATCAGGGCGAGGTCACGAGGGAACAAGGACCAATCGGGGCTCTCGTATCACTTACATTACAGAGAAACATGTGCGCCAGCATCATCTGAGCATGCGCAGAGCACGACTTTTGGGCTATTGGTTGAGGCTAGCCTGTTCATGTGGACCGGCTGGTTTCAAATCCACTTCTTTATCTAAGGTATGGTTAAGCGCCACGTTTCTACTATTAGAACCAGATCATGAGACAGAACCAGAGAGTGGAAGTGAGGTCTGACATCAAAGAAAACACCCAGAAGGAAGGAAGAAAGGACTAGGTTTTTACGACGCTTTCATTAGCCAACGTCATAACGCAACGAGATAGAAATCCTTAACCTGGAAGAAATACCCTTCTCTTCACGAATAGTTCCAAGGGGTCCTTCCGTTGCAGAAGGACCATAGACAGCCAACCACAACGCCGCATATTTATATAGCAACCAGGTCAACCCGTTTTTGGAGATAACCACTAGGCCACGGCGGTTTCCCTTGAAACACCCAGCTAAAGCAAGGGAGATAGATCAAAAAAGTGATAGCATGCGAGGATGACCTTAAGTATAAGCTCTTATTCAGAAGAAATAAAAATACACACCTAGGCCACGAAGACTGGTGAAGAAATGTGATCTTATAAAGAAACGATGCGGCGGGGATAAGAGTCTTGTAAATTCGAGATCAAAGAAGATCCCTTCAGAGGTGAGTGACACAGACAATTTACAACTGAAAACCCTTTAGGGATGCCACCTTGACCTTGCTAGGTGATGTTGTTTACTTATAACGGCAACAGAAAGTCTATCATGTTTTAACTCACCCATACTTGCAGCACCCTAGAGTTGTCAAGAATTTCCATATTATGTATCAGAGTCTACGTATGTACACTAAAGATATTTAGTTCCTGCTCAGTGTTCTCGCGGCGACTGGTAGACCAGCTGTCATGACATGTCCGGATGCGCAGTCGAGACTCGAGGTAATAAAGAATGCATATTCATGATCCACCTATCTAGGAAATAAAGATATCATTTTTTCTTATTTTTTTTGTATAATTCTTGTTATCTTAGTTTCCATTTCTCTTGAGTTCTAAATATTTATATTTCTCACCATTTAATACATCTCCCCTTCTTCTCTTTATTTTCTCTTTGTACTTTCTAGTCATGTAATTGTATGTTCAGTAAGTGTCATCCACACTGATAGTATATTTTTGTTTTATTTCACATATATTGTACACTTTGTAGTTATCTACAGTCAATAAAGTATATATCAGCTATGGTTGCGTGGATGTCTATGCCCAGGCACCAGCGTGGCAACCGTGAGTGTGGTTGTGTAAAATGTCCGGTCTGCCCGCATATCTAGTGCAGGAATTAAATGTCTTTATTGTACATTAAGCTGCGAATGGGTTATATAAATGTTCCCTCAGACTGTCAGAGTAAAGAAAGACACGTTAGCTGTCCGCGCAGTATTGTTTATCGGCGGACTTTTAGATCAATCTGCACCGACACATCACTCATTTACTGTTGAACTCCGCAAACTCTAGGGAGCATGGCGAGCAGAGACTTTCAGGCTTTTTCTGTATGTGGTGTTTGAGTTAAGGCTTTAGTAAACACGTGAACTCTTATCATTCTGTACTGTATATTGATTAATCCAGTTATTTGGTATTGGTTTTAAGGCTTATATATTAGAGACATTAATGAACCAATATTTTAAAACGATTTGTCTACGATGGTGCAGGTATTGATGGCAGATTTTTCAAAAAGAAATTCCACCGTTTTTCCAAAAGCAGCAGAAATAAGATTAAATTGATTTTCTCAACCTTTTTTTCAAAA
>OZ012696.1:27214763-27252263 GCA_963942565.1 Maea johnstoni
GATCACTGTGCTATGATCTTTACTCATGCAAAGTTTCAGGAAAATTAAACTGATAATTCTAAAAGTGTCGTAAGACCTTAAGGTGGCCGTAAACGTTTCGTCCTCAGGGAAGCCTGTTTTGAGATATATGTATTATGTTAATGAACTGGGTCTTACCCTCCTTATGAAAAAAACCCCATAGCTCTACCCCACTCCAAACTCCATGAAATGTGAAATTTGTTTGTGTGACAGCTGATAAATCAGGAAGCAGGCTCAAGCCATGCTGCCATGTTTTGGTCATGTGACCAATTAGCTGATAAGCCCCTCCCACCTGCCAAGTGAAGATGAGGCAGGAAATGGAATGGCACCACAGATAATGATGTTTTGATTAATTCAAAAATAGTGTATTGGGGGTTAGTCTTAATCAAAATGTGGCTCCGGCTGTCTGAGAAAAACAGGAAACATCCCAGTTTTGGGGCTTCAAGTAAAAAAATGTGTGTATTTGATGGGAAAACCTGGACTTTTGGGAGGATGTTGGGTCAATCCGTCTCATATCTTCAGCTGGAACAGACACTCTATGCTCTATGGATAACTAACAATACTATAGTATTTATCAACTTGGTTTCATCTTCAAACACAAGTTTTTCTCAAACAATAATACAGCAATCATGATATAGTTACCCAAAGTACACTAACACCAATATAATTTGGCTATTAACTAATTGAAGCCTGGATTGTATTTTACACAACAATTGTCGTCAATTCAGTTGGAGACACAAAGGAGATTGAAATTGCAGGTGAATAATTGGGTTTATTGATAGATTAGCACTGTGGCTTCAGTTCTGAGGAAATAGATACAGGTATGTGTGGTGTCATAATCCCCTCAGGACTCCCCATTCTAGAACAATGAGTGTGGTGTCACTCATAATCCCCTCAAGGATTATGGGAGTCAGGAACCAATGTCTAAAAATAAGATTTGCTATGGGTAATGGGAGATCACTTCCTCTAAGCGTTTCAAGCAGTGTAGTAGTTAATGTGGACAGTCTACTCATATGGGATTCACTAGACAAAGGAATTCTGTGTCAGACCTCAGGGAAAGTTGCCATTTCTGCTGCAAAATATGTATGGATTACTCATTCTGGATTATGTAACTTGGATCACTGGAGTGGAGATACAGCAATAGAGGTTTGTGAAATTATCTTTCTTTCAAGGCCCAGAATCTAAAAGCCACCTTGTCAGAAAGCTATGCTTTGGAAGTTTGGATAGCTTCAGAATTGGCCCTGCAACATGTTTGTCTTAGATAAATGAAGCTAAAAACCCCATATAGAGCATTACAAGCTTTTATTTGCCAAATCAATATACTTGCAGTCAAAGAGTCTGCCAGCATAACACACTAGATAGCTGAAAATTGATTTTGATGGCAAAGTTCTTTGAATTATTAAGAATTCAAGAGCTATAATACATATACATTAGCATGCAAACAAAATGCCAGTCTACTAAGTAGGCGGGGCTTGGGTGATGTCATATGCCCATATATGGAATCCAGTTGACAGGGATGTTAGGCAGGTTGCAGAAATGTACTCATTTATACTTTTTTTTGAGGTAATTGAGAAGAAAAAATGTTGACAGTTGTGAAATACAATGGAAGGTTACTTTATCTTTCCACTTGGACAAAAAAAAATACATTAAAGTAGTAGCAAAAAGTTGCACAGTAACTTTAACTGTGAAATACACAAAACTGCCATTTTCTCAGCTTAGTTTTCTATAGTTTTACTCTCACGGCTGACGTGAATTTAGACACAAATCTTAATCAATTAGCTTCAAACTTTGTATATAGATTCTAAAACATGTTCTCTACAAATCTAGACGGGGATATTGCAATATCTTATCTGGTTAATTTTTTATAGTGAGTCAAAAATCAAGAAACCAAAAAAGCATTTTTTTCCTAAAATGTTGTTAGATAAATGGCCATAAAAAAAGTTAGGGGCCATATTTTACAAAACCCTTGTCTAGTTTTGAAGAGACAAAGGTTTTTTTCAATGTTTTAAAAAATCAGGTTATTATCTTAGATCCTGCTCTTAGATTTGCGTCAGCCGCGACATATGTACTGAAAATTGATTAGTCAAAGTTTTGACCCCAATTTCTTTAAAATATTTGGAGCACATACAACCTATCCATATCCTATGTATACCTTAGAATCTCAGCTTTCTAAAAATATATAGTTTGCTAGGGGTTTAGTGTACAAATAATGAGAAATCAGCCATTACTTGAGGGAAAGTCTGCTCTCCACGGGAAACGTTTACAGCCACCTTAAACCGAAATTCTCTTTCTGATATGTTACAAATTTATGTTTTATTCCCAAGTCACGTTCAAAATATCCTAGAATTTAATTGAAAAAATCATGATAAAGCATTCAAAGATAAATGAAAAACAGGACAAAAATCATTTTCATGTGAATAACTCACAATAATTGTATATATTTCTTCAATCAATTCAAACAGTTATATTCTATATACATACATACATACCGAATATCATTTACAATTGTGTCTATGTACATGAATTACATATACATCACCTTTTATTTACAACAGATAGATTAAATCATTCAAAATAATTGCGCACATGAAAAAAATATCATACATGGTGGTTAAATTCTATTTCAGATGGAAAGAAACTCAAATGTGCGCACTATGCTATAATTCCAATGATTACTGACTGAATAGATCGAGGTATACTAAATGCATTGTTATCTGGACTAATATCCCTATTATCATAATGGTCAAAAAATCAGATATCATTTTTTCTACTACTTTCGAAATATACAATCTAACATTTTTTTCTGCTCATAAGTAAACAAATCAGCAAAGATGTAAAACCAGTAGAGATATGGAGAGAGATTTAATCAGGCTTGTTATTAGGTTTAGGAGTTTCTGAGTCAGTTTAAGTGCCATGTGCGAAGAATCTCCTATTGTTCCTCAGAGCTTAGATGAAGAAAAGAATGGATATGTAGCGAGAGACCAATAACTACTAGTATATGTGCTATAGTCAGTATAGTGAAGAGCTGGACTCACGCCAGGGTCACTGATCTGGCATCAGCGTGAGGTCACATGGGAACAAGAACCAATCAGGGCTCTTGTACCATTTACATCACAGAGAAACCTGATCGCCAGTATCAACTGAGCATGCGCAGAGCACAAATTCTGGGGTTATTAGTTGACACTGG
The DNA here is from genome assembly GCA_963942565.1 of Maea johnstoni. Classification (NCBI taxonomy): domain Eukaryota; kingdom Metazoa; phylum Annelida; class Polychaeta; order Spionida; family Magelonidae; genus Maea; species Maea johnstoni. The sequence goes on from OZ012696.1 coordinate 27,217,969, forward strand.
TTGAGGCTAGCCTGTTCATGTTGACTGGCTGGTTTCATAGCCACTTATTTTATTCACCTAAGCTCATAGTAATCAGCACATGCAGTCCCAAGTTTCACTTTTCAAGGATGTTTTGAATATAAACATGTGGAAAATGTATCCCTGCCTCTATTATCTCAGAAACCAGTTAGCCAAGTATAAAAAAAAAACGGCACAAGAAAAACGTTTTAGTGTAAAAGCCAAACACATGACTGGTGACCTTATAATAATGGATCCTAGCTACTTTGAACAAAACAGCAAGATTACTTAACAAGACCAAAATATACACGGAGAAAGTATATTGAATATTGCATCATTTGAACACCTGTACCAAGAAAGTGTTCAAAATACAGGTGAACTTGGATATGACGGACCACTGTACGACGGATTTTTGTCTATGACGGACACTATGCTCAGTCCCAGTCCCATGCATATCAAGTATGTGTCATATGTAAATGACAGATTTTGCATATGATGGACCAATTTTCCTGGACCCATTGAGTCCGTCATATCCAAGTTCACCTGTATGCATGGCTTCCCAAGAGTTTATTGTTATAAGGCATGGCCATTGACTGCTCGCAATCTGTCACCCTTGTTCAAATTTGATTTGTGGCATGTAAGAAAGCTCTCAGTGACTTGGGGTTAGGTGTTGATTTATTGCCGGGTACTCCAGTTTCCTCCTCTAACTACAACCCGCTAGTCACCACTAGGGCTAGGACGATCAATCGGAAGCTCGATCAATCGGTCGGATAAGCAAGAAATCCGACTGGCTCGAGTCATGTTTTGGAAGATTGATTATTTCCGATTATGGCCCACATCGCTAACATGGTAAAAAAGAACGCAATTTTCCCCACAAAACCCTTATTGACCACTCACTTGACTACTTATTCCACTGCTACAAATTTTAATAAACATATTTGCTTACTTTATCTGTTGTTTTCTTGCCTATTCTCGCCGCTGCATGCAGGTAACGTAGCAACTTATACTTGTTTTGACAAGTCTGATTTTTAAAATGACGCCGTCGCCGTGTCCACGCTATACATCGCTGTACTTTGAAGGATATAGGGACACTTGTAATAATCGTTTATAAACGATTGATCAGTCGGAAACTTCGGCGAATAATCGAGTCGAAATTTTGGAACAATTCCTGGCCCTAGTCACCACATAGCTGCAAAAAGTACTGATAAACAAAATTCTAAATTCCAATTTCTGTGTTAAGAGGATCTTACTAGCCTTGGCCTTATATATTACAATGGGATCCATTTGGTTTGTATTGTTCCATATTTGGACAATCTTGGATTGGGACGAGTGGAAGTCCAATCGCAAATGTATTTTTCTAATGTTGTGCCATCAATGAATCTCATTGATTTTCCTTGTCACACTGGGATCCGATTGGTGGAATGGTTTTGTACTTGGAAGATCCGAGCCTCGGTCCCGGGGAACTCCCTCCGCTCTCGGGTCGCCGTAAGACATCTTCGTTCTCGTCCAAACAACTCCAGGAATCCTTGGCACTCGGCGTAGATCGCAACGTGCTTGCTCCGGTGAGGGCACTATTTGACCTTGACCCTGACCTTGAACTATTTGACCTTGAATCTGACCTTGAGCTATTTGACCTTGCACTAGACTGAAGACTCTTAGATCTTGATTCCGACCTTGCGCTATTTGACCTTTGACCTGATTCAGCACTGTTTAAGCCTCGATTTGACGTTAACCTCGAATCCGCCGATTTCGGAGTGTGAGGTTGTGATGGATTTTTCGGGCTGTGTGCCACGACCCCTGCATTGACGGAGGACAGGTCGTTAGATCCTATCGACATCTGTGAGACGAGAGATCGTGCGGAGTCGATGGAGAACTGGATCTGCTGATTGTGGCGAATCTCGCTCAGCATGGAGCTATGACGCTTATGTTCCTGCATCATTTCCTCAACGCGAGCATGGGAGCGATTGATGATGTCACTCGCCGTGTGGCGGAAAATGGCTGCAAAAAAAATCAAATAATCAAAATTTATGACGCAATAATTGTAACATAAAAAAGGCTTTCCCCAAAAAATAACCACTTTGAAATTTACCTCAGTATTTTTTTTTCATAACCGTAAATTCTCGCAAATGTAGGACACTTTTTTTTTTATTAATTATGATTTTTGTTGATTGATGGTAATTATATATTAATTATTTCTAAATTGCTTTATATCAACCATTCACCTCAGATTGCAAATATACATGATCTCTCACAAAGTATTTGAAGTTTTCTATTTAGTAAATAAAGTTGGCTTGTTGTAAGATCAAAAACAAGTCATCAGTTTCTCCCTTATACCTTTTACAAGTGAGTACCCAACTTTTTAATGGAAAAAAATATTTTGAAAAAGCAAAAAAAAATCTAAATTTTCAAAAGTTGAATAGCATTGTAGTCCTCAAACCACGGGTTTCTTTTATCAAATTACCATATAAACAAATAAAACATTTTATCAGATTACCATATAAACAAATAAAACATAGTGAATGCCGTGCCATTTGATCACACCCACACACTGCCATCTTAAATATTGTGTATGCACCCTCAAATAATGTAGAACAGATATTTACGCTTTCAGCTTAATTTTGCTAAATTTGACCAAAAATTGGTCCAATCCTGCAAAATTAAAAAGGAAAATTTAGATTAAATCAAAATTTGCCCTATTTCACCGATCAGACGTGGTCGGTGAAAATTAGATGCGTTAAATTCTTAAATCATGCATTTAGATAAATTTTGAACACAGCAAAAAATACCTGCTCTACAGAAGCCTGTGTATCAATCTGAACCATAAATAATCATGCATATGTCACAACTGGTCTTAAATGATGTGTTGCAGGGCTTGAAATCAAAACTTACCCAGGGAGACAGGATGATTGAATCAGAAAATGGGCAAGTCAATTTAACCCTTACGCTAATTTGGCCAATACAAAATGATGCAAAAATTCTGAAATATGACTGAACCCCTGGCACATGGGTACTCATCTGAGAGCACTCAGTGAGAGCTATCTAATGAATACCAACAAGACAGGGTTTAGATGGATCTTTGCATCCTTGTGCTTTGGACAAAAGTAGCCTTAGCATTGGAAGGGTTAAATGTGTGGTTGTCCAAATGGAAAAATTTAATTTGATTTTCTCAAATATTTTGTTTTGTCATGTATTTGTCCAAAGGACAATGAAAACCATTGTCTTCATTGCAAGCCCTGGAATGTGTAGCACAAAACTTGTATATAGTGTTTATGTATACCCAGGTTACAAAAATATGGGGGAATACAATAAGATACTTTTTAGGAAGAAAGTATGAACATATGTGTATAGAAATGAGAATACCTTGTTTTAATTTGCATTTCTGAATAATGTTCATTATATATACATATATAGTATATAGATCATTGCTTAAGCTTTGGTCTACCCATATGGAATCCCTAAAAATCTTACTTTGACACACAAACAATATAATTTAGAAATTCTGAATAATAAATGTTTTATTAATCAACATGATCATTCCATTATTTCAGTTCTTTTCATTCTTATTCGTTATGTTTGTGCTGTTATACTTTTTTCAACTAAATATTGAAATAAAATGTTCTTTTCCTGAATTAAAAAAAAAATTGATTTTCAATGTTTATTATCCAATCTTCATTTAAGAAATATTTTTTTCTATTAATTTATTTGTAGTTTATTTTCAATTTACGAATAATTTTTCTGTTGTGATTTTCTTAATGTTCATCTCAAGCTGTGCATACACAACAAACGGTCCTGATACCCCACCTAGCATTTGCTCCATAAAACCCTCAACTACCGCAACCGCCATCGAACCTGAAAGAAGGCCCTCACAACTGCATCAAACAATGGAAATACACAATGCACCTATTGTTTTACACAATGGCACATCTTGTCCAGCGAACCTGCAAGAAGGCCTCAATACTCCACATCACATAATGAAAATACACAATGCACCTATTGATTTACACAATAATACATCTCGTCCAAGGGAACCTGCAAATGCATCTGAAAAAAAGGGCTCACAAATCTAAATCAAAGACTGAAAACAAACAATTCATCAATATAATTCAAGGTTAGACTACCCTTATTCCATTCATCCGCACAATAGCCACATTAATTTGGTGATCTTTCCAACAGAGGCTAATACTGGAAAAGGGAAAAGTTAATTCATGAAAACCAACAACTCTCCATCAAATTTTGTTGCAAATTCATGATCACGCCCAATTATTTTCATGGCATCTAGAGATAATTTCAAGAGGAACTCTTCAAATAATGAGTTAAAGGTAAGAAAGGCAGGATGTAACCTCAACAGCCCTGAGTGTGTGTTTGAAGGAAACACCTTTAATCCATTCATGCCCCCCCCCCCAAAAAAAAAACTAACAATTTTGCGAACAAATAAAATGTAGGTATTGAAGGTGAAATGTTACTCAGAAGTCAAAACATACAATGCCTCTTTTGAATATTTTGTGACTGTAAGTATGTTAGAAAACTTAGAATGATATTTGACTGAAGGTTGTGGTTCCTGCTGGGTGTAACAATCTTTCTTCAAATACTTTTCTTTTTATCCTCACCCCCCTAATTTAGAGGTTAGCGTTGAAGTTGTCATGTCATGTAGGTATGTACTCCAGACATGTGAATGTTAATGTCAAAGAAATAACTAAGAATACAGCAAGAAATCATCACCTGAAAAGTAGGGTCTTTTTTGGCCATAGCAGGAATAAATGGATAAGTCACATACCCCAAGGGTGCAATATCAAATGAAACTTCTGCACTTCGTTTCTTATATTTTCATACCCTCCTCAATCCAAAACGATATTTCTATACATAACATGCCATGTGGTTTTACAGTTGACTGGTTCCCAATAGCCCATTCATACAGGTGTTCTCCGGTGAAGGGTCCTTGAAATTGCCTCAGTGAAATTGTGTCACTTTTTAAAATAAGTGTCACTCTAGACACCATTTTAGCATGTAACATCATTTTCATGCATGTGTTTTTTTCACATGTATGACTTTATGATCACATTTGATGTCATTTTAACATAATCTGTAAAAGTTAACATTTTGAACAGAAATTATCATTTTTTTTGCTGTAAAGGTATAAAGTATCCATTCTTACTTTCTACAGTACTTTCTGCCGTTTCTTTTATATCCTCGTCTACCTCCTCATCCTCTTCCTCCTCCTCCTCCTCTGAGCTTGAGACGACGTAGCCCACCTCCTTCCTGTCAATCTTCGTCACCGTCTCACCGTCCAGCTGACGCAGCTTCGGGAGGTCCTGGATGATACGACCTCTGAAAGATGCATGATATATGATATATAAGTTATCTCCATTGTAATTATGGGATATGGTAAGTTTTGTGCAAGAAGCCAGCTGTATCGCACAAGGCCGTCCCAACGCAAAAATCAGCCATATATATGAATGTGTATTTGTAAATATGAATGTGTAATTATATATATATATATGTATGTATATATATATATGTATATATATATATATATATATATATATATATATATATATATATATATATATATATATATATATATATATATATATATATACATATATATATATATATATATACATATATATATATATATACATATATATATATATATATATATATATATATATATATATATATATATATATATATATATATATATATATGTATATATATATATATATATATATATATATATATATATATATATATATATATATATATATATATATATATATATATATATATATATACGTACGTACGTACATACATACATACAAACATACATACATACATACATACATATATATATATATATATATATATATATATATATATATATATATATATATATATATATATATATATATATATATATATATATATATATATATATATATATATATATATATATATTACAATCATGAAATACATTCACTGGAATGGGGTGTCATTAATCAGCATTTTGCTCCATGTGATAACTGCACTGGAAAAGCCCCAGTATCAATGAACACTGGCACCATCTATCAGACATATTTAAAACTATATAAACTTTGGTAAAATCCAATTGCAGGTCTCTACGTTGGTAGGTCATGGCTGTTTAACTTCTGAAAGATACAGGAAAACATATTAACCTGTTGACCCATTCAAATTCAAGAGCCCCCAATTGGTGAAAGAAGATGTAATTGCTATAAGAACAGGGCCACACCTGTGGCTGAGGGGTCTACTGTATGCTGTGTAGCTCCAAAACAGTTGCTGTACCCGTAGCTGAGCAGTCCACTGTAAATTCTCGGAAATTTAGTCCACTTTAAGAATTTGGGCCATTGTGTGCAAAATAATTTAAGGAAAATTTGGGCCACCCTTGATCTATTGTTGGGAAATTTAAGGGAAATCTGTGCCACTATTACTCTGCTTTGTCTGTATTTTCAGAAGACATGGGCCACCTAATTGTAAGCCTGGTAGTGATTCTTATGGTACGATGACGTAAGAATCACACAAAAAGTGTCCCAAATTGCTGAGAATTTACAATCCTGTATTGTATATTTGACAATAGTAAAACCCAAACATAAGGCTTACCTGTAGTCTGGCATATTACAGCATGGGTTTCCTAGGAGGGATAGGATGATAAGACTCTGTGGGAACTCATCTGAAATCAAGTGAGTAGATATCAGAAATGGGCAATGTGCAACATAACAGGGTAAGAATGGAAAAATGGTGATTACTGGACACAAGATTGTAATACAGTAAGAAAGATGATAGTAATTTTGTTAAAATTAGGAAACACCTAATTTGAAAGAAAAAAAATGAAGTATAACACATTGATTGAAAATCATGTCACACTGCATTGCAAATCAGAAAGATGTTAACAATGAAACCAAGTTGATTTCTGAAGGAGATGTTTAACAAAGTGCTGCAGGTTTTGTCTCAAAGTGGAACTGCTCCCTCTCGATTTTTGATATTGTCAAATCCCCATCATGCATCATGAAAAACATCAAACTTAAAAACTTTACAGGGATTTTTTTTTAATACATTAGGGTATGTGTATTTGACCCAATTATTAAAAGTCCCTTTGAAAATTATAGTTTGGGATGATATAATTTTTGCAAATAACATAAGAATAAAACATGAAATTACAAAATTTCTGAAAGGAAGTTGATGTTGGGATTCTGTGGAAAAATTGCTCAACTCCTGCTTTTTTTCTCCAAAAAAGGGTTTTGTTATTGGGAGGGGGTGTGAAATATTAATTGGGTAATGAGTATTGCCTGCCATATGAAGTGGGTTTTTTTTTGGTGGTCACTGGGCATTTGGGTTAACAATCTAGTCCAACTATACAGGATCAGGATTATTCATCTAAGGTAGATACCTACTAGGGTTGGGAATCGGTTGCAATTTCATGATTGATAATCAGTTACAGCCAACCGATCGATTATCGATCATAATCAGTTCATGGCACTTTTGCAGTAATTGGGTACTAGAGGTCTAGAGCCTAATGATAAGTGATAGTCTATGACAATTACTTGCTATAAGCACCTACCTTAACTTCATTTTGAAGTGTTTTGGAGCTTAGTTTCATAGCAAGAAAGCTGACAACATGTCTGTCATTAGTTCTATATTTTGCCACTAGGTGTCACCTTTTCCGATTATTATCGATTGCCAGTTTTGTAATCGATTAATCAGAATCAGAGAGGTAAACGATTGATTATAAGCGATGATCGTCTCAACACTAATACCTACCAATGTCAAAGCTCTCGATTCTGTTGTTGCTCAGGTCCAGCAGTTGTAAGTTGCTCAGTTTGGTCAGGTTCTCAACATCCTCAATGTGGTTATCCGCCAACGTCAGGAAGCGCAAGTTCACTAGACCAGACAGGCACTCGATTTTCTTGATAATGTTCTGAGAAAATAGACAGAAAATACGCTTCTTTATAAGCATGCCTGTAGTTCTTTTTGATAAGTGTGGTTTGGATCTTTGTCACTTTTGAAAATCACTTGGAAGCACTATTTTCTTGATGTTCTGAGAAAAATAGACAGAAAAGTTCATATGCAGCACTCTAGATTGTTTTTGAAGACAATAAGCGAAAATAGCCCCTGTATGTCAATCAGGATGGGCAATTAACCAAAGATATGTGACCTGGATACAGAACCTAAAGTAACACTCAGTTATGGTGGGCCGTCTAGCCCTTTCCAATGTTAGTCTATTTGTAAACGAAAAAACAAACTTACAAAAAAATGACCCTCAAAACAATGACAATCTGAAGCCCTGTCAATTTGAAAAATGAAATGATAAGATGATTCAATAAGGATCTTTTTCAACTTCTTATGACAAAAAGGATTTTCTGAAACCAAAAATGTGCAGAGCTCGAGTCTAAAATTGCCAGTGCATACATTCAATAATACTTTCGACAATAAAAGGGATATGTCAGAAATTTTGATGATCTTTTGAGAAAGCAGTTGTATACATTTAAAATGCCTGTCATTCCCCTTGACAAGTCTGATTTGAATCTTTGATGCCTTTGAAAACAGTTGAAGAAAAATATTTCACAGAAAAAATACATACATTTGAAATGACTTGGAAATGAATCATGCTATGGGCACCAATTAAAGTTGCTAGTGTCAGCATTCTCTATATATTTTTTAATTATCGTACAGCATCTAAGATTATTATATATTAATCTAAGATTTTATGGAGTGTTCTATGTTGAGTTCTGATGACTATTTTCTCCTTCTAATAGTTTTCTAAAGATGCTTTCACCAGAAAGATATCACCCCCCCCCCCCCCCTTATTTTCATTTTGGCCACGTTGGGCATGAATAGATAAAACAATATATCACAAAAAAAAGCCAGACCAGTTTTGGCTGCAAGACAGGATTCTTACATGCTGCAGGTATACATTGGTGGCAGACTGCCCACAAAACTCTTCCAGGGATTCAATCTCTGCAATATTCTGGCGATCTAGACGGATATGGGTGAGCTGCTGGAGAGATGTAAGTCTAAAAAAGAAAAAGATGATTTTTTTTTAAATGCATATCCTTTATACAGAAAAAAGGTTAACACAAATGACTGGCTATAAGAACTTTTTTTTAATGATTTATATTGATCTGGGACAATTATAAAAGGACCTTATCAATAAATCAGATCAATATTTTCAAAAATCATGTTAATAAGTAAAATATGGTAAATAATTAGTTAAGCCACCATGATCAATGTTTAAAATTCTTCATGGAAGTGTCTTAACTTGACTTAGACCCACTTGGATGCATAGTTTTTGGTGTAGCACATTACTCACTGTGAAATAAGAGCTTCAGCAATTTAATGTTTTGGGGTGGTTGAGATTTTCCCAGATAGGAAATATTATCCAGGGGAGGTGGGAAATATCACAGATTCCCTATTTCAATTGTGGATAATCCACAATTTATGCGCCAAATGACTTTACTCCTGCCATCTAAAGACAATACCTGCAGTGCTCTAAAGGTCTCACATTCGAAGAACTCTCTACTATAATAGAATACAGCATTTCTTCCAAGTATCAGCTAGACAGCTACATACAGGTTCACTAGTCAGTGTGTGGTTTTTAATTAGGATGCTTATTCTGGCATGGTACAAATAATAAAACATAGAATTTCCAATAGATGTCAGTTTTGTTTTGAAATCTTGAAAGAAGGAGGGTGTGCTTGAAGAATTACAATAGTTCAATTAATTCATATTGATTGCCATTTAGAATACTTACATTTCATCTTGGTCCCACCTTTTGGCCTCTGGAGGGAGATGCATTTTCACAAGCATACCAACAGAGATGTGCTTGACTTTTCTCTCTGGAAACAAGCAGAGACTTGGAGATTTAATTGAGAAAAGAATATGCAAGATTTTTAAAAAGTAATCTTAGAGTCCTATTGTTACTGTACAATTAAACTCTGATAAGGTTTTCTATTCCAAAATGTTTTAGTTTGCTTCTGTGCCATTTCTTTCCATATCATTAACAGTGAATTAAATTTCTGGAGAAAACACTTGATATGTTTCAGAGATTAAGTAGTCATCTGCAGATAGAAGTAAATTTTCTTAATTCAAAAAACTAAATAAAAGGTTCTTGACATATGCTGCACAGATTATTGACTGTCTGTAAGGAAATGGATTCTTTGACAATGGCCTAACAGAGGTTTCATGAATATCAAGTCACAAAAAGTGAAGTTAGCCAACAAGCTGTATTACCCTTTATCTGAAGCTGCATAATTGAAGGTTGTCAGTTTACTGAGTGTTTACAATTGTCGGATACGAGTTGGACATTAAGGGTTAGTTTCTATTCATTTTTTATGCTTGTAAACTATGTATGGCAAAATTATAAGGTGTCCAATACAGGGTCTTAGCCAGGATTTTTAAAATGCCTGTCCAAAATAGCAATTTCGTTCTGCCCACTCAGAATAGCTATAAATCTACTTCAAATCCTTATTTACCAAATACATTTTATGGCCTATTGTGTCAAAAAGTGCAATTTGCACTTCAGTCATGTACTCTGGAGAAGATGGTTAGTTATTGAAATCTTTATTTTTACCACCTGCAAGCCAAAATTGAATATTCTTCATGGATTATTTTGCCTGTCCAAAAAAGGAGGTTTTCAGGAAACTACCTGTCCAAAGAAAGACGGGATGTGTCCTGGGCTCCTGGCTAAGTCCTTGGTCCATTTTATCTAATAAGATTGTTTGGACCCTGTGGGGCTAGGTCTTCCTACAGTCTATGCACATTACACCTCAAATCCCATTATGATCAAGTTTTTTAAATTTCCTGGTGGTTCTGCTTGTGAGGTACCCCTGTGAAGCAAACATCAGGAAGCAACTACAACCTTGAAGCTACAACTGTAGCCAATCAAATCACTCAGCATTTTTAGCTTCTCTGAGATTGTATGATAAAATCCATTTGCATCTTGAATAAAGATATTTCTCTCTCACTCTCTGAGAGTGACTGTAATGAATTGGTAACTTAGAAATTCCATACCCGTCAAGTCTCCTGTTTTTAACAGGAGTCTTCTGTTTTTTGGACTTTATTTTACCTGCCTCCTGTTTTTCTCCCTTTTTTTTCTTGTCTCCTGTTTTTCTCCTGTTTTTCTAGAAAACCAGTCTAAAGCGACTATAATCTCCTGTTTTTCCTCAAGTTCAGCCCAGATCTGCTTAGACTCCTACAGCTTAGCATGCAACTCAGCTCTTCTAGCCTGCCTAAACAATACTCAGTTGACCTAATTGAACCCAGCTTGCCCAAAAGTTGCAATTAGCCTAGATAACCATTCCTATTTTTAGCAGTAGATATGTTTTAATTGATATTAAGCTGAATGTTAAGAAGTAGAAAGAGGTGCATGATGGTCTAGCATCATAACATTAAGAAAAAAATGGCTGATAAGGAAAATTCACCTCCACGTAAAAGAGCAAAATTCATGAGCAAATTTAGTGTTTAAAGTGAAAAAAGAAATAGGTTTCATGAAATTCATGGACTGACAGGAATAATAAATATGGTCATGTTAAAATTGATTTGTTGTTATCATGTCCATCTGTTTACTGCAGAGAGTTGAGAGTATTGGCACTATACAGGTGCGGCACCTGGTGGGAGAAGTTGGTAAACTAACGTATATGGTAGAAAATCTCCTGTTTTTTTTTTGTCTGGGTTGACAGGTATGTAGAAATAAATATAGTTTCTGTCTAACCCACCCCCCCCCCACCCCCCCCCCCCCCCCCCCCCCCCCCCCCCCCCCCCCCCCCCCCCCCCCCCCCCCCCCCCCCGTTTCTCTTTCTAGGAATTGAGAGAACTTGTACCCAAACTATTAGTATTAAGGATAGATACTTCATTAATCTGGTAAGGCAACAGAAATGAGATTGGTGGCCAAATTAAATTTAAACATAATTAAATTCCATTTTGTTGCATGATTAATAATGATTTTCCTTTTTTTATAATGATAACATTCAATTTTACAGCTATGTCATTTTGTGATGCCATTTCCATTTGGTAAAAGTCATGCAGTGATAAAAAAAACTTTGGCATGAGACTGAGAGAATCAGATTGAGATGATGATAGCCGGGGCCGACTCTAATACTCATTTTATATATTGACGTTATTGGTATTAGAGTCGGGGATAACCCGTATACCCTACAATGTTATTTTTCAATCTTCCCAAATTTCTCCGTCGGTGTCAAAGTTACCTCATACCTGACTGCACTAGGATGACTAATATGATCTAGCAATGCGTGCCGCTAACTTCGTGTGTCGGTAAAATCACTTTTAACGGAATGGTAGTCCAAAGATTTCTTGAGAAGATTTGTTTATCAAATGGTCACCACCATCTTGCCGAGTTTGCGAGAGGTCAGAGCGAGATTTAATCAAAGAGCGACTTCTATTTGTAATTCGGCACATGCCGCCTATTGTTTATGAAAATGGTCTTGGGCCTGCCGTATGTGCCGAATTACAAATAGAAGTCGCTCTTTGATTAAACCTCGCTCTGACCTCTCGCAAACTCGGCAAGATGGTGGTGACCATTTGATAAACAAATCTTCTCAAGAAATCTTTGGACTACCATTCCGTTAAAAGTGATTTTACCGACACACGAAGTTAGCGGCACGCATTGCTAGATCATATTAGTCATCCTAGTGCAGTCAGGTATGAGGTAACTTTGACAGGTTGCAGGAGATTTCGTAACCAAACATCTTCGTACCCAAACATCTTCGTACCCAACAGATTTCGTCACCACATTTTCGTACCCAAAGGAAATTGATTGAATTAGATAATGGCAAATAAATCACGTATTTTATAATTGAAGTCAGGTATAGACAGGTGGAAAATAAGGAATTTGTTGGGGAAAATTGTGTTGTTTACTTCTTGACAATCTTGTGTACGAAGTTAGCGGTCGATTTTCCATCTAACTTTCGTTTCAATTGACAAGAAATATTGTAAGCATTGAAAGAAATGTTTAAATATGCGAAGTATCCGATTTTGATTTTAGGCTATAAACGAACATTTCTAGTGCCCCTATATCTGCCTTAGATGAGCAACCACTATCCAAATGTCTGCCAAAACACGCTGGTCGCGAAACCGGAAGTAGCGCCATTTTGAAGGTATAGACTTTTGGAAAGTATAATAATTCAATGCGTAATTGGCGTCAAGAATAAACAAGTTAACAACATATAAGATAGGCAAGTTCCTTTATTAGTATCTATAGGAGAGGAATGTCAACGCAGGTAGGTGGACAATACGGATTTTGTGGGGGGAAATTGTGTTCTTGTGTGCGAAGTTAGCGATCGATCTTCCAGTCTTTCCATCTAGCTTTCGTTTCAATTGATAATATCGGCGAATTTCAGCCACGGTGTGTGAGCTTTGATCGCTATTTTCGGAAGATACGAAAATCGTAATTAATAAAAAGTGTCCGATATTTGCGAGACTAGATGGTTTTATTAGGCAATGGTAACGAAATCTCTTGGGTGCGAAGCTGCTTGGGTACTATTGCAGTAGGTAGGGTCAACAGCTACTGGGATGGAAAAACACAAAGGCTTCTACTGGAGCTGTCATCATTTTATTGAACTCCGTGAAAACTGCAACAAAGTAGACAAAAAACACTTACTATTTAACACAACATTGCAGAAAGTCACGTCACATATACAAGTATCAAACACAGGAATTCCATACATATTTCACTGTAAATTACTGACAAATACATTTACTATACTAACAAATATCATCATATTACATATAGCATACAAATAGGTACACATAGCTGAGCTTAGTTTATTTCATACATAGTTGTTAAGTGTTACATACCTCTTTGCTCTCTTTCTACTTCAATTGTATAAGTGTGTGGCTCATTCCTGCTCAGCTCACTGCCACATGTTATCATCATGACAGTCAAAAGTGGTCTGACCAGTACACCCCTGGTCAGTGAGTATAGGGAGCTTGAACCAAAAGGAGGCTTGACCACATTCATTACGCATAAGAAACAAAGGGTTAAACATTTCAAGTATAGAGGGCAGCACCTTACTCAGATAGCTAATTATAGAAAAGAAAACATAACAATCATTACATGGCCCCTCAAAATGATTCAAATCATTTTCTTAGTATAGAGTATGTTGCAATTTCTTTTTAACAAATACCCTATAGCATGAAAGTGTTGATCATTAACACATTTAGTCCAAATATATACCTTTCAATCTGGTCTAATCAAACATCTTATATTATAAAACAATACAGTTATCAAATTTGCAATTCTTAATATATATCATGGCCCCTCGTAGGGAACTGAGCTAATTCTGACTCTCAACAAGGAGAATCAATTTCTGAATAGGGCGCTCTAGTAAAATCACTGGGGTTTTACGTTTGCCCTTTGAATCAAGTGATGGACAACCCATGGCAAGCTTGACCTTGCGAATGTGTCCATCAGCATCACATGACGTCTCAACAACTCTGGCCAACTTCCATTGGTTTCTCGGCAGATCATCATCCTTAACGATCACAATATCATCTTCTTGGATATTTCGTTTAGGTGAGACCCATTTCTGCCTAGGTTGGAGACTTGTCAAATATTCTATTTTCCACCGATTCCAAAATTTGTCAGTTAGGTACTGGACCCGACGCCATCTTTTACGTGAGTACATATCAGATGGTTCAAACTGACCGGGGGGTGGAAGTAGAACCTTCGATTTCATTGTTAATAAATGATTTGGGGTTAAAGGTTCTAAAGACATGGGATCATTGAGATTATCTGTTGTAAGCGGGCGGCTATTTACAATAGCAGTAACCTCGTACATGAAAGTCCTGAGTGACTCATCATCAAGATTCAGCCCGTCCTGATCCATCATGGAGGACAAAATGCTACGGACAGTGCGGATCTGTCGCTCCCACACTCCACCCATGTGACTGGCATGGGGAATGTTCATTTTGAACTCAATATAGTCGCATCCCTTTTCTAGAAGGAATTGCTTTATGCGACTCTCATCTATTTCACCTAGTCCTTTTCGGAGTTCATTTTTCGCGCCGACGAAATTGGTACCTCTATCGGAACGAAGTTGTCTGATTGGTCCCCGAATCGCCAAAAAGCGTCGAAGAGCGTTGATAAATGAATCAGTGCTCAACTCGTTAGAGACTTCAATGTGAATGGCACGGGAAGTCATACAGGTAAATAGTGACCCATAGCGTTTTAGTTCTTTACGTCCTTCTTTGACGTACCATGGGCCGAAATAATCAACCGAGTGCCAAGATCTTATTATTCGGAAGAATAAATTCTGATGATTTAAATGGCAGCGGCATTTCATAATGGCCATTTTCTTTCTGATGAATTCCGTCTCTCAGAATAGAGAGGAATTGAAGGTCATCTTGCGAGTAAGTAACCTCATTGGGCCCCTTTTCAATGAAATCCATTTCAAACAATCTAACAATCTCTGAAGGAGATACCTCTCGGGTAGATGTATTCAGGCAAAACTGAACACTTTCCTGTTCCAAATACTTCAAAGACTTTAGATCTGATTCATTGAAAAGCTCCTGTTCACTAAGGCACCAATACTTATCATATGTCATATCCTGGTCACGGCACCAATTCTTATCAAAAGTAACCGGAGCCTGTACCTCACAAGCAAGAACTCGATGACTGATTCCGATAGGATCACAGTCAGATTCATTGCATTGTTTTGAGTCTACAATCCCTACGATTCCCCAACCGAGATCAGTCCTCTGTGCGTAGGGTCCATCATTGACTGGTGCAATAACCTCTCGAGGAAATAGAGCCCTCGGACAATTATAGCCAATCAAGAGGCCCACTTCGCACGTGCTAAGAGGCATCAATCTATCGGCGATCTCTTCTAAATGAGGCCATTTTCTTGCCATATCAGGGTTAGGAATGTGGGCACGGTTGGATGGAATCATATTCCTAGAAAAAGTAATTGGGAGGGGGATTTTCTGGGAGTTATCAAAACCTCTAACCATTAATCCCTCAAACCGTTTACAGCTGATCCTTTTATTCTTTGAGGCCATAGTAGAAAGTAAAAGCATACTGTCTGAACCCTCAATGTTCAGCTCATCAGACGTACGGTCAAGAATAAAAGTAGTGTCGGATTGAGTATCCAACATGGCATATATCAGCATTTCGTGATTTGGAGCATCACGGTGAGATATCCAAACTGGAAGTATAAGTGAACTTTTGCAAATTTCACTAGTTCCGCTGAGATGACAAACACTAATATTACTCACTGATTTAGGTATAGTTGAGTTTTGATCCTGACCAGATTGAATAGTTTTAGCTGTCTCAGTTTTAGGTACTTCATTTTTGAACATATAGAGATTGCCATGTAATACTGTTGGATGGGACTCTTGGCAAGTTTTGCATTTACTCCGACATGTGAAAGATCTGTGACCACGCTTCAAACAACCGAAGCAAAGACCCTTTTCCATTATGAAGGCCTTAATTTCACTCACAGGTCTAGATAAGAATACCTTGCATTCATCAAGGGGGTGCTCTTTATGACAATAAATGCAGTTAGGATTAACCTTTTGGAAATTTTGTCGAGAACCTTCATTTGTTTCTGTAGCGAATGCACTCACACCATAGGTTTTCTTACTCTGGTCACTTTTGCCCTTTTTAATGGACTCATCCTGTTGATTACCTTTCAACGATTGTAGGGAGGTCACTGGATCACAGGCGATATTTGATTCATTTACCATAAACGCCCTAAATTCACTAAAGGGGGGAAACCCTCTTCCATTTTCTTTAGACGCAGCGGCAATTCTTCCCCATCTAGAGACAAGCCAATCAGGCAATTTTGCCAGAATCTTTCTGTTCTCACGACTGTCATTAAGTATGCTTAAACTACCTGTAATCTGCATGGCAGTTTCGCATTGTCTAAGGAAGTCCGAAAATTTCCGTAGAGCTTCTCCGTCACGAGAGGGAATTTTTGGCCATGAATCTAATCTGTCTCTGAAAGCGTTCGCTACTACGAAAGGGTCCCCATACCTTTGATCCAGTAACCTCTTGGCATCTTCATAAGCATCTTCTGTTGCCAACAAAAAATATCCTTCAATTGCTTCCCTTGCAGGACCACTAAGGTATTTTTTCAAGTAGTGGATTTGTTCAGAAGAGGGAATTCCTTTTTGATCAATTAAGGTTTGAAATGCACTTTTCCAGCCAGGGTATTTTAATGGATTTCCATCAAAAACACTTGGCTCTGGGGGAGGCAGGCGATTCAAATTCACTTGCTCAGCAAAGGATGTAGCAAGGTTTAAAAGCTGTTGCTCTGCACTCATTCCTACAGGTTTACTCTGTTGACTATTTTGCATTGTAGTAACAACAGGTATTCCTGCGGGATACACCCATGTGCTCTGAGTATTCAACCCACTAAGTTGTCCTGCAAAGGTAGTTTTGGATTTTGGTACAAATTCATTCACATAGGGGTCTAGAGTTCTACTAGGTTTAAACATATCTGTAGATTGAGGTACCGGTTCAGATTGTAGAAGCGTAGGCTGAAAAGTAGACATTTTGATTTCTACAGAGGCTGGTTCTTTAGAGATCTCAGCAGTTTGAGAGTATGAAGTAACAGGTACCTGGACACTTGACTGAGCAAGTACGTAATCCTCTACAAATTTCTGTTTTGTATCTGAAAGTAGAGATTTATCCTCAATATCAAATGAGGTGTTCAAATCCTGTTCAACTTTCAAAATTGCATCTACCTTAGCCTGAGCCATGTCAATTTCCTTCATAGTCTTAAGCTTTTCTAATTCGGCTGTCTGTCTGGCTTCAGTATCTATATATTTGAGTTTAGCTCTGAGGGCAGCTGCCTGAGCAGCTGCGTCAGCACGTTTAGAAGCAGTTGAAAGTTGAGATGATCTTGATCTATGAGAGGAATGATGACTACGATTGGATCTACCTGAAACTCTAGAGCGAATTTCACTCCCTTCCATTTCATTTATACATTCAGTAATCCTCCTAAGGAGTTGATAGTTCTGACCTTCAATAGACTCATATCTCTGGGATTCTTCACCATTCCTAGATCCCAATGTCAGTAATTCATTTAAAGTTTCATATGCCTCATTCACATCATTCATTTCTCTGTTCAGAAAACCAGATTCCCCTTTTAAGGCATTTATATCCTTTGATTCAGACAAGAGACGCTCAATACGTGTAGCACGACGGCGCCACGCAGTGATTTTGCTTCTTAAATTCTGTTGCTTTAAATCAATTTGATATTCCAAACCTTTGTCTGAATATGAGCGTACTCTTACATCACCACCAGTGGCTCCCTCTGGGAGAGAGTCCGCAGTGTTCATAGTTGGGTCAGATATTGGTAGAATCACATTTGAAGCCATAGTTGTATTTGTAAAAGACACAATGTTCATAGGCACTGTAGTAGTATTCCTACACCACCGCAAAGTAGCGCTATTCTCAAAGTCACACACATCGATATAGGTATAGGAACACAATATCACACATATAAGATACAAAGATTCCATATGCAACATGCCTAGCATAGAAGTGTCTCAAATTTCAAAATTGCTTAAGTCAATCAGTCCAAGGCAATTAATTCTCAGTTCTAAAGCAGTCCTGCTTTAAGAGTTCAATTCAATATATACTGAGAATGTCTTGTTTGATACCTTGTGTTTCAAGCAGTCCTATGGGCTTGCAGTCTTCTAGCAGGCAGGAGTGGCCCAGAATTGTCTTTCTCACTTTCCTGGAGTTTCTTATCCTTCCTGAAGATGTGGCATTACCATTCAGTGTTGAGCAGGCTTCTACCATTCAGTGTCGCACAGCAGTACAGATGAAAGTAGAGTTTTCACTATTGCAGTAGGTAGGGTCAACAGCTACTGGGATGGAAAAACACAAAGGCTTCTACTGGAGCTGTCATCATTTTATTGAACTCCGTGAAAACTGCAACAAAGTAGACAAAAAACACTTACTATTTAACACAACATTGCAGAAAGTCACGTCACATATACAAGTATCAAACACAGGAATTCCATACATATTTCACTGTAAATTACTGACAAATACATTTACTATACTAACAAATATCATCATATTACATATAGCATACAAATAGGTACACATAGCTGAGCTTAGTTTATTTCATACATAGTTGTTAAGTGTTACATACCTCTTTGCTCTCTTTCTACTTCAATTGTATAAGTGTGTGGCTCATTCCTGCTCAGCTCACTGCCACATGTTATCATCATGACAGTCAAAAGTGGTCTGACCAGTACACCCCTGGTCAGTGAGTATAGGGAGCTTGAACCAAAAGGAGGCTTGACCACATTCATTACGCATAAGAAACAAAGGGTTAAACATTTCAAGTATAGAGGGCAGCACCTTACTCAGATAGCTAATTATAGAAAAGAAAACATAACAATCATTACAGGTACGAACCAGTTTGGGTACGAACCAGTTTGGGTACGAAGTCTCCTGATTTCCTTTGACACCGACGGAGAAATTTGGGAAGATTGAAAAATAACATTGTAGGGTATACGGGTTATCCCCGACTCTAATACCAATAACGTCAATATATAAAATGAGTATTAGAGTCGGCCCCGGCTAAGATGATGAGTGATCATTGAGAACTTCAACTTGGAGTTAGAAATAGAATTAAGATTGTGATTTGTGTAGCCTGATTTGAAGTGAGAATAGATGTAGCAAACCCTCTTTCTTCTCGTCTCTACTTTCTTCATCTTCCGAGGAACGCGTTGCACTCATTTGGCTATCTGCTTCTGAACCATCCAAATGTTAAACCATGTAAATGCCCATGTCAATATTCAAAACTAGAAGTCTGTCAGTGGTCGTCAATGTAAACCACTTGCAAAATGGCGGAAATCTCGCGAGAAATCAACGAGAGTGACCTTCAACTTGCCAGTGGGAAATGGCATAGCGGCTTGTTTTGGAAAGACCTCCTTCCAGATTGTGATGTAATTCTTCGCCAAAAACCATAACACACTATTTTTTTGATACATATCGTTTAGTATGGACTGTGCTTAAAGAGAAGGAGGTAAGTCTGAAACGTTTGTGTTATGTTTGTTGTTGGTTGGCACCGTCTTCTCTCATTAAGGTAAACAATCAAGCGTTTCAATTTCATTGATTGCAATGACATATGGCAGTGCCAGTGGGCATGGCAATGCATGGTCACAACTAACTGTCATTAAACACACAAGACAAGGCATGTAAATACCCTACCAATACATCTTAACATATAGCTGGGTAAGGTCTTACTATTAAATACATGAGTCACAGTACTGTCGCTCCTGTCACTGCATGAGTTAATGATAAAAGGGGGTGGGCTGACAGAAGAGAAGTGATTACATAACCACTAAAGAGGTGGGACATCTAGATCTGGGAAAGGTAGACCGAAATATCTGTCTCTACATTTGCCTGGATGTTGATTTTCTATGTTGATTTAGCTATTTGGACGTTTTTTAATAATATGTTCAGGATCTTGTTGGCATGTAGAGTCAGAACGCCACCAGTGTTAAAAAATGACCGATTGCACCAGCAAAATTACAGCAGAAGTTTTTGGGACATTTGCGAGTGTCTACCCGCAAAAAAACTATCCATATCCGTTCTGACCATTCTTATCTTCAAGTTCCACGCAATTCTACCGATATTCATACTCATTTCAGTCAACTATGACAGAAAGAGTTCTTGAGGCGATCAAGAAGCTCATTGGATTTTATCGCCATTTTTCATGTAGTGCGCATGCGTACATGTAGTACGCATGCTGGTGCAATCGGTCATTTTTTAACACTGGTGGCGTTCTGACTCTACATATGCCAACGAGATCCTGAACATATTAAAAACGTCCAAATAGCTAAATTAACATAGAAAATCAACATCTAGGCAAATGTAGAGACAGATGTTTCGGTCTATGGGAAAGGGGACCTGCAGGCCAAAGCAGTAGCCAATCCTTACCGACCAACCAGCAGGGTTTTACTCTCGGGATGGACTTCTCAAGGGGGTAAAATGTGAGATAGTCTTGTCACTCTTGTGGGCCGTGGGCATATATTCCTGAAAAGAAAATTTGGGGGGGGGGGGGGGGGGGGGCGTAACCCGCTCCTAAAACCCTGAATAGTCAGGCTATATTTGTCTGGCATGATTGGTCTTCTCAGCCTGAGAACCAGAGTAGTTAACCCTTTCATACCTGGAGATCTACTTGACTAGTTGCAGTTTTGGCTGATACGGGTATGAATGGGTTAAATAGGATTAAACAATCGCGAATGAAGTTTTCAATTTTGTTTGTCATGGTCATTATGTCCAGTTTGCCTTGCCCCAACCCTTTCCATTCGTGACTGTAATATGTCCCCCCACCCCCACACACATACTCATGCTGGTCTGACCGTCTCCCACATTAAATCCTAATGCATATAACCTTCAACACTGGAGAGTGGTTTGGGTCAACACATATACTTATCTAGGAAACTTTGTCATACAACACAGTCATTTATTGTCATAAGGTGTTACTGTGTTTGCATTTAAGTAATATCAATAGTCCATCCAATACCACATAAAAGTACGCTTCTCATCGAGTGCAAACACACCTGGTATGTTGACAGGGACAGGCAGACATTTTGGCTTTGAATTGTCATGTTGATACAAGAATTGCAAGTGGATACTTAATTTCACTCGCCTGGCAAAAAATTGAACTAGAGTCTATGTCCAATTTAAACCTTGATTTTAAAAATGCCTGTCCAAAACAGCAATTCCAAAATTTCTGCCCATCCAGATTAAGCTACTAATCTTCTTCAAATCCTTATACCAACTATATTGAATAGCCTATTGTGTCAAAAAGGGCAATTTACACTTCATCCATATCCTAGAAGGTAGTTTCTTAGAAAAATTTGGTTATTACCCCAAAAAGTCAAAATTAAAAATTCTTTATAGAAATCTTTGCTTGCCCGAAAAGAAGGTTTTCAGGAAACTGCCTTTCCAAAAGACAGGCAGTACAGGTCCTGGCTAAGTCCCTGTCACTATACCATCTGATACTGGGGTGCATTGAGAATTTCTGTGTAGGAGGTTTTACATTCTGCATGAAAGGTTTAATTGTTTTAACAGAGAAGTAAATCTATCCATATGTTTTCTTAGAAGCAAATCTAAAAAAGCAATAGACTAATTGTAAAAGAGGGTGTGTGGTATGTTGAACCAAAAGAAAGCAAGAACCTCAATTTCAATCCACAACTGTTATAGAGTGCAATATCAATATTTCCTCTCTACTGTGGGGTGCATGTAGAGATAGCTAGTGATTTAGGATCACTGTGTAGGGCTGTGAATGGGGTCACATCCTCCGACTGGTTTCCTGTGCTCTGCTGTTCCCTGTTGATAACCAGGACCAGGGATGCACTCAGGGTACAGCTGATACCTATATATATATATATAGTCTTGTAGGCCAAAGTTCTAAAAGTCTCGAGAATTTTCTTTGTGGTAAAATTGCAAAAATTGTTAAATTTGTGGCAAAATTGCAAAATTTGTGGTAAAATTGCAAAATTTGTGGTAAAATTGCAAAATTTGTGGTAAAATTGCATCAGATTAATCAGACGTGATTCATTTAGTTATACAGAAAAATAATATTTTTGATTGTAAAATTTCATCAAATTCAGCTGGTACGAAGAGTTTAGTTAGTAGTACATGAAATTTGCAGAAACTCAGCAGGACTGTACAGGGTACAACAATACCCGGCCAACCCAGGTAGTCAGGCGGGGCAAGTTGGACCCAAGATCAGATAGTCCTGCCAGGCTTTCAGATAGTCCCGCCAGGCTTTCAGATTGCCCCACCAATTTGATAATATCTGCCTGTTTTGCTTTGTATTTCTTGTATTTGTACCTCCACATTTTTATTTGAATTTCAATTGTATGTTTTTTGCCTTGAAATGAATCTTCTGTATTGACTTTTTGCATCAGCAATGTGGCAACTTGACAATCAGAATATGGAGGCTGTAATTCAACACCTTAATTTTCTGTTCAGCCGATGATTTGTGGAATAAAACATAAAAATCTAAAGAATAAAATTACATATAGGGCGATTGAGGAGGTTTGAAGTGTTTAAGATATTAATGTTTTTTTTGAATTCCTTATTATCTCAAAATTTGTTCCTTGCTGATCTCCCTTTTCCTTCATGACTTCCAAAGACAAGTTCACCCATCGAAATAGATAAAGGATATGATTAAGATACTTATAGTTACACATCAAGAAATCACAGGGGATTTTTAATTCATAGTAAATCAAACTCTGAATGTTCTCTGCCAAATCTTAGTTTTACACAGGTCAAATATTATAAAATTCATATAGTGACAGCAAAACATTTTCCGGAAGATCAAGAACAGTAGTTTCAGGTGATGTTTTTTATTTCTGAATTTTTACAATATTTTGCTTTATGATAGTGAAGTGATAACATATCTCTGAAGTGGTATGATGAAGAATCTTGTGTCTCTGTTGCATATTACCAGGTAGAGCTTGGGCAGCAAAAGCATATTTCTTATGAGCCATTTGTTATTATTAACATATCTTTTATTTTGGGAGGCACACATGAATGTTTTCACTTTATGAGCTCATGATGTAAGACCAGGAAGTTAGAAGTGCCACTGAGCGGAGTCTCGGTAACAAGTGCTTTGTTCATATCTCTGAGAGGGAATCACTTGACCTTCGACCTAATTATTGAGCCATGCCAAAGAGCTCTTTATGTCCAGATGGCTGTGGCTGCCTGTGAAGCCATGCCTAATAATAGATAGTCAACTTGGGCAAGTTGAAGGGCACTTCAGATAGTCCGACATGCTGATTTTTGGTGATTTAAGATAGTCATGACTATCGGACTATCTACTGTGTTGCTCCCTGCTGTATATACTGTGTGCCTGGGAGTGGCAGAGTGATACAATATTGCATGAGAGAATTGCATCAAACTCATCAGGCCTAAAAAAAAAGTTGTTTGTTTCCTGTAACCCTACCCTAACAAGTTTTTATTCAAAAAAATCCCTACCCTAAAGTTTTTATTGCCAATTCAACTCCCAATCAACGTAAAACATGCATAAAACACACATTTTTGACCAAATAAATAATGCAAAAAAAAATCTTTTTACCGACCTACCTACCCTATTTTTTTCCGGACCGTCACAGGAAACAAACAATTAATTTTTTTAGGCCTCATGTCTGGATTAATTTGATTACAGTTGGCATTTACCTGAGGGGATTAGGGTGTCTGGGTTTGGGTCTTTGGCCACCATGTAGAAACTGGGTGGCTGGATTGGCTTAAATTGTAAGATTATTTTTGGTTGTCAGGCCTCAACGCTAACTCAAAATGTAACAGGCCCGTAGGACCAGTAATACCTAGGATCTACTGGTCCTGCAAAACAATCTTTAACATGCATGACAAGAAAAACATTACATTAAATTCACTGACAACTTTTATTTTTTTTTATTTTATCTTCATTTATTTTAAAAACATTTGGGGACATTCTTGAGGCGAAACTTGTTAACAAGAATGTTCCCAAATGTTTACTGGTCCTGGCTGTAGGACCAGTTGAGGTCTTTTCTTACTGCCCCAAAGCCGTTTTGGGTAGTTTTCACTGGCCTGGGGCCAGCGGTTCACTGTTAGCGTTAGAGCCCTGGTTGTCTTATTTTTTAAAGGAGACCACTTTTTGAGGGATGCTGCAATAGAAATATGCAATGTCTTTGGAATTATATTGAGATGAAAATATTCTTTTTTTTTGTAGGAAATTGTCTTTTAAAGGAATTTCAAACAACATTTTTTTTCCTGATGTGTGATTTTTGAAGGTTTCGGTGTCCAAAATGATGCCCAGACATCCTGCTGCCCAAGACCCTGACGTGGACCTGATGTAATTATACATCAACCGTCTACTTAGATATAAGTCTAGGGAACATCTTTTGGTGGTACATTGCATCAAATTCATCAGATCTGAATTGATCAGTTTCACCCAAATATTGCTTGACAGGAAAGGTTCATGTGTACTGGTGCATGGGGTAGTGATAAGGTTTTTTTTTTTATGGTTAAGTGCACCTAAATCATCTGGTATGAATTGGCCAATATTTTTCATTTAGTTATAAATATACATGTATCAGGGAAGGTTAGATAGCACTTTCAAGAGTTAGAAGCATTGAAGATACAGAGGGGAGGGGGGGGGGAAGGGTTGGTCAACCCCCCTTCAAGCCTTGAATTATCACATTTCCAAACCAACACGCAAAAGGAAAGTATATGTTGTCCTACTAAACTAATTTCAACAACAGGAAAGCACTTCTTTCATGTATATGTACATTACAGCTGCACGTTTTGTATTTTGTTCAATCTAAGAGGTGCTTTACAAAAATCTCAGTGTTTTGCTGGGTAAGCTCCTGAATATATTTGCCCAAGGAATAACTGGTGTCAACTTTCAAGAAAGTTTGAGAGTTAGTCTCATCTCTGCCTCTGTAAAATGTACATAGTGTTTGGTTTAAGCTGAATGACCTTTCCAGGCTATTTTTAGCTGCTTATGAAACCCTTTTCCCTATATAGTCATGGTCATATGACACTGCTATATTTAGGCTAGGATGAACAGATGCACATCAGGGACCCCTCCCCTACCTTTAAAGCTTACCGACAGTTGGGGTGAGGTTTGGGGATTTGAGAATTAATTAAAGGGGCCTAAACAGTGCTGGCCATCGGAACCTTCTGAACAGGATCCTCTTGAAGAATTAAGAACTTGAGAACTGATACAGCTAGCCCTCTAGAGAGGGAAGGCAGTCCTTTGAGAGTCAGTGGGACCCTTGTAAAATTAAGGGATTCCCCCGGATGATTATGTTGGTATTCTGATTAAAGGAGGCTCCTGGAAAACTATAAGGACTTCCCTAGAGAACTACGGGAATCCTGTAGAAATTACTGGAATGCTCCCCAACTCATGTGCTCCCTCTTCAGGGGTCCAGCTAGACACTTATAAGCCCCATGCCAATGGCTACAGAAAATTGTGTCGCGCTATAACAATATTTGCCTTTGAAGCCCGGCTGGCTACAAAGGCAATGATATATATATGTTGCTACTTTCTAATTTCAACATATACCTTCATTATATCTCTTAAATATCCTGTAACATATTCCCTTTAAAAGCTGAACTAATGAATGAAACAGATATTAGACACAAATTTTATTTCTTGTAGCAGACTACACCCAGACTCAAAGCAGATCAGAACGGAGACCATTCTTGGCGAAATTTCCATTGAATAAGCACATATATCCTACGGAAATGGATATAAACAGAGGTGCTGATGATCAAATGTTGGTTCTTGCTGCAGCAGCCGTTGCAATTGATGAGGAACAACTGCAAAGTTCTTGTACTTCTTAAGTCTGCCCCCTGTGAGACGTCTCACAGGGGACAGACTTAAGAATCAAACAAGAACTCCACGAAACAGGGGCCAGAATAACTTAAGAACTTCCAGAACTCCCCAAACCCCACGAAGTACATAACAGTTCTGGGAGTTCTGGGAGTTCTGAAGACTGTCCTGTCGGCAATGAGAATGAACCTTTAGCGTTAGAGCCCTGGTTGTCTTATTTTTTAAAGGAGACCACTTTTTGAGGGATGCTGCAATAGAAATATGCAATGTCTTTGGAATTATCTTAAGTAAAAACTGGTGTCAACTTTCAAGAAAGTTTGAGAGTTAGTCTCATCTCTGCCTCTGTAAAATGTACATAGTGTTTGGTTTAAGCTTAATGACCTTTCCAGGCTATTTTTAGCTGCTTATGAAACCCTTTTCCCTATATAGTCATGGTCATATGACACTGCTATATATTTAGGCTAGGATGAACAGAGGAAGATGCACATCAGGGACCCCTCCCCTACCTTTAAAGCTTACCGACAGTTGGGGTGAGGTTTGGGGATTTGAGAATTAATTAAAGGGGCCTAAACAGTGCTGGCCATCGGAATCTCCTGAACAGGATCCTCTTGAAGAATTAATAACTTGAGAACTGATACAGCCCTCTAGAGAGGGAAGGCAGTCCCTTGAGAGTCAGTGGGACCCTTGTAAAATTAAGGGATTCCCCCGGATGATTATGTTGGTATTCTGATTAAAGGAGGCTCCTGGAAAACTATAAGGACTTCCCTAGGGAACTACGGGAATCCTGTAGAAATTACTGGAATGCTCCCCAACTCATGTGCTCCCTCTTCAGGGGTCCAGCTAGACACTTATAAGCCCCATGCCAATGGCTACGGAAAATTGTGTCGCGCAATAACAATATTTGCCTTTGTAGCCCGGCTGGCTACAAAGGCAATGATATATGTTGCTACTTTCTAATTTCAACATATACCTTCATTATATCTCTTAAATATCCTGTAACATATTCCCTTTAAAAGCTGAACTAATGAATGAAACAGATATTAGACACAAAGTTTATTAGAGAATACAACAACAACTCTTTTTTGTTCATTATTTAGTCAGGCTATAAGGTTTTCAGGTGGGCTATGAGGATTTGAGTACTTATAGCCTGGCGGTCTTCCACAGTTTCCAGTCCAAGCCTGACCCCTGCTCTTTGGCTAATTTCAAGGCAGCTCTGAAATATATCAGATATTTGTTTAAATTTGTGCCACACCACCTAAACCCCTGCGCAAGTAACCCAATCATATCTAGATAGTATCTTAACCCATTTATGCGACACAGTGACCAAAATATCATGCGAATGCCTTATTTTTTCTTAAGTTATTTTCCAAAGTATCATAAATCCAGTTGAAACTGGTCAAGTAGAACTCTAGACGATGTAGGTGGGTTGTGAAAATATCATGAATCTTATCTCATTATTTAGTGTTGATGATTGAGTGGAGCATGTGAGTATGTAAGTAGGTTGATAACTTATACACGTGCTGAAAAACATGCGATTCTGGACCATGTGTCCAGTATCTATGTGGTTATCAGTGTACAGATTACTAAGTTCAAAAGGTAAATTTAGGTAACATAAATTGTATGTATTTTCAAAGAGAGAGAGTCTTTTGTCTTGAATTGTATTTTTAACCCTTATGCTGCTGTTGGCTAATTTGCAAAAAACCTGAAAAATGACAGAAACCCTGGCAAATGGGTACTCATCTGAGAGTTCTCAGCAAGAGCTATCCAATGAATACAAGCTTGACCAGATTTAGATGTTTTTTGAAAATCTTTGCGTCCTTGTGCTTTAGACGAAAGTAGGCTCAGAATCGGAAGGGTTGAAATACCAAATTGAAGTCTAGAAGTAGCATCAAGCATTTTACCGACTATGTTATTCATACATTTTGCAGAGTTTACAGGGTTCAAGTCTTGACTCTGTTTTTCCTCTACCCTGCTTTTATTTTACAATTTTATTTAAAACAAGGTAATGGCTTATCACCTAATGCATTTGTTTTAGTGGGTTGATGTTCCCTTGCCTGTTAATCCCGGTCTGATCGGTCTGATTGGCAAGGTATCTGAGCCGCTCAAGTCAAATTTCTAAAAAATCGATTTTCTTCGGTGATCGTCCACATTGCGAACTTTGTATGTACACAAGAATGTAATTTTCCCGCGAAACCCTTATTGTTCACTTACCTTACTATTCTTCCTCTACTATAGATACCAAGAAAGTCATTTGCCTACCCTATCTGTTGTTTTCTTGTCTATTCTGGTTACATAGTCCATTATACTTGTGTTGACAAGTCTGACCTTCAATATGGTGGTGATATTGTGTCCACACTATGATTAGGTGAATTTCCGGGCACAGAACCAGGTTATAGGGACACTCGAAATAATCATTCATAAGGCCTAAAAAAAAGTTGTTTGTTTCCTTTAACCCTACCCTAACAAGTTTTTATCCAAAAAAATCCCTACCCTAAAGTTTTTTTCCGCCCTCTCAACTCCCAATCAATGTAAAACATGCATAAAACACACATTTTTGAACAAAAGAAAAAGGAAAAAAAAAAGTTTTTGCCGACCTACCTACCCTATTTTTTTCGGACCGTTACAGGAAACAAACAATTTCTTTTTTTAGGCCTAATGAATTAACCCATTAATTCTCACAGCGGCCAAATGCAGCCTCACAATTTCGGTGAAATATTGAAGGTAAAAACAACGTTGGGAAAACATTTCATGGTGAAATGTTAAGCAGAACATTATCAACAAATCTCCTTCAAATGTATTGTAAAATTATTCTCAAATAAATTAGTTCTTTTTTTTTCTTTTTTTTTGCCACCCCCTTTTTTAAGGGTGGCTTAGACATAAGAAGGAGAGCTTTTTTGTATATGCAGACGACACAGATAGCTTGAATGATGAAATGAAATGAAATGACTATGAAACCCTTCAAAGTAATCACTCCTTGTTATTGGGCAACAGACAATTAAGAGTAAGGTTTTCGGTGGTTGCCCCAGTTTATAGAGAAATCAAACCCCTACTTGCCCTGGCCTGGGATTGAACTCTGGACCACATGCCTCCCAGCACTCAGGCCGGCAATCTTGCCTAGTAAATTAGTTGACTAGATTTTCACACTCAATGTATGAGACAGAAAATGTCTTTCTATATTTGAAATCAGCAAGCATGAGCCATGCTTATATATAGTGTAAAAGGATTCTCTATTTTGAGCCTCCCATATCTTGACATGGCCACCAATTTTTAAAATGTCATGCCTTTTCTGAGAACTTCAGGTTAACCCATTAATGCTCATGAGTCCCCCTAAAAATTGTCGTCTTTAATACTTATGGCATATTGAATTGAATAATATTACTTAATATATAAAACACTTAAGGGAGAGTTGTTGGTGTTGGTCTAATTGGCATTTATCCTTCAAATATCCAAATATTTTCCCAAGTATATTTTTTGCTTTCGCTTAAGAGACAAGTCTCCGGCTGTTTTTGGCATCTGTGAGCATTTAAGTCTTAACCGTTATGCTGCTGGTGGCTAAATTGTACAATTGATACAAAATGATGCAAAAAAACCTAAGAAATGACTGAAACCCTGGCGCATGGGTACTCATCTGAGAGTACTCAGCAAGAGCTACCCCATGAATACCAATATATGACAGGATACAGATGGTTATTAAAAATCTTTGTATCATTGAGCTTTTGGACAAAAGTGGCCACAGCATAGGAAGGGTTTACTGCGGTCTAGTTAGCATTTCTTCTTAAAATATTCAAATATTTTCCCATTTTCCGCAAGTATATTTCTTGCTTAATGCTTAGAGATATAACCAAAAAACTTGTTTGGCGGCTGTGAGCATTAATGTGTTAACCCTTGTGGTGCTGGTGGCAAATTTAGCCAATACAAAATGATGTGAAAACCCTGAAAATTAACTGAAACCCTGGCATATGGGTACTCATCTGAGAGTTCTCAGCGAGAGCTATCAAATGAATACCAACACAACAAGGTTTAGATGGTTTTCAAACATCTTTGCATCCTTGTGCTTTGGATGAAAGCAGCCTCAGCATTGAATGGGTTAACCCTTCCATTGCTGAGGCTACTTTTGTCCAAAGCACAAGAATGCAAAGATTTTTGAAAAAACATCTGAACCCTGTCATGTTGGTATTCATTAGAAAGCTCTCATCGAGTACTCTCAGATGAGTACCCTTTTGCAAAGGTTTCGGTCATTTCTCAGCTTTTTTGCATCATTTTGTATTGGCCAAATTAGCCACCAGCAGCATAAGGGTTATGCGAGGGAGCTTGAAATTGTATAACACTATCTCTGTTTATTTTTCAGGTATGTGATGAATGAGCTGACAGGTCCAGACGCTATTATCATCAGAATGCACTGACTTCACATGCACAATGCACATGTAGTATTGCTAAACAATGTGACCAGAGGGGAAGGACTATATACTAGTGGCAAACATTCACCCTCCATGGATCTTGCTGTCCTGCAGGTGTCCAAACTCGACCAGTACCACCGGTTAAAAGGGAGAAGGCATTGTCAGTGATAGCATAAGATTTTTTCTGCGCTTATCACTATCGAAATTGAAACGGGAGAAGTTATTGTTGTAATTAATATCACCGAACCTTTAGTGTTTGAACGTCTCTATACAAGGATTGGAAATAGAGAAGTAATTGAAGTAACTGATATTAATGGTGTTTTTTGTAATGTGTCATCTCATGACCTGAACACTTTGAACTGTGCATGTGGAGTTTTTTACTCAGACTCAGTGACAGAAGTAGAACTTATGGTCTCGTGACCAACCTACTTGTAATTTAGTTTACCTATGAGGGAGAATTGTGAGCGCCAAGTCAGTGATATTATTTGCCAGATAGGAGCTTCCCCGTCTATGATCTGAACATTCTACTGTAGTAGAATTCTTCTAGTAGTAAGGCGAAGGATTAATAATCGGTGACATTTTTCGACCAACATGGATTTAGTATCAACCTCTGCAGCTATGGCCAAGGATAGCTTGTCTAGTGTGATCCCGGCACTCTTAAATTCCACTGCAGTGCCACCGATCACGACAATGTCACCCCCGCACGTGCCGGACGCGATCAGCAAACTGTATCCCGCCATTACGCAGTGCTTTGTCATCATCTTCAGCGGGTACATCGCAGGAATCACCAGTATGATCTCCTCAACCCAGGCCAAGGGTATCGGGAATTTCGTCACCAAGTTCGCTCTCCCGTCTCTGCTCTTCAAGAACATGGTGGAGCTAGACTTTGTTTCAGTGAATTGGCCGTTTTTGGCCAGCATCCTCATATCGAAGTCGGTGGTGTTTTTGCTTGTGGTTGTCTTTACCCTGTTGTTGGACCGCCACCACATGAATCTTGGCAAGGCGGGTCTCTATGCTATATTCAGTACACAGAGTAACGACTTCGCACTGGGATATCCTATAGGTAGGTCTATGAGTTCACTTATTTCAAATCCTTCTGCATGATGCACCATCATCATAAAACATCACCACCACAAGTTAAAACAAATTTCCAAATCATTACTGTAGAATAGAATAAATAATACATCCCTGTGCGCCCAGAAATCATTCTTGTTACAAAAGTATCATCTGCATCTATGATACGTTAAACCACCTCCATCTGGAGTGCGTGTATTATCTGACAACTTGAAACGTAACTCAGAAATTTGAGCAATATTTCAAAAATATCTTAACACTTCTGAGATTGATAGAGAGATTGGAGCAACAAAGTTAAGTAATAAATTTCTCAAAATATTATTTTGTGTTTTTGTTATTAAGATATTCTCTTATTTGTCTGATTATGTGAATACTCCAGATAACATTGGATTGAATGTGAAAAGGATTTTAACTATAAATGATATTCATCCATTAATGCCTGTAGATTCTCTGAGAATGATTACTTGATGCTATGGTTCCTTTTCAAAATAACTTGGGGTAAAAACAAAAAAAAAAGTTTAAATAGGATTTGTCAAGTTATAACTGATTAACATTTTTTGAAACAATTTCTACAAGTGAGTTTTGTCCGAAAGATATCTTCCACATGTACATGCTTGTCTTTGCAATTGCAGAGACAAATATGTATTAAGCTGCATTAGGTAGTGATATAACACTTTGATATCATACTTTCATGCACTTTAATGATTCACCAATCTTAATTATGATTTGATGAATAAGAATTTGATATAGTTGTGTCTGGAAGGGACAGTTTTTTTTCTTTGTGCTATCTGAAAGACTTTCGAAATATATGACTGATTGATTCCAGAGAATACTCGATTTGCAAAATTTAAAACTAACATGAATGTTATCACTTTATTTTTTCAGTAAAAGCCCTTTACGCGAGCAACCATCCCGACTTCATGCAGTATATCTACCTTATAGCACCCATATCCTTAGTCTTTCTCAACCCCATCGGCTTTGTATTGCTCGAGATCGAAAAATATCGCAAGAGCGACCCCACCGAGCGAATCACGCGCTGTCATGCGGTCAGCCACGTCATGCGCGGAATGCTCCTCAACCCTATTGTCTTCATGACCGCGGTGGGAATTATGGGTAATTTCATCTTTAAGCAGACGGTTCCACCCATCCTGGATGACATCCTGACTGTACTAGGTGAGTGTCAATATTAACCCTTTCAATTCTAAGGCTACTTTTGTCCAAATCACAAGGATGAGTACTTGCTGAGTACTGTCAGATGAGTACCAATGTGCCAGGGTTTCAGTCATTTTTCAGGTTTTTTGCATCATTTTGTATTGTCCAAATTAGCCAACAGTAGCATTAGAGTTAACTCATTAATGCTTAGGAGTTCCATGAGGAATTGTCGTCTGTATCCATATTGTTTTTAACAATAACTCTGTTATCAAGACTATTTTTTACAAAATATTTGAAGGAGAGTTGTTGGTAGTGTTCTAATCACCTATATGGTCACCTATATGGGCTGAAATGCAAAAATGAAATAATTATTGCATGTAACATCATCAATGTCTTTTTCTGCCAATATCATTGTATTTATATTGATTGAAATATTATGCTGTGTATTCTGTGATCCTGAATTTTATATTTTGTTATTTTTTAATATTTTTGTAATAACAGCTGTCAAAACCATTGGTTGATTAAACAAGTCAAATTTTTTTTTAGGAAACAAGCACTTTATAGTAATATTATTATTGTCCAATCATTCTTCTTAGCCAGCTGTACTACAAATTGATTGACACTCCTCTTTTATCAAAAGCAAATTTATTAGTTAAGGCTTTTTAGGCACCACTGGCACTGATGATTTTTGCCCTTTGTTTCTTTTTGCACAGTCTGTAAGTTAAGTCAATAACAAGGTCATCTAGTTTAACTCATTGAACAATAGGACACAAGCACTTTATAATAATATCATTATTATCCAATCATTCTTCTTAGCCAGCTGTACTATAAATTAATGGACACTTCTCTATTATCAAAAGCAAATTTATTAGTTAAGGCGTGGCAGGGATGTTTTTTGCGCTGTTTCTTTTTGCACATTCCGTAAGATTACTACTGCTATGGCTCTCACCAGCTTTTGTCTCTTTCAGGCAAATTTTATCAAATGCATATTTTTAAGTTCTGGCTTTTTAGGCAAGGATTCTTTTCGCACTGTTTCTTTTTGCACATTCTGTATGACTACTGCCACCTTTTGTCTCTTTCAGGCAACTCTTTTAGCGCCACTGCTCTGTTCTATCTCGGTCTGGGCATGGTGGGCAAAGTCAAGTCACAGAAAGGCTCTGCTCTCATAGCACCAGCACTGCTTATTGCCGCCAAAACGTGAGTGGTAAAATGACGTCTGCAAGTTATGAAATTTCACTTAAAACTTGAAAATTAAGCATGCATTCGAAAAATATTTGAAGGAGTGTTGTTGCTTGGGGTTTGACCAATACCCACCTTCTAAAGATTTCCAAAAATAGCAAACCTG
>OZ012696.1:27254763-27277263 GCA_963942565.1 Maea johnstoni
GTCTCCGGAGATGTACGATCCCCTCATCACCCAGACCTCCTTCGATGTCAGCATTATAGGCATCATCTGCTGCGTAGGTTGAATATATCTCTATCCTACCCCGCTAAATGTAGATTCCAGGTATTTGCAAAGTATGCAATTATACATTAATTATTATTATTAATATTATTATTATTATTATTATTATTGTTATTATTATTATTATTATTATTATTCTTATAACTATTATTGTTATTACTATTGTTATTATAATTACTATTATTATTATTTTTATCATTATTATTATTATTATTATTATTATTATTATTATTATTATTATTATCATTATTATTATTATTATCATTTTCATTATTATTATTTTCATTACTATTATCATTATCATTTTCATTATAATCATTATCATTACTATTGCTGCCCATCTTGTGTTTCAGGTGTGGGTGCTGGCCATTCTCTTCCTCAGCCGCAGGTGTCGCAAGATTCCTCACCTGCTCACCGTCTTTCTCATCATCTCTCAGGTAACTACACCTCAAACCTCCTCCTCTAACCGCAATAGTACAGGATTCTAACCATTATGCTGCTGGTGGCTAATTTGGCCAATACAGAATGATGCAGAAAACCTGAAAAATCACTGACACCCTGGCATATGGGTACTCATCTGAGAGTACTCAGTGAGAGCTATTCAATGAATACCAACATGACATGGTTTAAATGATTTTCAGAAATCTTTGCATCATTGTGCTTTGGACAAAAGTAGCCTCAGCATTGAAAGGGCTAAAATATGCCTACTTTTGGGCTTTTTGCTACTGTTCCTCTGTGGGCCTAGACTTTATAGGATTCAACAATAAGCCTACCAGGAAAATGCTCTGTGGTCCTAGGCTTTCCATTTTAGGGGCTCGGAAGGCCATTAAATATAAGGTTCACATTAGATTTTCTTGATATAATTCATATTTTATATTGAAAATCAACCATGCTTTCAAATATTTTTTTTGGATTTCAAAAGTTTGATATGAAATATTGCTTGCTTTAACTTTGTCTTGGTTCATTAGTTTTCCTACCTGGGTTAGGGGCCTAGCTGGAGCCTAATTCAAAAGGTTACTAGCGACCCTACAGTGCTGCCACCTGCAGGTTTAGGGTAAAACTGCCATATTTTTATTTGTTCTTTTTCTCTGTAGTTTGTGGGCTGTCTTGGTATGATCCTCATCTCCACCATGGACCGGAACGTCCTCTGGGAGCACTACCTCCAGTTCATCATTTTCTTCGTGGGTGTTCTCAGTTCGCGCTGCTGGACGGCCATGCTTGCTGTGGGGCTCTGCCTGCTCCGCCTCAAGGGGATCAACTTCGTGCGGCGCTCGCTCATCTGGCTCATTCTCTTTGGATGGGGGTAAGAAAATATGTCATTTATTAAAATCCAGTCATGCCAGGACAGTTTTGGCATACTGTAAATTCGGAAAAGATTGCGTTGTTTAATTTTTGCATCTTTTAGCGTTTAGCCTCAGACGCAAAATTAAAATTTGCAATGATTAGTGCTGCCACTGAAGGTTTATAGCTGGCACTCCATGTTGCGGCCAATTCACAAAGTTAAAAAACGTACAAATTTATTTTCTGTAAATTAGCAAAATTTACTCGACAAAATCTTTTGTGAATCTACAGTACTGTATACAGCTTTAATATGGAGTGCTAAAAATTCATTTTACCGCCCTGCTGGAGGGTATTTGTGCTACTTTAAATTTGCGCATTCAACCTCTCAAACAAAGCAGATACAAAGCAGGAAATTTATTTGAAGGGTGTTATTTTGGCGCTATCATGGGAAGCGCGGAAATAGGGAAAATTGATTGCCTGTAAAAATACCACTAATACAGTATCATAACCCAGTGATGCAAGACAAGGTCTGGTATGTTTTCTTTACAAAGGGCATAGTTTGGAAATCATGTTAACACAAACTGTTTATTGAGGCATTACATGCAATGATTTGAATACTTTCAAATGTTTTCATCATTTAATGTTTATGATAGTCAAGCTGGTAATAAACGTAAAAATAAGAAGTGATGTGAATATCCAAAAATGAGAAAAACGCATAATTTTATGAAGCACTCATTTTCAGATTTACAGTATGTAATGGGTTAAATGTCATAGGGCTAACCACCATTCTGCCTTTATTTTACACTTACTTGAACTCTTTTCTTCTTAACTTTACAGCCTACCTGTGGCTCTTACTGGCCTGCTGCTGATGATCTGTAGCCGTGGCAACCATGGAGATGAGAAGAACCCAGCGGTGCAGTATGGCAAGGACCAGGTAATGTATAACGCTTATATTTTACAGGCATTTTATTTTCGCTATTTTCACGCTCCTCTGATAGCGCCAAAATAACATCCTTCAAATAAATATCTATATAGTTATTAATAAATAGTTTGAGTGCTTGAATATGCAAATTTAAAGTAGCACAAATATCCTCCAGCAGGGCTGTAATGCGAACTGTTTAGCAATCCAAATTAAAGCCATACACAGTATTATCTTCGATATGTATAGGTTAGAGCCCGGAAAGAGTAGTTTTATGAATTTAAACCACAAGCGAAGCTAGTTGGTTTGAAAATCATAAAACATGTGTGAAGTGCTCAAACACATTTTGCACTCAGTGTCAATGATATAGAGATTCCATCACGAGTGGATGGAAAGAGAAAGTATCTTGCATGAGTGAGTGATTTTGTGTCTTGGGACGAGGCTTGTTCAATATGTATAACATGGAAATAGTGTTTTATGAGTTTCAAACCACAAGCAAAGCATGTTGGTTTGAAAGTCATAAAACACAAATGAAATGCTCTAACACATCTAGCATGTATTGTACCAGGTCTTCACTAACTATGAGAAAGCTGCCAGTGACTTTGTGTTAGACGGTGGTTTTCACAGGTACTCCAGTTTCCTCCAACAGTTACAAATGGCTAGTCAGGACTTAGCTGCAATATGGCAGAAAAAGTGACGAAAATCAAAATTCCAAATTCCTAACCATCTTTGTTTCAATTCAGCTGCTGGTGTCTGCGGCAGTTCTCCTGGCCAGCATCATCATCACCGTGGTATCGCTGGTCATCACTTACCGCAGAGACCGTAGTCATGGTTACCAGAAGTTGCCTGGCGACGAGGAGGAGCGCGGAAACGAGAGAGAGAGCCTCCTAGCGGGCCACGAGAGGGAGGAGGAGAGCCAGGAGGACCTGGAACGACAGAAGGAAGAAGCCAGGCCGCTGATGAACGGAGAAGTTCAGAAAGAGGCTGCCGCTGCAGGGGGGCGGGAAGGAGGGAAGAAAAAAGGACGAGTGAGAAAACGCACACAAAAGATGTATTGTATCAGGAAGAAGGATAGCGTGGCTGTGAAGTGCGCCTCCTGCCCAGGTATCGCATGCTCAGGTAAAATAAGTGTTTTTAATTGATAAGGAAAAGCAAATTTTATTCATCTTGCATATCCCACCCAATTTTTTTTTACAAGAAATTAGAAAATTAAATTAATAAAAAATATGCTCAGTTAAAATAAAAGCTTTTAGATAAATGATAAAACATTTTTATTCATCTTCTTACAGATCCTACAGACATTTTTTTCAAGAAATTAGAAAAAAAATTGTATTGTTTTATGGCAATCATGTTAAAAGGAACCCAAACAACAACTTTTCTTCAACATTTTGTGATTATGTTTTTCTTCAGTTTATTCATTTAGTTCTAAAGTTGCATAGATCCGAATGATTCTTTTTGAGGGGAAATTTAAGTTTGATTATTATTAATAATAATTGATATTTGATATAGCGCCGTTTCCACCTATAATGTTCAAAAGCGCTTTAAAGAATAGTCAGTGGACAGATGTTTATTATTAGTGATGGTAGTAGTAGTAGTAGTAGTAGTAGTAGCTGTAGCAGTAGTAGTAGTAGTAGTAGTAGTAGTAGTCGTAGTAGTAGTAGTAGTAGTAGTAGTAGTAGCAGCATAGCAGTATAGTAGTAGTAGAAGTGAAAGTACCAGAAGCTGCGCCATATTTCAGCCGAGACATAGAAAGCCTATATCACCATGCCTCTTTTTCTCCAGCTGGCAGAAGTATTGAAGATGTCATCGACTGGACAATCAAAGAGGAAGGCTCGGAGGACAAGCTGACGGTGGTGCCACCTGGCACGGATCTGGAGGACACGATAATACCCGACAACAAACGAATACGCTGGAAAGACGAAACAACGAACCCCCCTACTGAGGAGGAGTTAGAAAACTTATCAAATCCGGGAAACGTGCAGTCCTGTAGACCGGACGGAGATGTTTGTAGTTCCCCAGAGATCCTGGAGCGAGGACGAGAAGGGGGAGGAGGAGAGGGTGGTGTGGAGAAATCTGATGACTTTGACGATGTTGAGTTTGGAGGGGGGGACGAGGATTGGGCGCAGCATGTGGTCGACCCGTTTCAGATGACGCGACACACAGTGCTGCTGCTCCTCCTCCTGCTTAGTATGAGCGTGGTAAGATGCAACAGGCTGCCTACCAATTAATTCTTAAACCCTTCATATGCTCAGGCCACTTTCATCCAAAAACAAGCATGCAAAGATTTTTGAAAAACATCTAAATCATGCCATGTTGGTATTCAATGATAAAAATATTTGTAATTTTGATAATGATAAAATGTTGATAATAACAACAATAATAATGATGATGATGATGATGATGATAATAATAATAATAATAATAATAATAATAATAATAATAATAATAATAATGATAATGATAATAATGATAATAACAATGATAATTGTTGTT
Source organism: Maea johnstoni (assembly GCA_963942565.1). Classification (NCBI taxonomy): domain Eukaryota; kingdom Metazoa; phylum Annelida; class Polychaeta; order Spionida; family Magelonidae; genus Maea; species Maea johnstoni. The sequence goes on from OZ012696.1 coordinate 27,259,535, forward strand.
ATGCTTATTATCAATATTTTCTCCTTTGGTAGGGTTTCTTCCTGTGTTTGTGGAGAGTCTTCCATGACTCTATAGGGGGTATTTACATTGAGATGGAGTTCTTGGACGCTGTGCTAAACTTTGGACAGGTGAGTTCTAGACGTTCACACTTTCCACATTAAATTTGCCATTTTGGTTCGCAACAGACCCTTTGCAAAACGAACCCAGCTCACCCTATGAATCGTTGATACTCCCTGGATTTATATCACTAGATGTAGTCAATAATTATACAATACGATACGATGGACCTATGATATCACTGATCTCTTTGCACAACCCATGGTCTTAGCCAGCAGGGCGTCTGGGTGTCTTTTTGGACACCCAAACCCTTCAAAAGCACCCCTCATGGCACCCAGAATTTTTTGTGGGGTATTTCTTGAAATGTTTATCTCAAGCATATAATGGGATTTTCTTATCACCATGTAATTCCTATGACTTGTATGAGGATATTATATTATGCCTTATTTTGATCAATTTATACATGTTTATGGTTGAAATGTGAGTATATTGTGTTCCCCCTTAAAGATTTGGACGCCCAAACATTTTACAATTGCCAATTTTAGGCAACCAGTTTCTAAATCCTGGCTAAGACCCTAGCACAACCCTTTCGATAAATGTCCTTACCAGGTGAGTTCTAGAGGTTCACATTCATACCTGTATCACCCCAAAAAGGCCTGACTGTTTTGATGATATCCTTCCAATAAAAACAAAATGAAAGTAATTGTAGAACTAAGAATAATTTGAAACGCACTAGAGACTCACAATTGAAATATTTGTTAATTCATGCTATATCACAAAGTTATTATCACATGTGTAATAGATGCAGATGCTGTTGTCAAAGAGTTTTCACCATAACTGGGTTTACACATTTATTCCTTCAATTTCCCATGCTATTTGCTGTTAAGATATTAAGTTGCCAGGAAGATAGTTCACAGAAACAAAAGCAGTTTGATTTGAAGAATAGCTTACTTTTTCATTTATTTATCAAAGTAAGACTCATGGAAATGCATAACGTTACCCTGAAACGTTTTGACCTGTAGGTTAAATTTCACTCTAACACAAAATTTAAAGTAGCTAAGGTGCCATCATTATTAGCAGTTATCACTGATAATTACTCTTCCGTCAATAGCCTTTCAATATTTCTCTTTCCTTCCTTTTTCAGGGCTTCTTTGCCTTTGCAGTATTCGGCCTGGACACAAATATGGTCATCCTTCCGTTCCTAAAGAAGTACGTATCTTTCACTGACATCTTCCTTTCAGTGGATTTTGTGTTTTTTTACTGTGTTCGGTCCTCAATATGCATTGCATATTATATATTTCCTGCCATTGGGGTTGCAAATCCTCTTGGGTATATTCGAATCAGATTCAACCTCTGTACTTTAATAATCTTATTCTAATAGTTAGTTGATATAGTTAGGTATAAGAACATTAACACTGAAAGTCATAAGTCTACCTGGCCAGTAGGGCAATTACTCTCAAATTTAAACTTGCCTGTCTGAGTTTTCGCTTGCATGTTTCATTCTAGTTGGCCAAAGCTATTACTGTAAATTCTCGGTAATTTGGGACACTTTATTAATCACAATTTCTATGGGTTAAGGGTGGCCCATGTTTTCTGAAAATACAGACGAAGCAATGAGATCTGGTAGGTGAGATGTTGCAATCCTATTGTGATTGTAATTGTCCCAAAACAATTGTGTTTGTTATTGTGCTTGAAGGTGGCCCATATTTCCCAATAATTATTTTGCAAAATAATCATAGTTGCCCAAATTCCCAGGGTGGTCTAGATTTCCAAGAATTAATGGTAGATTCACATCTGGCATTGGTAGATTCTTTTTTTTTTTTAATGTTTTTTTTTTAATCATTTTTTATTTTGTCCTCCTATTTCGCATTGGTAGACTTGGTGTTGTATGCGTGTGTTTAATATGTCTCTATGTATCCTGCGTTAACAACAGAGTCAGTGCGGTCGTTCCCACTGAGTTACTGGTCGCACTGCTCCCCCTTTTCTTGACGGGGGAGCCAGTGAGATCCTTAATGGTAAGTAAAGGACTCGAAACCCTTATGCTGCTGCTGGCTAATTTGGCCAATACAAAATGATGCAAAAACCTGAAAAATGACCGAAACCCTTGCAAATGGGTACTCATCTGAGAGTGCTCCGCAAGAGCTTTCCAATGAATACCAACATGACAGGGTTTGTATAGTTTTCAAAAATCTTCGTAAGTAGAGGACTCTTAAACCTTCCAACGCTGAGGCTACTTCGCCCAAAGCACAAAAACATGAAGGTTTTTGAAAAACATCCAAACCCTGTCATGTTGGCATTCATTGGATAGCTCTCACTAAGTACTCTCAGATGAGTACCAATTTGCCAGGGTTTCAGTCATTTTTTTCAGCTTTTCTGCATCATTTTTTATTGGCCAAATTAGCCACCAGCAGCATAAGGGTTAACCCCCTCCTCTCCACAGCCCCAAGGGAGTCTGACAAATATACAAATACAGTGGAATTGCGGAAAACGAACAATTCAGAGGTTCTTAGTGCACACGTTTTTGGTTTGACCAAATTTCGCCCTCTTATTTACCATGCAGTACATGGTGCAACCCCTTTATTTCAGTAAGATCTCTCACTGCAATGGAAATAAAGTTGACCACATTTTCCCCTTCTTATTTATTTCTCTAAATTTGGATGGCCTGAAAGGACATGTTTTTGGTCTGCACTGTAATGGAAATATAGTTGACCACATTTTCCCCCTTTTATTTATTCCCCTCAAATTCGATACCCTTAAATTGACATGTTTTTGGTCTAGCCAAATTTAACCATCTTACTTATCATATGCCCCCCCCCCCCCCCCCTCCTCATTTGGTCACCTCACTACATTAGGGAATATTTTGGTTTAATCACATTTCTCCTTCCCTTTTAATTGCATCTCCAGTTATCACTTACTCTGTTATGGATACCTTAACTACCCATTTTTGTTTATATCTTCTTATTATCAATATAATGCAGGCCCTCTAATTTGGACACTCTTAACATAGTGGAATATCACATCTGACGTAATTTCCCCCCTTTTACTTATAACACATCAATTTTAATGGATACCTGTAATATAGTGGACACTTTTTGGTCCAACCAAACATTGCTCTCTATTCCCTTCAAAAGAAAGTACTATGGTAGCATATTAGAAACAATATAAGGAACAATTTTCAATCAAGCAGTTTTGGCAGCAAGCCTTAATTCTTAAATATTTGCATAAATGTCAGACCAGCGGGCTGTCCTGGGCATCTTTCTTAAATTCTTGGTAAGTTGGACCCCCTTAGGAATATTACAATAGTTAATTAAAATACTTAACTCAAGGGGGCAGTATTGTGGGGAAGTCTTTGGTTTTCTTGGGTTATTGAGGCCTCTTTCCTCTGATTAGAACACCTCTGATTGAAGCTGCCAGTCAGGTGTAAGGAAAAGGTATTACATGCTACTAACTTTTTTCTATGATGAAACTATTCCTATCATTTTGGAAATTCATTTTTTATGCCACATTGTGGCGAAGCTTAAATCATGACTGGTGGTGCAAACGGGGGAACTCGATGATAACCACTGCCTTACCCCAAGTCACTAGCAACTTTCTCACATGCTTCCTCTGGAAATTTTACATGGGCAGTGGTGAGAGACAGTAAGCAGTCAGGGGTTATGCTTCAGACCACTAGGCTATCAATTCAGGCCCTCAGTGGGGAGAGACCGATAGCAGTCAGTGGCTGTGCCTCAGACCACTAGGCTATCAGTGGTGAGAGACAGCAAGCAGTCAGTGGCTATGCCTCGGACCACTAGGCTATCAGGGCAGGCCCTCAGTGGTGAGAGACAGCAAGCAGTCATTGGCTATGCCTTGGACCACTGGGCTATCAGGGTAGGCCCTCAGTGGTGAGAGACAGCAAGCAGTCATTGGCTATGCCTCGGACCACTAGGCCATCAGGGCAGGCCCTCAGTGGCGAGAGACAGAAAGCAGTCATTGGCTATGCCTCGGACCACTAGGCTATCAGGGCAGGCCCTCAGTGGCGAGAGACAGCAAGCAGTCAGTGGCTATGCCTTGGACCACTGGGCTATCAGGGCAGGCCCTCAGTGGCGAGAGACAGAAAGCAGTCATTGGCTATGCCTCGGACCACTAGGCTATCAGGGCAGGCCCTCAGTGGCGAGAGACAGCAAGCAGTCAGTGGCTATGCCTTGGACCACTGGGCTATCAGGGCAGGCCCTCAGTGGCGAGAGACAGAAAGCAGTCATTGGCTATGCCTTTGACCATTAGGGTATCAGGGCAGGCCTCAGTGGCGAGAGACAGAAAGCAGTCATTGGCTATGCCTTTGACCATTAGGGTATCAGGGCAGGCCTCAGTGGCGAGAGACAGAAAGCAGTCATTGGCTATGCCTTTGACCATTAGGGTATCAGCGCAGGCCCTCAGTGGAGAGAGACAGCAAGCAGTCAGAGGCAATGCCTCAGACCACTAGGCTATCAGTGGCGAGAGATTGCAAGCAGTCAGTGGCTATGTGCCTATGCCGGAGACCACTAGGCTATCAGGGCAGGCCCTGTTTTCTTCAACATTCTACCGACTGCAATCTTATATACATCTACATACTTGGCCTATGAATAGTCATTAAAGGGCAAATGCACCATCATGATGATTTAGGTTCAAAATGTGCCTATATGTGTCACCTTTCAAATAAGACCACCCGCAAGTCTGTCCTAGTTTTTTACTAACTTTCATAAGCCATATCTGAGGAGTGCTGAGGAGGACAGACTTGCGGGTGGTCTTATTAGAAAGGTGACACGTATAGGCACATTTTGAACCTAAATCATTATGATGGTGCATTTGCCCTTTAAGCTGTTATGATCCTACCTCATGTATCAGTCCCTCTCCATCTCTTTTCTTCAACCTGGGTTTCTATATCAGTATTTTTCCCATTTTCATTAGATCTGTTGACCTCAGATTTTCTTCAGGGTAGAACATGGTTATACTATTATTTTTCTTTGCCTTTAGTATAACCTACATATCTGCCTGAGCCTCTTGGTTCTCAGAATTAGTGAACTTCAGGTTTCAGTAGTTTCTGTGATCAGTTTTACTAACAAGTCAACCCTTCCAATGCCACCTACACACATGTGTGTTTGTAGCAACACTAACCCAGAGAATTATATATCATATATGTGTGAGAGGTGGCATCACCAAATTCATTTTAATGAATCCATTCTAAAAGAAAATCCTTCAAAGCATTGAGATTATGTTATAGGCAACCATTCAAGGTTCATTTTGGTATGGCATATGTTTATTGTAGACCAAAATTTTCAAACATAAACCACCTGTACTGGTTCTATGCTAATACACTTGGCATCAGGCATTTGTGGACAAAATTACAATATGCCACATAGGCCAAATCATATTTGCATGCCATACTTTCATAGTTATAAACGTTTTCTAATATACTTTCAAGATATGTTCAAAAGTAATGATAACACAAAATCAATATTTTGTGACTTCATTTTTTGTATTTCTCTAAAATCAAATTGAAAGCATTGCATTTTCTGTCAGGATGCAATAGAAATAACTTATTTCAATAGGAGATGTGACCCATTTATGCCCAGATATCTTGGCAATTGCAATCTGGATCAATTATACTTTTTTAAAAATATAAGAATTGTGATTAAATTTGCAATATATTTGTCAGAAGGAGAAATGTTTGTTTTGTTCGAATCAATATTTCTCTCTCAAATACATTCCAAAAAATACTTTGGTCAAAAAGATGCCACCAAAACAATTAGGACATTTGGCATAAATGGGTTAATATTTATTTTAGTTTTGTCAGTTTTCGTCATTCAACAATAAGTAAATATAATGAGAGGTTAGGTACTAGGTATTAAGTATATCTTGAATGTCTTGTTTTCCATGCAGATACTCATAGTATTCCTCACCTGTGAATATTTATTTGTATTGTTTTTACCTTGACTTTTTTCTAGGCTTCCACCTTTTCTTAAAGATGCTAAACAACTCAGGTTTAGGTTAGTTACTCTAGGTAAAACGGCTTCAAACCTAGGCATACATGCCCAAGCTTCCCCGCCCGCCCCTATTCCAGGTTATTTCCCGTTGATTCTATTAGGTTTGCTTAGATTGGCAAACTTTCAATTGCCCAAAATCAACCTTTACACACATAAATTATGCACTGTTTCCAGCCTCCATTACCTCTGCATTTCAGTATTTTAGCGTAGTGGATAATAATAATGATAATGATAATAATAATGATAATAATAATAATAATAATAATAATAATAATTATAAAATGATAATACTAGTGGTTGGACGATTAATCGTAAACTCGAGCATTTGGTCGAGGTGAGGCCGACTCGACCCGTTCGAGCGGCATTTGAAATAATCGATTATTTCAAATGTGAAATATTGCGAAATTACGTGGCCAAAACATACAAAAACAATAAAGACTTATAGACAACTAACCTTGTTCCACCGTAAATCTGCGCGAAAGAGAAGAAAGTTCTTCAGAACTTTTGTAAAGTGACACGGACCGGCTCCGTGTCAACACTCAAAAGTAAACAAATCTATTGCGCCATATTTGGTGCACCGATTCATCAATTGCCGCGGTACACCACATGTGTGCCTGGCATGTGCCGGCGCATGCCACGGCACAATAATGTTTGAAATTGTTTGCCTTAAAATTACGGCATTGTGGCCGTAAAACTCGAACCGAATCGATTAATTGTTCGAAATATTTTTCGATCAATCGATACCAAAAATCTCTTCGTGTCCAAACCCTAGATAAAACTAATCTTTTTTGCGGGGGTAACACAGTCAAATACAGGATTTGGTTTAAGCTGTGGCCCTTGAAATAGAAAATCAAATTAAACTGACCTCAAAAAAGTTATTAACTTATGGTGCGGTTTAATGTACATAGGTGTTCAAGTTAACAGGTTCCACAGAATTTCCTTTTCCATATTTTAATTGATACCCATGGTTTTGATAGTTTTGCACTGAATGAAATTTCCATCATCCAAAAATGAACAACATATCCTTGAGGTAATATTCCCAGCACTACTGTTGACCCCTGCATTTAAGTCATTTAGTTGTTTTTTTCATCAACCCTTATTCTGTGCAATGCCATTGGTTTTGGTAGGTTTGCAACCCAGATATTATTATGAAATCCATGAATAATCCACTTAACATGATTATTATCATTATTATCATCATCATTATTATCATTATTATTATTACTATTATTATTATTATTAGTTTTATTATTATTATTATTATTATTATTGTTATTATTATTTTTGTTTTCTCTTTACTGGTGTATTTAGTAATACTTTCTGTTTCTTTCTTTGAATCAATACTTTTAGAAGAATTCACTGGAAAAACAATTGAAATACATAGCATGTGCACACTGATTTTATCGTTAGTGACCTCAGAATAGGTAGTTTTGAGCACTGCCAGTGATTTGTTTTGCTTTCCCCTGATAGACTTCTAATTATTGAATAGTCAACTACACACCAATCACTGATTCAGTCATTAGTGACTTTGGAATGTTAATATTTATAGGTATTTTTTGAGCACTACCAGTGATTCGGTTTAGTATTCTGATATACTCTAATTATTGAATAGTAAACTACACAACATTTACTGATTCAGTCACTAGTGACTTTGGAATCTTAATATTTATAGGTATTTTTGAGCAGTACCAGTGATTTAGTTAGGTGTCCCCTGATAGACTTCTAATAATTGAATAGTCAGTTACGTAACATGCACAATGATTTATTCATTTGTGACTTTAGAATGTTGATATTTATAAGATTTTTAGGCACTGCCAGTGATTTGGCTAGGTGTTCCGTGATATGCTTCTGATTATTGAATACTAGTAGTCAACTACATTGAACATTCACTGATTCATCCAGTGATTTGGCTAGGTGTTCCCTGTTAAACTTCACATAAACAATTATATTCTCTATCAAATACATAGCTTGTGTGGGTATCCCCTCTTATGTATAACCCTCTATTTCAATCATTTGAATTTTTAGGATGTTGTATTAGTAGTATGGTTTATTTTATGATTACTTCCAACTAAGATCTACATTTTGATAATTTTTGTTTAGTTTTTCCATCATTATCATTTTTGAACCTACAAAAGTGCAAAACTTCTAATTTTGGATTTCTCCGGGGAGGGTGGATACCAAGCAAGATAAAAAGCAATTAAGTAAGCATTAAAGTAAGCTATATTAGAAGTAGAGACAATGGCATCATCTGAAGCAGAGTAATAGGTCTTTAAAGACGTAGTAAGTAATGGTCCTATGAGTATGAAGGACTGATTGTCAGGACTGTCTTTACAGAACTTGTGATTTGTGAAGGAAGAACTATATAAATGTATATATATATATATATATATATATATATATATATATATATATATATATATATATATATGTATATGTATATGTATATATATGTATCTCACATATCTTACATACAGGATTGCTTATGTTCATAAATTTTTGACAGTTATGCTTACCATCCATTGGTGTGTCCTATCTGTGAACTTGCACCAGAGTTGTTAAGATATGCAGCCAAATGCTTGTTGCTACAGAAACTACTATTTAACCCATTTATGCTCAGAGCTCGACTTAGAAATTACTGCCTGTATCTCTTTATAATAGACTATTTTAATATTTGGAAAAAAAATAGTTAACCCTTATGCTGCTGGTGGTTACTTTGGTCCATACAAAATGATGCAAAAATCCTGAGAAATGACTGAAACCCTGGCAAATGGGTACTCATCTGAGAGTACTCAGCAAGAGCTTTCCAATGAATACCAGTATTTGCATCTTTGTGGTTTGGACGAAAGTAGCTTTAGCATTGGAAGGGTAAAAGGCGAGTTGTATTTTTAGTTCTGATTAACTTTCCTCCTCAAGATATTTTTCTAAAAGATGCTTTTGTGAGAGATATGCTATGAGAGGAGGGTTGTTTTTGGGGCTACAGATATGAATGGTTTTAAAAATGCAGTAAAACTCTACTGCATCAAGTTAATTCCCACAATATACAAATAAACATGTTGTTGATCTGTTTCATTTTCATTTCTTCTCTCAATTTTAAGGATGCTTTGTGCTGTAGCATTGAAGGTCCAAGTTTACCATATATCATGGACTTTCAATTTCATTTTGTCAATCCATATCTATCCAAATATTGTTGGCCACAAAATCAACTCCAACAAAAACTTGGAGTATATACATGGCATATAAATATGTATATATATGTATATATATATATATATATATATATATATATATATATATATATATATATATATATATATATATATATATATATATATATATATATATGTATATATATATATATATAAATATATATATATATATATATATATATATATATATATATATATATATATATATATATATAATTATATATATATATACATATTTAAATACATTTATACATATGTATGTATGTATATGTATTTAGATATATTTATACATATGTACCTGAACCACTTAATGAACTTTTCTTTTCTTGCCTATTTGAAGGATGCTTTTGGCTAAGCTTAAGTCCTGCTTCACTGGCAGGGGTTCGTCCCCCACCTTTAGGTAACACTTCTCATAAGTCATACTATTCATGTTGTATTTTTGAGTAGTTTTGAGTGTCATGAGTCCTTAGCATGAGTCCACCCATCAGCTATATGTATTTTGTACTATAGATATTGTTGTTGCACTATACTATAGATGTTGTTTTTGGGTAGTTTTGAGTGTCATGAGATTTCAGCACTATTCCTGTCTATGAGCACCTCTGAGTCATGTTCTAGGTCTTGTATTCATTCTTGTAAGTGTGATCAGTTGTTAGCATCATTCCCCTCCACTTGATCAATAGCAGACATAGTATAAGTAAATGTTGCTTTTTAGTAGATTCTAAGTGTCACGAGTCTGAAGTCTGAGTCTGAAGTCTGAGTTACCCATGAGTCGTGCTTTAGGTGTATTTAGCTCATAGTTTTGTATGTTGTGAGTCATCGACACCTCCACCTTCAAAAGGGGTTGTTTGTTTCATTGAACTCATTTATGAATACAAATGTCATGTCCATAGAAAACCAAGGGCTTTTCTGGGTTCATTTCACCTTTCACATCTGGTGTACACACATGGCCTGACACATAAGGAAATATCTTAATAATGAAGCGAAGAAATAAAAGTTTTTGTTGCTAGACTGTGTATGCGGTTTCAGCGGGATTGGATTCCTTACCCATTAGTGGTGAACAAGCAGTCCTCGTACAATGCCTCAGACCCATTGGGGCAGTCTTCACCTACAATTAATTACTAGTCAGTATGAACTGAGGATTGTTTTATATAGCTGCAGTGTTCTTGTAAAGAAGGCACATACTCAACCACCAGCTGTGTCATAACATTAGAACTGTATGATCTTATTTGATTACAGCAATGGAATAAGATTTGCATATATATATATATATATATATATATATATATATATATATATATATATATATATATATATATATATATATATATATATATATATATATATATATATATATATATATATATATATATATATATATATATATATATATATATATATATATATATATATATATATATAAATATATATATATATATATTCGTCAATAAGTATTTAATTGATATAGGTCACACCATGCAGTATTGGGTAGGGATTGTAAACTTTATGATATATATTTTTAGCGAAATCATTTTTTCTGCTTAAACTTAAATACTATATACTTTGATATCTTAAAATGGATGGCACAAACTCGTTCATTATTGTCTACATACTATTTGTAGATTTCATATTTCTTAGTACACTTTTGCTATGCCATGCATCTGTTTGTCTGTCCTTAAGGACGTTTATACATTCGCATCACAAAGCTAGTCGCTCATAAAATTACATTATTTTTCCATACACATATGAAGGACCAAGTGCTTGTTTCAGGGTTTTCTTTTTCATTATTATCTTTTTTTGAAGTGGCAGAAATAAGTTCCCCAATTTGTGAGCTAAAGGAACAAAAATTCTTGCATTCTGTAAATCGGATTAGATTGATCTTTTTTACAAATGAACATGTACATGATACATATGCGTTTTAGGTTTCTGAATGGCTAAACAGCAGTTGCATATGTTTCAAAAGTTTCATGTTCAATGCTTTTTTAGCATTTAGCACTGACAGTGGAAGGTCTTGTTAGCGAATGAAAATGAAGATGTCAACAGCGTCAATGTCAACAGCCTAATATCAATATTTTAAACTCATTTCCAATGATAAGATCATCATTTAAATGTTTAAGTTATAATTTCATTGCTAAAAAAAATAATGTCAATAAGATTTCAATTTAAAATTATGATTTTCAATGTATTTTTGGACTTTTGAACACATCAGCATCCTATACATTTCACATTACCATAATTATTAGCCATTTAAGTATTTTGGATGTATTGAACAAAAAGTTCAGGTGAATGGACTGATTGTTATATTTTCCGGACATGTTCTATCTTTGAATATCTAAAAGTATGCCAATCCAATAACCATAAACAATTAAGTAGTATACCAAAATATTCAATTTAAAAATAAGAAATTCAATGAAAAAAATGAATAAGTAATTGAAGATTTCCTGAAATGATTTTCTATAGAATAATGCAAAAACATACATTAATCTTAAAAATTGAAAAATGCCCAAAAACTGTTTTTCACTATATCAATTTCAATATATTTGTGTTTGTCATGATAATAAATTTTGGAAAAAAAATAATCTTATAATTTTATATCTTTACTTGTTTTTGCCATATTTATAATTGATGAAATTTAATCCTTCAGATGCCAGAAGCTCCTTCTTACCATAAATGACAGCAGGGCCAGGTCAGAATATGTCAAAAATTGTCTCTTTTCCTGGGCATAAATTCTTCTCCTGAATAATCTGTCTTCCAGTGAATGCAGAAAGCCTGTTCTTAGACAGATATACTTCAATATTCTTAGAAGATTCTCTATATCTTTAATTAAATATGGTCTCTTCCTAGGCATTAATTCTTCTCCTGAATAAACTGTCTTCCAGTGAATGCAGAAAGCCTGGTCTTTATTAAACAGATATATTTCAATACTCTTAGAAGATTTCCTGTATCTTTAATTAAAAATTGTCTCCTCCTGGACATTGACTATCCGCCTTAATAAATCGTCTTCCAGTAAATGCAGAAAGCCTGTCCTTAAACAGATGTATTTCAACATTCTTAGAAGATTCTCTATATCTTTAATTTAAAATTGTGTCCCTTCCTGGGCATTCATTCTTCTCCTGAATAACTTGTCTTCCAGTGAATGCAGAAAGCCTGTTGTCTTAAAAGATTGCTTTATCTTTGATAATGTTACATGTACCCTTATTCCTGGAAGATGTTTCGATCTCAGCCTCTTTCCTTCTGATTTAGTGCTATGCAGGTTTTCGATGCCATATTTTTCTCTTCTTTTAATAGACAAATGTCATCAGAAAATTCCTTTTAGTTTACAGAAAGCATCTTTATTCCTAAATTGAATACTTTAGATTCCTCTTTAGTTTCCAAGGAAGATCCTTCATCTGTCTTTTCCCTTTCTATCTTCATTATCCTGGTTTGAATGACCTTCATATAATTTTTTTTAATTTCTAATCTTGGTTTTCTTTAGTTGGCTAAACAAAAAGTATTTCCCTGTAAGGCTTGGTCTTAAATTTATTTTCATTTCTTTATGAATAAAACTGATACTAAAACATGTGTAGCCATTCAGCATAATTATCATGAGTTTGGTAATTCTTTTATGCAAGTAGTCAACCCAAATTGAAGAGAAGTTGTTGTTTTTTAAAACTTTTTATTCAATTTTTTATTACGCTTTTAATAGACAAAAAATCTCCCCCCCCCCCCCCCCCTCTGTACAGTTGATATGCACCTTGTGGTCTATGTACATTCCATGAAAATATATTCAGCATAAAAATTCTTCTCTGTAAACACCTTCAAACTTATGCACCCAGACGGTTGACAAAAGTGCTGAAAGGGCTTTTGGACTAATATTTGGTAGTTTTATTGAAATGCTACACAGTACTTGTTATTCAATGAGTTAATGTTACACTATGCTGTTCCATTTACCCTACCCCCTCCCTTACTTGGTATTTTTAGAATTTTGATTTATATTCGGCACTATTATTAATGGTACTGCTGGCTCAAGGAATGTAACCTATATTAGTCTTCTTTGTAATAATAAGGGGGAAAGCCATTTATAAACATATTATGTGCATGTATTTTATTTCAATTCATATTTATGTCTGCATGTGTTGTGATATATAAGCTAACCCTACCCAATCTTAGAACAATACTTAGTTCTTCCCCCTGCCACCAGGGGGTGCACAGCATGCACAGGTTGATTTCTCACCAGCCATGTGGCACACCTTTTGATCCTGTTAATCTTATCAGAAAATATTATGCATCATCATAATGAACAATTATCAATCCAGGGCATTTTTGTAAAGTACATTTTGAGCTATTTGGTCATTTTCATTTGGTTCTTTTAAAGAAGTTTCCTATTTTTACGATGTCTCCAATGAAGGTAACGCTTGGAAAGTATTTGTGAGAGAAATAATGTAAGAGAGTAACAATATATATATATATATATATATATATATATATATATATATATATATATATATATATATATATATATATATATATATATATATATATATACATATATATATATCAGTGGTGGGACAAGTACTCGGAAGCTCAAGCTTTCGGTCGATGGGGCCTCCGATACGAGTGCTCGAGTCAAAAAATTGATAGGCTGGAAATCACACGCTGATGACATTTTAATAGCAATACATGCTTCCGTTGCAATTTGCACCAGATTTCCTGAAATTAAATGTATTTTCTTAAGTCTCCGTGTCAGATGCGTATTACGCCATTTTCTGGTGCACCGATTCTCAATTGCTGCAGTACACTGTATGTGTGCCTGGCATGTGCTGGTGTATGCCGAGGAGCGATGTTGTTTTAAATCATTCGCCTTAAGATCTTGTCAATGTGCCCATAAAACTCGATATGGACTCAAGTTTTGGTCGCTAGATTTGCCGAGCGCTCGAGTTCATCATTTTTTGGGTCAAGTTCCAGCACTGTTGTAGAGCTGCTGTGATTTTTCTTTTATGTGTTACCAGTTTTGTTGTGTTGTGTTTCAGGTGGCGTAGGTTATGGTACGGCGTGGAGATGATCCACCTGCCCAAGCCCAGCGAGCTGGACAACGAGACCAAGCTGACCTGCGAGCAGTTCACCACCTACCACAAACTCAAGTGCCAACAGGACCTCGAGTCCGACAGAAGGTATGTGCTGATACACTGTGTACTGTAGAATAGGCAATGATTCCGAGCATGTAATTAACCCCTATGCTGCTGGTGGCTAATTTGCCCAATACAAAATGATGCAAAAACCCTAAGAAATTACCCAAACCCTGGCATATGGGTACTCATCTGAGAGTACTTAGCAAGAGCTATCCAGTGAATACCAACATGACAGGGTTTCAATGGTTTTCAAAAATCTTCGCGTCCTTGTGCTTTGAACAAAAGTCGCGTTAGCATTGGAAGGGTTAATCCAAATTTGCCCAATTTGAAAATCTACGTATAATTTAATTCAGATTAAAATCTGCCCTCTATCTGTGTCAATGTGTGAACTCACTGCTTGGTCTTTTTTGGACAAATTCGGTTTATTTGCACCCCGGATTAATTTCCTATTCCATAGTATCTAGAATTCAACACAATAATGGTAAAAAACATTTTTGACTGCTTGCTTTAAATAATTTTCAAAAGCAGGATTGTTTCTGACAATTTTTCCTTCATTGTGAATGTAAGGCATGAACGGGTTAAAGGAAAATGAAGTATTTGTATGATATATCATAGGTTGATATTGTCCTTTTACTAATTTTGATTTCATTTATCTTTTTCTTATTGAGTTTATAAAATAAGAAAAATCTTATTATATTACAATCTGATGCCGAATTGCCTTAAAATCTGGCTTCTATTTCCTTTCCCTTTACTTACTGAGTTCATAAAACTGATCTTAACTATCATATTGCACTTTGATACTTACCGTTCATGAAATTCGACTTCTATTGTCCAATGATGAAATTGATTGCTTTTGTCTGATTTTTCATTTTGTATTACCGTTTAATTCTCACCTCTCATAGTCCTGGATATCTACTGTCTTGCCTTGGATATCTACTGTCTTGCCTTGGATATCTACTGTCTTGTCTTGGATACATATTGTCTTGTCTTGGATACCTCTTGTTTTGTCTTAGATACCTCTTGTTTTGTCTTGGATATCTAGTGCCTTTTCTTGGATATCTGTTGTCTTGTCTTGGATATCCATTGTCTTGTCTTGGATACCTCTTGTTTTGTCTTGGATACCTCTTGTTTTGTTTTGGATATCTAGTGTCTTTTCTTGGATATCTGTTGTCTTGTCTTGGATATCCATTGTCTTGTCTTGGATACCTATTGATGCTCACCTCCCATTGTCTTTGATATCTATTGTCTCGTCTTGGATATCTATTGTCTTGTCTTGGATATCTATTGATTCTCACCTCTCATTGTCTTTGATATCTATTGTCTTCCAGGTACTGTTTCCGCACCTACCAGCAGGTCTTCACGGGTGTAGAGTTTGTTGATTGGCTGATCAGGGTCGGTCTGGCGGCGGATCGTCCTGAGGCGGTCGCGTACGGTCACAGGCTCCTGACCGGCTCCGTCCTAACGCACGTCACCAAGGAGCATCACTTCCACGACCTACCCTACTTCTACAAGTTCGTCAACTTCCGCGTCGAGGAAGATATCCATTAATAGCTTATTGGAATCTGTGTGTGTTTTGAAGATACACGTGATTTCCATTTCATGCGTAGAATTGCCGTACCGGTGCAAATAACTCAACTCATGTTTTGTAAAAAGATATTCAATAAGATATCTTAACCCTAATGCTGCTGGTAGCTAATTTTGCCAATACAAAACCTAAGAAATGACTGAAACCCTGGCAAATGGGTACTCATTTGAGAGTACTCAGTGAGAGCTTTCGAATGAATACCAATATGACAGGCTTCATTAGTTTTCAAAATTCTTTGCATCCTTGTGCTTTGGACAAAAGTCGCCTCAGCATTGGAAGGGTAAATCTGTGTGTGTGTGTTGAGGATATACATGATTTCCATTTTCATGTGTATAAATCCAATATCTGTGTAAAATAACTTGACACATGTTTTGTCGATCAACTCACAAACTCCTCAACATATGATCAATAAGATATCTTAAAATGAGTTGATGTGTTGTAAGATTATCAAAATGGTTTTCTTTTTTCATATATATGATTTGTGTATCTGCATAAAATAACATTAATTGTGTATATCAATTAACACACACTCATATATACATCTAAAAGTTCATCAACTTTCTTTTTTATATAATATTATGTATAATTTGTGTATATGCAAAAAGTAACATGAATCATATATATCAATTAACACACCAGCATATATATTTTAAAAGTTCATCCAAGTACCACATTGAATATGATATTCAATATGGATAGGCGGATCGCTCATTTTTATTTCAACCTCTCCGTAAAATCTGAAATATCTAGTCAAACACCGGCTAAATTTTTACATTTAATCCTTTCCTGATTGGCTAGCCTGTTCCTATAGATGGTTAGTCATACAGGTGTGTATCTCCACAGCAACAGGATAACAACAGTGTGATTTAATATTTCATGCAAAATTTCCTTGCTAGACAGTGGTTATTCTCAAGATGAGCTGAATAATCATTTCTGTATAACTGGCATTCTGTACGGACATTTAATTTTCGTGATAGCGCCAAAATAACACCCTTCAAATAAATATCCTGCATTGTATCTTTGCTATGCTGAGTGCTTGAATGTGCAAATTTAAAGTAACGCAAATACCCTCCAGCAGGGTGGTAAAGCGAACTTTTTAGCACTCCAAATTAAAGCGGTAATCACCATTCATGAAATAAGCCTCTTTTATTCCCAAACAAAATACTGCTTGTAACACTCATGCCTATCCTCATTCATCTCCACACGAAATATGTTTTATCATGTTATGAAATTCTATCAGTCGTCATCATATAAAGCAATGAATATTAACCAATCCCTTAGAGGCATATGAGTTCTATGTTCTCAGGGGTGTGTCAGAAGTGTGTTTGTGTGTCCATGTACACACACAGTCATGTATACTGTATACCGTGTTAATTTTGCGGCAGTTTAATTAATGCGTACTTTGCGCACCCATGGAGTCCGCATTTATTAAACTGCGCACTATTATTTGGATATTCGATCCCTATTCTTTAATCGTTCAACACACTGATATGAGAGCTTGTCATTCAACATGAAGACCCTTCGCGGCCTCCGCTGGTACTGAGTTCAATTACGATGAAGACAACTCGCACACCCGAGTGTGATCAAACATGCTGGTAACCACTAATCAGGGTTACTGATTGCAACCAAGATAACACCGTTCGTGGCTTGTGAGGAAATAATGATTGCACTTGCCTATAATACTGGCTTGAATATACCACCGTACCCAAAAGCCGGGTAGGTTGCATACCCTTGGCTCCCTCACACAACTTGATCTGGAGGTTATCAATGCGCA
>OZ012696.1:27282263-27289273 GCA_963942565.1 Maea johnstoni
ACAGCTTCCGAGGAGTCTATGTGGCTTTTGTACCACAGTTGACTGCCTTCCACCAATCACAGGCCAAGAAAAGCTTGGCAGAGCACTCTTGCAGCTTAGAGAACAAAGACTTGAAAAGTGTGGGTTATGTCCTATGACCCTACACTTTTCGAGGCCTCTGATTGGTGGAAGGCAAGCAACTGTGGTACAATTTATAGAAGAGATTACCAGATGCACTTAAGCATGGCTGGATTAATGGGAAGAGATTCTATTATTGGAGGAAAAAGAACAACGTTCAAATAATTTGCATACCTCTTTATTTTACAAATATTTTCATTAGTCAGACGATGTAACTGAGAGGAGTCTGTTTAAAGGAAGATGTTTTTACGTGCCCTAAAGAGCGAAGGCTACTTGCCCTATAGAACGGCACGTAAAAACCAGGCATACCTTACGTAACCATTCTCACTAAGTTTGAGACAGCCTCCCCGATATCTGCCTGACATCTCATTCAGTATGTTAATTAGCATTAATAAGCATAATCAGCATAAAAGATAAAGGGTACTGCATTCATTAACAAGAGACATTTTGACCACAGAATTGTGAAATATACATACGTTTTGTTTTAGTTGTCCCTGTTAATCAACTTGAAAGCTAACCTGCCAATTTAAATTAAGGAGACCTAGAGATTACATTGATACTTGCACAGTGGCAAAAAGCAAAATGAAAATTTTAATGAAACCTTGCTGGCAAAAAGCAGAATTAGGAAAATATTTGACGGAGACATAAGCAATAATTCTCCTTCAAGTACTTTGCAAAATCATTCTTAATTTCTAAGTTTTTGTTAAAAATATTTTAGATCCAGACGTTAAATTCTGAAGGAACTCTTCAGCTTAATTGGTCAATCACCAGAAATTAAATTGGCAAGGCATCTCTAAGGGCTGCTGCTCAAGAAACAAAAGACGATTAAATACTGATTGTCAAGATGACCGACCTTTGGAAACAGACAAAAGAATCAGTACCTCTCTCAGTTAAAGAGTACCAAGTGATAGGAGATATTTTATTTTATTTTTCTTGAAATAAAGGATATTTGCTACATCTGTGTTGTTTTCTCTAATCATTTGCATCAAATGCTTAATTACTTGTGTCATGTACAGTACAGACGTTTAATTCCTGCCCCAGTCAACCGGACTCCTGCCAGTGTCTGGTTGAACAAACACCCATAGATAACATGTCAAAAAGATAAGCCAAGGACATTAATGACCCTCATAGCTTGCAAATCGAAGCTACGTTCAGTTGGGAGGTCATCCATGCATCCATGCCCACAAAACTGGTAGGCAACCAGGCATGCAGTCGTGTAATATGCCCAGGCCTTTAGTGCAGAAATTAAATGTCAGCACTGTAAGTGACTAGACCACTTTCAACTGCAGTGCACACACGGTCAGACAACTTTGAACACAGTAAAATCTTTACTTGATAGATAACTGAAGAGGTATTGTTTAACCCTATAGAAACAACTACTTTCAGTTAAATATTCCTCAAATTATTGCTTTCTTACCTAGATAATTCCATACGCATCTGACCATGTGTATACCCCAAATGGATGTGGTTACAAAATAAATGCTTCTTCTCTTTCATCCCCATATACCCTAATGATCTGGTCATTATTGACCCTTACGCTGCTGATGGCTAATTTGGCCAATACAAAATGATGAAAAAAAAACTGAAACCCTGGCATATGGGTACTCATCCGAGAGTACTCAGTGAGAACTATCCAATGGATACCAACATGACAGGGTTTGGATGGTTTTCAAAAGACTTTGCGCCTTTTCGCTTTGGATGAAAGGAGCCTCAGCATTGGAAGGGTTAACGCATCTTTTGTAAACTGAAAAAATATTTGAAGAATCTAACAAAGGATATTTAGAACAAATCCCATCCAAATACAGTCAAACTGCCCAAGAGACCAACTGTGAATAGAAACCATTGGTTCAAGGTACTTTCGTTTTGTCTCAAAAAGCAACTTCCAGTCCTCCGGCCTCTCAGGATCACATCACCATATTTCCTTGTATTTCTGACTGTTCTTTTCACGGAAGATTTCATCGACGAAATCTCTAAATGCGAGTCAGACCATCAGGTTATTTTGGGTGATAAATCAACCAGTTTATACATATAAATGGTAGAGCAACATTTCACCAGGACTTTCAAGAGTAGCCCCTAGGAGCCCTAGAGGCCATTCCTGACCGTAATACCCCAAAAGCTATAATGGTGACTATATCTCTGACATAAGGATATTTTTGGAAAATAGTGGAAGGAGAAATGCTCATCAGATCAAACTTTATGCTGTTGGTGGTTAATTTGGTCAATACAAAATGATGTCAAAATCAGAAAAATGACTGAAACCGTGGCACATGGGTACTCATCTGAGAGTACTCATTGAGAGCTATCCAATGAATACCAACATGACACAGTTTTTTTCAAAGATCTTTTCATTCTTGTGCTTCGGGCGAAAGTAGCCTCAGCATTGGAATTATCCTTGTTATCCTTGAGTTATCCTTGAACTCTATTTATGTGAATTCATTCTTTAATCCTACCAGTAAGTTATTTTCAAAAGTATCAGATATCTAGACAGCACTTTTCAAGAGAAATCCAGCCATGAATGGGTTATCCTACCTATCATTAACCCTTCCAATGCTAAGGCTGCTTTCTTCCAAAGGACACAGACACAACGATATAAAACCATCTACACCCTGTCATATTGGTATTCATTGGATAGCTCTCACCGACCGAGTACTCTCAGATGAGTGCCCATATGCAAGGGTTTAAGTCATTTTTCAGTTTTTTTGCATCATTTTGTATTGGCCAAATTAGCCACCAGCAGCATAAGGGTTAAACAGTTAACCCTTCTAATGCTGAGGCTGCTTTCATCCAAAGCACAAGGACGCAAAGTTTTTGAAAACTGTCTTCACCATCTCACATTGGTATTCATTGGATAGCTCTCACTGAGTACTCTCAGATGAGTACCCATAAGCCAGGGTTTCAGTCAATTTTCAGGGTTTTTTTGCATCATTTTGCATTGGTCAAATTAGCCACAAGCAGCATAAGGGTTCAAATTTTACCCTTATTTTCATCCTCTTTCTCCTCCCCTCCCTCTTATTCTACACCCCGTCGCCCCTCCCACCAGTAGACCCCCAGCAAAGAGTTATTGATTGTTGCAAGGCGGGCTCTGAAAAGCAATATATATACAGAAACAGTGCCCTTGGTCTATAATAAAATCCTCTTAATAGTACAGAAAAATATGAGCTAGGAAATCCTCCTTTCCTAGGAGATAACAACAACAACAACAAGAGTGCATTCTCTTCTTCCATAGAAAATTATGTTGCATAAATTACATTTGAATTTTTTTACATCTTTATGGTGCGTTGTCCATATAACTCTCTGTCTAGACAGACAGCATTCTACTCTGACTACTATCCACCTCTTCCCATACAGAGACCCCAGCTAGTCTGATATCCACAGATACCTTCCAAACTAGTGCCGTATCTCGCAATATTTGACAAAGAATTGTTATATTACAGGATATCTTAATAGCATTATATCACATGGTATCTTGCAAAGCATTGCAATATTACAGGATATCTAGCAAAGCATTGCAATATTACAAGATACTTTTCAAGCATTGCAATAATATTACAAGATACCTGGCAAAGCATTGCAATATTACAAGATACCTGGCAAAGCATTGCAATATTACAGGATCATTGCGAAGCAAAGGAAAATTTCAGTATATCTTGCAAATCATGGCAATATCAAACAAATATTGGGGATATCTTGGGAAGAATTGCTACATTACTGAAATACTTGGGATACCTTGCAACGCATTTCAATTTCAAAGAAATATTTGAAGGACATAATTTTTCAGTAAAGAACACAAAAGTTTCATTCAAATACTCTGCAATCAAAAGTGTCGCTTAGAACTTTTTTGCATTATTTGTAAATTTATTTTTCAGGAAAGAACATGTTTCATTCAAATACCCCGCAATAAAATTTGTCATTTAGAACATTTTCACATTATTTGTGAATTTATTTTACAGGAGAGAACATATGTTTCATTCAAATACTCGGCAATAAAATCTGTCGCTTTCGCATTAATTGTCATCACCACCACCAGGGGTCTCTGCATGTGAGGTTTGAGGTACATCTTTGACTGATGTAATATCTACTCCAGCCTGTCGCCCTGTCATGTGTGAACCTTATTAGCATATCTCCCAGCATGCACCAGCAATGGAGCACAGAACCTATTTCATTCACCCACTCTTTTATGCAGAAAATCTCATAAATCATCATAATAAAAAAAAAGATTTTTTTTGTAATATGACAAGTAACTTTCATTCTAATATTCTCGCAAGATTTTCATTGACCAATTCATTTTAGGAGAAATTCTCAGAGACACATTCCCTGTAATATGACAAACAGTTTTCATATAATTTCAAGGTAGTTGTGTACTCCTCGCATTGCTCACAGCCCTTTTTCTGTTTTCTCAATACATGTTTTGATGGTCTAAGAATATCTTCTTGGATCTTCCGAAACCTCTGTGAAGCTTCACCACAAAAGAAGTAGATCACATCTTAGTCCAGCAAAAAATGCACAATATAAACTTGATATCACAAAAAAGAACTCCATGTCAACCTCAAGAGTCATAAATTGATAAATTTGATGAATTATAAAACGTGTATTAACAATGCTAGATTTAGTTAAGGATCATGATTTTAGAAAGAGGCCTTTTCATTCAATAGTTTCAATTCAGCAATGATTTGACCAACCTCATTAACCCATTAATGCTCACAGCGGCCAAAACCAGCCTGACAATTTTGATGAAATCTTTCTTCTTAAAGCATGATTGGCAAAATATTTGGAGGAGAAATGCTGATCAGAACATTACCAACAACTTTCCTTCAAATATTTAGTAAAATTATACTCAATCCAAAAGTTTCAGTCAAAAGTATCTTAGATCCAGACGACAATTTCTGGAGGAACTCTTAAGTATTAATGGGTTAAGCAATTAAACAGGCAGCACCAGGAGTCATGTCAATTACCTATCCATGCAAGAATAGTTTCAATTCACCAGTTTTTCAAGATATTTCTATTTGCATCTGATAACATGGAGGAGCCTTTTAACACTCCGCCGGGTTGCATATAACACCTTATAACACCTTCCTCATAGTCAACGGTTATTTCTTGATTCTATCCTAAAGTTTGCTTAACCCTTCCAATGCTGAGGCTACTTTTGACCAAAGCGTAATGACACAAAGACTTTTTTAAACCATCTAAAGCCTGCCATGTTGGTATTCATTGGAAAGCTCTTGCTGAGTGCTCTCAGATGAGTACCCGCAAGCCAGGTTTAGTCATTTTTCAGGTTTTTGCATCATTTTGTATTGGCCAAATAAGCCACCAGCAGCATAAGGGTTAACAATGAAATTATGGGAAACTTAGGTCTTTGCCCGCTTCATGCCAGTAATGTCCAAAACCGCCTTCATAACTTCGGCAAAATCTTTGCAACCAGAATATTTTTCAGAAAATATTTGACGTAGAAATGGTATTCAGAAGCAAAGTCACAACTCTCCTTCAAATACTTTGTGAATTGATGCCTAATTGTAAAGTTATTTACAAAAGTATGATAGATCCAGACTACATGTTTGATGGGATTGCCAGGCATGAAAAGATAAAGGAAACCATCAGGTTTTTCTTATTTTAACCCTTCTAATGCTGAGGCTACTTTCATCCAAAGCACAAAAATGCTAAGACTTTTGAAAACCACCTAAACCCTGTCATGTTGGTATTCATTGGATAGCTCTTGATGAGTTCTCTCAGATGAGTACCCATTTGCCAGGGTTTTAGTTATTTTTCAGATTTTTTGCATCATCTTGTATTGGGCAAATTAGCCACCAGCAGCATAAGGGTTAAGATATTGTATGCAACCTGGCTCAGGAGTGCCAAACTCATTTGTACGTATTTCCAAATTCCGCTGTACATATTTCCACCATTGACAAGTTAATTTTCGATCAAGCATCATGATGGGATGATTAATTTCCTTTCTTGTTAGCCGGTGTCACGCAAACCAGAGGATTCCTGGCGTACGACTCCACGGACGACCGAGACTCGGCCTGGCAGTTGCATTGTGGGTAACTTGAAGAGCCATCACCATCATCTACTGTTTATACATATATTTGTAACTATCGACCTCTACGTCCTCATCTGGGTGGTGGAGGCGGAGGTGCCCCTCTCGTTCGATTTGCTACAAAATAAAACACGTAAAGTAAGCAACAATAGTATAAGAAGTATAATATTAACCCACGGATGACCATGGCAATCACAAATATGTGATAAGGAAACTATTTGAAGGAGAAATGTTAGTCAGAACATTAATAACTCTCCTACAAATATTTTGAACGAACCCTTAGTAATAACATGTTTTTTTTTGAGCTTCTGATATATATATATATATATATATATATATATATATATATATATATATATATATATATATATATATATATATATATATATATATATATATATCATCCTGTTAGTAGTGTTATACTAATACCAACAAATGAATTAGGAAAATCACCAGTAATAACAGTATTTCACAAACCACAGACATTATGTTAGTAAGTGTAAATAAAACTGACAAATTAAGCAAGGAATATTATCAATATCGAAACTTGTTGAAGTATACAGAATTGAGAAAGTAATCAAAAAATATAATCAATAACAAAAAAAATCCATAAGCCCCAAGCGAATCTAAAGTGCAAACTTGGTCTAACAACTTCGAACAACTCACTGATATAGTAATATTTGAAAGATTTGTTGTTAAACGTAACTGGAACAACAACTTTAAGTCAATAATTTTCTTTTACGAAATATTTCTGTTATGGAGTCATTCACATTTGCGTTAGACCATGTATATGCTCCAGATGCCTGTGGGTGAAAGCTGCCCTGCATAAAACACTGGACATTATGCTGGAGATATATGC
>OZ012696.1:27289473-27353964 GCA_963942565.1 Maea johnstoni
TACTACAAGAAGAGAGATGGAGAGATAGAAAACCATAATCCGTAAAACAAAAAGAAAACCTTCATACCATAAGATAAACCTATGTCTCTACATAAACAACCCTAAATCCTATTTTTGTCAGAAAGAATTGACGATTGCTGACGTGACTTTACATCTAACTTGTAGCACTGATGACCCTCAACCCAAAAATTACTAATACAGCGACTAGAAACATCACCCAACCCCACAAAACTACTGCAGCTATCACAGTTTGTTGTATGGTGATTCTAAATGACTCTAAATTGCATCAAGCTGATGGCGTATCAGTAATGCCCATGGCAAAGTCTACCTCAGCAGCTAACCTAGTACCTCCCATCAACTGCTATGAACAATTCAAACACATCTAAAGCTCCATACAGGCAATTAAACCCAATCATCCCATAGCAACCCTTAAAGCATATTCCTGAGTATATTTGAAGGGGTAATGTTCATTGCATTACAATATACAAGTCTCCTTCAAAGATTCTGCAATTTCGCTAAGTTCCGAACTTATTTTCAAAGGTTTGATGACTCTGAACATTTTACAAGTGTGGGAAAAAGGCATGAAAGGGTAAAATCAACTCCTTCAACCCTTCCAATGCTGCTAGGGAAACATTCGTCCAATGCACAAGAACACAAAGATTTTTGAAAACCATCTAAACCCTGTCATGCCGGTACTCATTGGATAGCTCTCACCAAGAACTGTCAGATGAGTACCAATATGCCAGGGTTTCAGTGATTTTTCAGGGTTTTTGCATTTTTTTTTGTATTGGCCAACTTAGCCAGCAGCAGCATAAGGGTTAAGGGGACGTAGTTTTACCTGTATTTTCAATCTGACTGGTAATCAAAAGTGCCCTGGCGAGAAAAACTAGCACCAGATACCAACCTCCTATCTAGTTATCATCATCAAGTGGCGTGAAATCAAAGGCAAGTTTGGCATGCTATTATCATTCCTGTACATTACTATGTGGGAAAGAAACAAGACCTGTACATGGTAAATTATATGCATGAAATCACCAAAGAAAAGTCAGACAAGGTATTATTCCATGTACAATTTTGTACTGACACCTAACTCCTATGGTAAAGACTGCAAAATTATTACTATTATTATTATTATTATTTTTATTATTATTATTATTATTCCTGTACCCTACTATGTTGGAAACAGACAAAACCCTAAAGGCATAGAAAAAAAATGTTTGTTTCCTATTATGGTCCATTTTGGATTATTTTTTTGTTCAAAAATGTGTGTTTTATGCATGCTTCATGTTGATTGGGAGTTTGAAGGGCAGAACAAAAGGTAGGGTTTTTCTTTGTTGTTCGGGTAGGGTTACAGGGAACTAACAACTTTTTTTTGAAACTAAACAAAATTCTGATGTGGTATTATTCCATACACAATCTTATACTGAGACTTAACTCCTACGGTAAAGACTGCAAAATTATCATTATTTTTATTCCTGTACACTACTATGTTGGAAAGAGACTAGATCTGTACATGGAAAATAAGGCACTATGTGCAATGTATTAGCATCAAGAATCATGAAACCAAAGAAAAGTCAGACAAGGTATTATTCCATAAACAATCTTGTACTGACACTCAACTCCAATGGTAGACTGCAAAATGTGCGACGCACAAACGTAAATCTTTATGCAATTATCATAAGATGATGCTAAACTAAATCGCAATTGTAATCCTAAACATTTTGTCTTTCTTCTGACTTGCCTCCTATACTTATTCAGCTAACCTTAACAGTATTGCATTCAGAATTTTATCAATCTTCACTTTTTCGATATGTAGATGACAAATTATGGCTATATATAAGGTCACGATGTAAGATGAAACAGAGACACATATTCGCTATTTCATACCATGTCTGGTTTTAAACGGATGTTTAATTATAAAGTGGGACACACACACACACACACAGAATGACCAGATTCACATGCCCTTCACTGGGGACATGATGAAATATCATTATGCCGAAAAAAAAAAAGAAATGTAAACATTGCATTGACTACAAAGTCAACCTGCAATATGACATTTCTTATCAATTGAATTGGTTTTTACGACCACATAAATTTTGGGACGCATTCATTCTACACACATTCATTCTATACTCATAATTCATAAATGAAAGATGAACGTAAATGATTATTGGCATGTTCTGTTATGAATTATTCTGCTATGTTATGGTATCATATAGTTTAAATGAGAATGAAATCCAAGCAGGAAATACATGAGATGATGCGATGATGATGAAACATATGTTTTCATGAGTATGAGCTGAAGCCACTAAAACCAAGAACACTTCCAAAGAAGGTATGTCTATTTGAGGGGTTTCATTATGGTAAAGGTATCTTCCAGAAAATATTTGAAGGAAAAATGATTAGTCGAACTAAACAACTATCCTCCCATATTTTTCATTATTCACTCATTTTTGACAACGCATCAGAAATCCAAGATGTACATTAAAAGCTACCATTCAGACTATGCTAGCACTTAACCTGTAAAATGAGCCAGATCAAATAGTGACTTCTGCCCATAAAATGATTGGGATTTGTGTCAAAGATGTCCAGAGAATAGGGCTATGGTGGACGTCTGAATGTGTTAACTCTTAGCTAGTAGTTTACCTGTTCAAATGAGCCAGGTCACACAGTGGTTTCATGGGATACCCGTCCTTTGGACTGGTCAGAGGTGTCTGTGTCAAAGATACTCTGGGATGATGGATATGAGGATAGGTCCTGTGAGGGAATTGCCGTCGTGTGCCTGCGATTCGACCGGCCAGAGTTTCGGGGATTTTGGCGATGCCTGCGCTGCGAGATGCTTGAATCGGGATGTTCCGAATATGGAACATCGCCAATGTCCCCAGATATTGTTCCGAATGTTGTCTCTCTTGACTGACCTGTGGCCCTATCATTAGACCGAGATGCTGTTTGCCGTGGTCTGTAACTTTGTACAGGAACACCCCCTACAATAGTAGTTACAGAATCCACCGCTAGGTGGCGCCCTTCCCCTCTCCTAGTATCTATGTCTATATTTGATGAATCTGGAACCCGACACTCTTGTGTCTGAGCCCTTAGTCTGGCTCTTGCTTTTTTATGTCTCTTTTTTGGGGATTGACTAGGGTTCCTGAGGCTGCCACTAGATGTCTCTGCTGCTGCACCAGACACCTCCCGATCTCTCCGTGGCCCGCTGCTCAGGCTGTAGTAACTGCCATCTTTGGGTCGAGTAATGGCAGAGGCCAGTTCCCGATCAGGGCGCCCAGACGACTCCGCCCGAACCGCAGACCTCCGCGATGAACCAATCAAATGACTCTCATCAAGGATTGATAGTTGAGAACTCGATAAACTCAAGTCATCTTGATAATATGAGGATGTTTGTGGTGGTGGTGGTGGAGTTGATCTGAAATTGTCCTGACGGTCTGATCTGACGCCTCTACTCCTGTCCAGGTCTGACTGCGGTGTGGATGTCGTTCCTCCTTGGCGATTCCGGAGTGTCTCGTACATAAGGCGAACCTGCTCGATTTCCGCTCGCTCCAGGGCAGCGAGATCTGCCCTGCGCCGATCGTTAGATCGAGGAGTGTATGGTAGTTGTTCCGGTGTGGAAGATGGTGAAATACCAAAGTCAGACTCTAATCTTCTGCTGGGTGTCCCGAGACTGACGTTTGGTGAGGACGCCCTCGCGTTAGCGACAACATGGTACGGAGGCAGGACCATCTCCGGGGGACTCGCCGTAAATCCTCCGAGGGAGTATGCCGGTGGTCCCGAGCCGGCGGGCGTCTGCTGCCATCCACCTGGACTATAGGGTGGTGGTCCCGGGCTGGTTGGTAGAACCTGGGAGGGTGTAGACGGCGGGGAACTGTACGGCGGGGGAGGCTCACCATACACCGGAACAACTGGAGCTACGTTTGTCGTGGACGAAGATTCTGATTGTCTTGATGCAATTTGCTCAGGAGACGAAACCGGTGTCACCATATTGGTCGGAACCGAAACCGGTGCTCCTGTGGTCTGGGCGGTTGAGGGCGACTCCCCAGTTTGTGGACGTGCAGGTGACGTAGTTGTAAGCGCCCTGCTCGGAGGAGCTCTCGGACGTGGCGGTGGGACTTTGGGACGAGGAGGAGGAGGTTTGGATGGCCTGGTGGTGGCAGCTTTAGAGGATTTTGCTGGCGTTGTCTGTGGTGAGCTAGTGATTCCTTGTAACAACACCTCAGAAGAAGCCAGACCAGCAGCTGGTCCTGACGACTGTGGAATCACGGCAGGGTCAGAGGGAGGACCTTCATTTGCTGGTGACATCTCAGAAACACCGGTAGCAGGACTCTGAACTACAGGGGAAGTACCCAGATCAGCGCTTACTTCTGGGGATTGAGGTGTCACGGCAGGTTCAGAGGGCCTACTACTTTTAACAGATGTTATTTTAGAAACAGCACCATGCACTACCGGGGATGTACCAAGATCAGCGATTACTTCTGGGGATTGAGGTACCACAGCATGTTCAGAGGGCCTACTAGCTTTAACTGGTGATGTTTTAGAAACAGCACCATGCACTTCTACCTGAATATCTCTAACTGTATCCTCTACCACAAGGGAAGAATCGATATCAGCAATTTGCTCTGGCTTTTGTTCAGAGGTGGGCTGAGGGGCAATGTCTTTTTCGACCTTTGGTTTAGGCTTAGGAAAAGTTGGTGGTTTGGGTCTTGTAGGTGGTTTTGTACTTTTGTTGGGTCTCTGTGGTGTCTCCTTTTGAGGTGACAAAGAAAACAGGGAAGATGAATTTCGCTCATCAGGTTCTCTGGATGATTTGGACATATCTTGCTTATGAGGTGTTTGGCTATGATCAGGATGGGCTAATTCGGATACTCCTGAAGGTAGATTTGACCGACCTGAAGGATCTGATGATTCTACATGCTGGTGGTCTTTAGAAGTATTATGGGCTGGAACAGGGGGCGGAGTCTGTGGAGTGATTGACATTAACGTTGGTTTATTTGAGGGCGGTGAAGCCAGAGACAGAGCTTTGGTCTGGCCCCTATGGGGCGGTACAGGGGGAGGGACAGAGGTAACTCTGGGGGAAGACTTAGAAGTATCTAACTGAGACGTATCTATCTGAGACGTATTTAACTGAGACGTATTTAACTGAGACGTCTTCTGACCTGACAATTTCACAGCCGAAACCGCTGGCTTATCTGCTGAAGGGACTGAGCTAACATGGGATGGGGAGTGAGACATATCTGACCTTACATCTGGTGCTCCCAAAGAAGGTTCAGCAGGTAAATCTTTAAGGGCTGACACAGGAATAGGGACGGTGGTCTGAGATTGATCCAATTCAGTAGTACAAGATTGTGACAATTGAGACAAATCTGATGCAGTTGATTGAGAGTGCGGAACTGCTGGTAAAGGTTTATGGACGGACACAGGGGTCGTGGTAGAGGTCTGAGATTGATCTGATCCAGTGCAAGATTGTGACAACTGAGACAAGTCCGAAGCAGTGTATGATTGAGACGCTGGAACTGCTGGTAACGGTTTATGGGTATGATTAACAGAAGAAGACACAGGTACGGGTACAGCTTGATGATTGACTCGTGCCGATGACACATGAGAGTTTCTGATGGAATCACTGCCTTCCTCAACATCACCACAAGTCTCTGACAGTCCCATATTCACTATTTTAGAAAACAGATCCAGAACTTCAGATACTTCTCTAGCACCCTCTATTCCAGCCTCGCTCGCATCCCTGCACAACTCCCACCTATCCCCCAAGTCCTCATGACTCTCTACAGCCTCTCTATTGCAATCCGTTTCCTGTGGAGACTTTTTCGGACTTTCTGGAGTCTCATTTATATTCATATCCTCGTTGTCCAGCGAGGGCGCCACTGCCTGTGGTGGGGATGAAGATGGCGGTGGTGGAGCCGGAGGAGGTGGTGGTGGCATGGACAAGGGTCGGGTAAGGGTGCTACGCCTGCGTAGCCTGTGCTTTACTGCATGCTTAGTACCCGATGTGGAGGCAGCCCGCAGGGTAGAGGTACCCGGGGTGGAGGCAAGTGGGGTGGTGGTGGTGGTGGTGGTGGTCGCGGTAGCGGTGACTGGGTCATTGATAACTGGGGCTGCGACTTCATGCATCATGGCGTTTGCTGCTGCAGCTTCCTGTTCTTCAGCCTCCTCTTCCTCCTCCTCCTCATCGTCCGCTCCTCCAAGAAGAAAGGTATGGGTTAGTACCATGTGACGACGCAAGCCATGTTGGAGGGCGTGGCAGGGGGAGGGGGGCAGATGGGGGAGCATTGGGGGTAAACGAAGCAATAAGCCACCGCGATCAATTAGGAAAGCTAGCAGCAAGGGATAGTCAGCCTAGGCGTGGATACAGTGAGAAAATCAATTATCAATATAAAGATTTGATAAATTCAATATATCTAATGAAATATTTGATGAATAATTAATTTCGCTCTATTTTCCCAAAATATCAAAAAAAATCATAATTAAACCCCTCTCCAATTTTTTTCTGAGAATCTCATGTGGGTGCTGAGAGGAAACCAACTATAAATTTATTTTAAAAAATTAATACGTTTGATAAATCTGATGAAACATTTGATGAATAATCAATTTAGCTTTATTTTCCTAAAAATAGCAAAAACACAATTTCATAATGAAACACCTCTCAAACCTTTTTCTGAAGATCTCCTCAACTGAATATCTATATCCACTTCAGGGCTTCCACCACCAAATTATCAGCTAATTATCAGATGAGTGTAGATTTGTCTATGCTACGTGATTGTTAAATATGACTACAAGACTTCAGAATAGACGTGGATTAAAAAGAAAGTGTTATGGCTCAATCATGAGCCCTCAACCATCACTTATAGACTAGACAACTTGGACCATTCATTTTTTGACCACCAACAACATGTTCCCAAATATATATCTTCCAACTACAGCTCAACACATTACAAATCCTTGGCCACAATGATATTGAAGAAAAATACTTGCAACTTAATGATTTTCACTCCATTCCTTCCTTTCGTTGCAGTGTATTTTCAAAATATCTGCATTTCATTTTGGTCATACACGTAGGGAGAAATTAAGCAGAGATTAAATCCAAGCAAGCATATTTGCGTGTGTGTGTGTGTATTGGAGGCTACATGGTGTTTCCTCCTTCTCTTCCTCCTCTTCCTCCTCCTACAGCTCCTCATCCTCCTCACCTCCATCCTTCACGGCACATGTCAACTCACGAAGAACTCCCTAAGGCAGAATGTTTTCTCTGTGTTTGTTTATGATGTACAAATTTGGTCTAGGTCTTCCATATGAGGATTATGATGATGATGATGTTGAATATGATGTTAAATGTGATGATGATGGTGATGATGATAATGATAACAATGGTGATAATGATGATAACAACAACAACAATGACGATAATGATAAATAGTATTATTATTATGATGATGATGATGATGAAGACGATGATGATAATGAGGATGATAATGATGATGATAATGATGGTGATTGGTGATAAGACTATCAAGATGCCGGAAATGCTTTTGTTGCATGCTGCTGACAGTATAAGAAATTACAGATATCTACAAGGGTTATGATGAAAAGACAGTATGGAGATTCTTAAGATGTGATGAAACTTACAGTATCCCAATTGAATATAGTATCAATATAGCATGCTAGAATGCATCTCCAAGGATGCAGGGTATCCCAATGGCAGAGCCCAAGGGAAACCATCCTGCAGATACGATACGGTCTGCACAGCCATAATAGGTTAAAAACCCATCATGACAGGTCACAATCTAGTCCTGTATAATTTCAACAGATCAGCTATGGATATTAACAATCATATACACTTGATGCACAATTCAAAGGATATTCTATATACTAGATTAATTCAACAATGCACTCCTTGTTCAAGGAAATATATCAAACCCACTTAAATAACTTGCACTAAAGCATTTCATTTAACTAATTGCTTTCCCCAGCAATCAAATGTTGTTGTTTTTGGAATATATATTTCCAATATAAGCAGATATTGTAGAATTTTAAGAGGAGTATGTTGACTATCACAATTTTGAAAGCAACTCAAATGATGCTTTTGATGAGAAACAGTCAGCATGCATTCATTTTTCCACCTGGTCAAAATTCTTACAGAATAGATTAGTTCAACCTCTCTCAGCACCCAGCTGTTGGGCAAGTGGTTAACTGGGGCAACTATAAACCTGATATTGTCATGCTGAATTAGGTCTATATACATATATATATATATATATATATATATATATATATATATATATATATATATATATATATATATATATATATATATATTTATTCATACACATACACACACACACATAAAAGACTGTCAAGTCATGCTACAGAAGGAGTAAGAGACACCGCTGCCAGTTGGTGCTCTGAAGAGGACTAGTGCAGGTGCTCTGCCAATGGAAGGCAGGCAGCCCAGGTCAAGCTATGAGCGCCCTATGAGCTATGCTCATGATGTCGCTGGTCTCACTGTTGATATTCAGGCAACTTTTCAAACATTTTCTCCAAGGCTCTAGGTGTTTAGATACTGAGACTGAGGCGTACATGCAAAATTGACACCCAACCACATTACAACCCTGAACAGGAAGAAGAGGAATGTTAAAATTCCACACAATACAACCTATATAGTATGAGGAGCTAGTTCAAGGAGTTCTCAGATAATGCAAAGATGACAGCATGACATTCAAAGATAGGTCAATCATTATGCACGGACAGGAGAATTGACCAATCAGTAGCTCATTCAAGGTCATGTGACCCACCATGGCTCCTCCTCCTCTCTCTACTCATTAGGATCTTCAGCTATAGGAGTCCTGTTTTTGGTACGCATCGACTTGCCCAGGGCTGTGTAATATATCCCAGAAATTAAAATGCAGTATTCTTTTTACTCAGAAACTGGAAGGTGTATTAGTGATTAGTTTTTTAGGCTTAACAATAACAATACAGGAGTAATTTTCACCTGGTTAGCAAAAACGTATTGGAAGGTCAAATTCTTAGCTTTCTTATTTTGAAAAAGTTTTCTTATATGAGGATGTCTTGAAAACATTTCTTGTCATAACAATAATCTTTACAGTAATGTGTCATTGCACAGTAAGAAGTCAGATTTTAACGAATCATTTTTCCGAATCAGAATTTTCCCAACAGACATTTAATTCATTAGATACAAAACATTTGGGAGAACTACAGGAGAAATCTCAAATTTCATTCCTATAAAATCAAGTAGTTCTAAATACTATAGAATAATCACAAACAGTAAATGCAAGCAGACTCTCACATACAAACTTGTCAAGTGAAAATATGTGTTAGTATCTCCACTTGTTGAAAGAAGTGCAGGAAAAAAAGGTATTCTAATACTATCTACAACAGGGAACAGACACTTCTAAATATCCTGGATTCAATTTCAGCTATAACTTGGATCAAATCTAAACATTTCTGGTGTCAATCATCAGCAGTGGTATTTGCTTTACTTATGTAATAAAATAAACTTTTTTTTACAATTGTAATAAAATCGATTCAAATTTTCTTAACCCATTCATGCCTAAGAGTTCTTCTTGAAAAGTCTTGGCTGGAGTTTGGGAGCTTGTGAAAATAAGCTCAGAATTTAAGCATCGATTCACAAACTATTTTACCTATTTGCTTCTCATTCAAACATTCTTCAAAATATTTTGAAAGGAAGATGTATCTCGAAAAACGGTTGACAAGTCTTGTCTGGAGTTTTGGTTTTTAAGCATCGATTCCCAAACTATTTGAACTATTTGCTTCTCAAACAAATACTTTTCAAAATATTTTGGAAGGAAGATATATCTCGAAAACAGTTTTTGGCTGCTACAGGCATGAATGGGTTAATAAGATTACTATTGATGATATTCTGCAAATCAATATCATTCGCCATATTGATTCCACTTGTTGCATACTTGTTGAATGATCGAGAATTTTTGTTCTTATATCATTGCATATTCCCATCTCAATTATCAATTTTCAGTGCACTCTAAGTGATTTGACTTAACTCTTCCAATGCTGAGGCTACTTTCGAACAAAGCACAGATTTTTGAAAACCATCTAAACCCTGTCATGTAGGTATTCGTTGGATAGCTCTCGCTGAGAACTCTCAGATGAGTACCCATGTGCCAGGGTTTCAGTCATTTTTAGTTTTTTTTGCATCATTTTGTTTTGGCAAAATTAGCCACCAGCAGCACAAGGGTTAAGAAAGAAAATGAGTGATCTTTTTCAAAAAATCATATTTTCTCTAAGCATCCAATTCAGGAAAATAATTCGCACTCATGTTAATATTTCATTAAATTCACACTCAGAGTGCTCTACAAGCCTGACTTTTTTATTGTAATTATGAACATAAAGAATCAAAGGAAAGCATACAATAATTCTAAAGCTGAAAGTATGGCCAATATTTCTTATATTCTTTTTTTATAAACATAATTGATTATTCAAGCTAATTAAGTTGGAAAAGAGTATGCAGTCAAACCAGCTAAGAGAGATTGGAGGGACAAGTTAAAATTAGTGTAATGAATCAGAGTTTTGATTGATTAGTTGATTACAATTGATAATACATAGGAAGGGTCAGCTTTGAAATGAAACCAGATAAGAACCAGTGAATAATTTTGTAGAATTTCCTTGGGACTTAGAACTAGAAGTTATCCAGGAGTCAAAGGTAGAATTAATGCTTTTACTATTGCAATCATACAATACAATTTACAATTGCAATTATACAACAATTGCTTTTACTTTGATCATTTAGCCTGATAATGGTGGTAAAAAGATTAATTAATCACGTATACAATCAATCAAAACAACACTACTTAAAAGTGATCTTTGGAACAAGGTGGACCTTTCAGAAAGGTGAAATATTGTATAAATATTGTATAATTTTTGGAGTGGTCAGTATATGAAGGTGGTCTCTCTTGTCAGAGCAGGTTTGACAGTGCATACCTTTCTTACAAGGGTCTAATAGCAATGACTTGGTACTTACCAGGGTTTTTAGGGTTTGCACTTGGGTATGATTTTGGCGCCCCTGAAAACATTTCCGGAGGCGGCAGTTCTTCTACTCTGTGGAACTGAAAGCGTGACTCAAACTCGCCGACTCCTCCCCCTCCCGAGCTTGTGGGACCTAAAACAAGGAGAAGTGATAGAAATCAGCACATCTGGAATTTGAAATTTCGATTTTCATCACTTTTTCTGCCATATTGCAGTTAAGTCCTGACTAGCCAGTTGTAATTGGTGGAGGTAACCAGAGTCATGGTCTTAGCCAGCAGGGCGTCTGGGTGCCTTTTTGGACACCCAAACCCTTTAAAAAGAACCCCTCAGGACACCCAAATATTTTTGTGTGGAATTGCTTAATATCTCAATCTCAAGCTTATAATTGAATTTTTTCATCTCCTTATAATTCCCATGACATTGTTTAATGATATCAGGCCTTATTTTGATGAATTTATACATGTTTATGGTTGAAATATGAGTATATTGTGATCCCCCTTAAAAATTTGGACGCCCAAAAATTTTACAACTGCCAATTTTAGGCACCCAGTTTCTAAATCCTGGCTAAGACACTGACCAGAGTACCCGCCGAGAACCACCGCCTAATCACAAGTCACTGGTAACTTCACTTGCCTTGGCCATCATTCGAACCCAGGCAGTGGTGAGAGACTGCTAGCAGTCAGTGGCAATACCTTAGACAACACGGCCATCAGGGCAGGCCCCTGTCAGCACATCATAACTTCTTACATTTAACTCAGTGTTGTACTGACCGAACCCAACTTTAATCTAAAATAATACAATGTACCCCAGACCACCTTTTTAACATGAATAAGCCTTAAAAAAACAATATTTGAAACAAACAGTAGATAATTTCCACTAAAAAAATCGGTTCCGAATAATCAAGGAACAATAATACAAAATGTATCAATACAATATCAGTAACGTACATACAGTGTTATAAAATATGTACAATGCCCCATCTAGCGGTGATGCAGTTGATGCGTGTAATTAAATGGCCATGATCAGATTCAGACGGCAGTTGCGTGAATAAAAATGTGTGTGGCAATAAAAGGTGTTACAGTATAAGTTAAACATTTGATTAGTTTCAGGTACAAATTGCGATAGAATGCTTACCATTAAACCTTGCTGACCCTGGTACTGACCGTGAAGGGGGTGGGGGAGGGGGCATACTGCGACTGGGGGCGCTGTGGGGAGGGGGTGGGGGCACCTGGGGCGCTGAACCAGCAGCAGGGTTTCTATGAGGGGGCGGGGGTGGCCGGGCGCTCGGCATGGAGCCCCCTCTTGCGGGGGGCGGGGGAGGGGCGGCCTGTGATCGTGGGGGAGGGGCTGCTTGTGATCGAGGGGGCGGGGGCTGCGTTCTAGGTGAGGGGGGCTGGGGGCGCTGTGGCTGTGACCGTGAAGGGGGTGGAGGGGGCCGTGAGGAAGGGGGCTGGCTAGGGGGCGGCGGTGGCAACGGCCTATTCTGTAAGCTTGAGGAATCCCTCCTTGATGAAGAAGGGGCCTTCGCCGGGGGATCAGGTGGCGGGGGCCCTGTAGGGGGACGACTGGGTGGAGGCGGGGGCCCTCCCGTTGGGGGCCTCCTGGGCCGTCCAGGGGGTCCCGGTGCCGGTGGCGGTGCCGACGGTCGCGACGGTCTCCCGTTGGTCGCTGGTGGCGGCGGTGCTGAACTTGGTGGTGGTGGAGGCTTGGAAGGCAGCGCTGGTGCTCGACTTGGAAGAGAGGGTTTATTATCACCATTATTCCGGTTCCAATTCCTATTTACAGTTGTTTGAGCACCAGAATTGTTAGAATTTAAGAGTCCTACGGGTTTGTTGGCGGAGCTAGGTGCGGGAGGGGGCGGGGCCCATCCACCACCATTGCCGCCTATATGGTTACTTGTCGGGCCGTTTTTAGCCGTAATGTTCCTATTGCTCTCATTGTTCGAACTATTATTATTCACAGCAGGGGGTCTCATTGCCTTGTTGCCAGTGGGCGGACCTGTAAGAGACAAATATAACATCTTAGGAAAGATAATAAAAGTAATCGCAACAAGGTCTACTGATAACCAAAATTTATTAGGAGTATTGCATAGTTGGGGAAATCTTTGAAGGAAAAATATTATTCAGAACTTTAAGAACGACTCTCCTTCAAATATTTTGTAAAATCTTTTTTTTATATCCAAAGTAATTGTCAAAAGTATCATTGTTCCAGAGTTCAGACAACAATTTCAAAAGGAACTCTTAAACGTGACTGGGTTAAGAGCGACCAATCAGATGTTGATATTTTCTTGACCTTCTCCTGGTCGGTTTTATTCGGAACTTTACCAACGACAAATATTCAAATATTTTGTAAAATCATTCTTACTTCCAAAGTAATTATCAAAATTATCGTTGATCCAGACAACAATTCAAACAATTTTAAAAGCGACCAATCAGATGCTGCTATTTTCCCTACCTCCTCCTCCTGGTCGGTTTCCTGTTGAACGGAGCTTGGGCATCCCGCCAGCGAAGAGTCCACCTAGTCCGGGTGGACCTCCACCACCACCACCGCCGCCGCCACCACCTCCTCCTCCACCGCCTCCTCCTCCTCCACCTGAGGAACTCTTGCCTGAAACAAGGAAAACAAAATTATAATTTACAAATATATATAATATACAGATTTAGCCAAATATGTTGATGAAAATAAATACCACTTGACACAAATTAAGATATTTTGAATTCGCCTCAGAATTGAGAGACAGCATTTTAGTCTCCACAAGATCGTACCTGTTTAGGACAATGCCAGGCTGGTTAACATCAAAGACTATGAACTATCTAGTGAGTTTGTCTCAGATCAATCAAAGGTATCAAACAGATTTATATGCATGAATGGGGGTAAGCTGCAAAAGTGTATTTTTGCATAGCTATAACAATCATTATCTTCATGGAGAACTCTAATATACAGTTCAATGACCAATGTCAACAAATAATCTTTACCGTGTTAATATTATAGCATTTAATTAATGCGTACTTTGCGCACCACTGGAGTCAGCATTATATTAAACTGTGCACCATTATTTGGACATCCAATCACTATAACCTAGTAAAGCACAACACACTGACATGATAGCTTGGCATTCAACATCTGTACGCAAATATTAAACTGCGCATCAAAGGCAGCAGCTTGCCGAGCGCATTACTTTTTAAGCGCAAAATTAACACTGTATACAGTACATGATTTCAATAAAAAAAAGTTATACTTGACAAAAATTTCATAAAAATATATAATATTTTTTATCACCTTAAACGTAAGTTATCACACTTACTTAAGTATTAGGCATGAATATGTTATGTACCTGAAGAGCTTGGCACAATTATGTAACAAGATATATACTATATAACACAG
The DNA here is from genome assembly GCA_963942565.1 of Maea johnstoni. Classification (NCBI taxonomy): domain Eukaryota; kingdom Metazoa; phylum Annelida; class Polychaeta; order Spionida; family Magelonidae; genus Maea; species Maea johnstoni. The sequence goes on from OZ012696.1 coordinate 27,303,892, forward strand.
GACATCACTTCTCAATGTTCAACCTAAGAGGAGTATCATTATGATAATAAACCCATTCAAACCGACAGATACCCTAGACAATTGTTTGTTGTCTGAATCTATGATACTTTTGAAAATAACTTATGAATTAACCCTTTAACACTCAGTGGCCAAAAGTAACCTGACAATGTTGAAGAAATCTTACAGGCATAAGCATAGTTAGGAAAATATTTAGTTAGGAGATATTTCAATCAGAACGTCGCCTCCAAATATTGTGCAAAATCTTTCTCATTTCAAAGTTAATGTCAGAAGTATCTTACAACCAGATGACAACTTTTTGAGTAACTGTTGAACGGGTTAATCCTGATTTACAAACTAATTGATAAGGGATAGCAGGTTCAACCTTTCTCCATCAACCATTTCCCCCAAAATACCCTGAAGACCAATATATACTACAAAAATAATCAGGGTTTCTTCATGTACTTCAGGCCTGAATGGGTTGAGATATCATAAAAGCATAGATTCATTAGATATCCAAACAGTTTAAATAAACATTTCTCCTTCAAATATATGTCAAAGTTGCAGAGTTCAAAAGATAAAAATAATATAGTCAGGCTTTCCACTCTCCCAAGAGATTGACATTGAGAAGTACATCCTGTATGTTAGTGTCTTTAAAGCATTAGTAATTTATTCCTAGACAACAGTGGCCTCCTACAATATATTCCGCTCATGCGCACTTATTCTGGCTTATGTTCTACAACAGCCCTACCAGTGTTACATTTCATATATAGGTCTAGTTATGAAATTAGAGTACTAATAAAATTACATGTGTTCAACTTTGGATTAGTACATCATTAATTCTACAACTTATTGGGTTGCTGAAAATTCAATGATAATACAATTTTCAATACAAATGACCAGTTCAATAGGGAGACTACTGGTATCTTATCACAACATCAACAACAATAACAACAACAACAACAACATCAATAACAGCATAACACACAAAGTCAAACTAAAGACACTGAAAATCAAAAGTCAACATTAAATCATATCATTAGTAAACCAAATAACCTAAAACCAAATAAAACAACATAATTAGGATACGTGTAAATCATATTTCTAATAATAAAGTCTGAAATGAAAAAACTACCTAATTTCAATTAGTTGAAGCTGGAAGGAAGCATAATGGCGCCATTATTTTTATTCATAGAGTATCTATGTAGGCTAGATACCATGGACCTAAACAGGGTTTTAAAATTGGCTGTTCAAAATGGGCAATCAGAAAAATAGTTTGGGTGTACTATTTTTAAAGCGAGACCCCTACCAACTAATAATATATACAGCCATAAATTTACTTCTCTAATAAACTTAACTTATGTTCTTTCATGGAATGGCCCAGCGCTTAAAATGAAATGAAAATGTTCTATCATTTACTTGGGATAGACATCTTCAGAAATCTTGTGCCAAAATATTTGGGTGTCCTAAGTACTTGATTTTCAAATGTGAGTTAGTTGACAAGCTGATGCATGGACACCCTGCTGGCTTTGGTCATCAGCGAAACTATGTTTTAATTGATGTCAATAAAGTTCTCATGATTAATAATCTACATATTTGGCCTTTTTCCCCCAGTCCACAGCTGTGCACAGTCTACTGTGTGCTGATCAATAGATACAGCATTTATTATTCCTTGTATTGTATGGAGGACAGGGAGTGACCTTCTAGCATAGATAAACAGGCCTGCCTCTCAGCTTCTCCATTAATGCTTATGAGTTCCTCCAGACTCGCTACAAGTCTGTGTTATCTGGCTCTCACCTTAGTCTTACTGATCTAACCTGAGTTGATTTCACTCCAGATTTAGTTCTGAATAAATCCTCAAGGGGGACACACTCGAGCTGTAATCTGTATCAACTGCAAGTCATGAAAATCTTAAGTTTGAGAGAGGTCTACATCAAAACTACTCCACACCCAGTATATATTGTGGTGAGGGCATTAAAACTAACTCAGCCTGGGAACCAGGCTAGAGTTTCTCCAGAAATTGTTGTCTTTATCTTTAATACTTTTGCCAATATCTTAGGAAAAGGGAATAATTTTGCAAAATATTTAAAGAGTTGCTGGTAATGCCCTGAATAACATTTCTCCTTCCAATTACTTTCCCAACTGCCCTCTTGCTTGCAAGATTTTATCAAAACTGTCAGGCTGCTTTTAGCTGCTGCAGGCATTAATAGGTTAAAGGCTCTGCCAGCACCACTCTGGTATCCAAAAAACCTGTCCATGCCTGTAGCTCCCAGAGTGAAGATTTGGCAGCAACATAGCCGACTAATTCCTAGTTCATAGAATATGCATACCCCAAAGAAAGTGCTGGGTTTTTTCTTATCTTGCATGGGTTAGATCATCATAGTAGAATACCTTATTGGATGACCTATGAAATACCAAAATCTGTCTGCCTTATTCCTTAGATAGGAGCTTGCTCTAGACCATAATTCTAAAAGACCTGTTCATGCCTGTAGCTCCCAAAGTAAGAATTTGGCAGCAATGTAGCAGACTAATTCATAGTTCATAGAATATGCATACCCTACTGGGGTTTTTCTTGTCTAGCACAGCTTAGAACATCATAGTAGAATACCTTATTGGATGGCCTATGGAATACCAAAATCTGTCTGTCTTTTTTGCTTTAGATAGGAGCTGTGTCTAAACAATGATCCTAAATCATCATAGTGATTCCATATTGCAACTCGAGGTTCTAGAAGGTTCTTTTCTACTCAAAATAGTTCACCCTCTAAATATTTAGATTATGAAATAATAATACTAGTATTCTCACTGAGCTCCATATATATATATATATATATCTTTTAGTATAATACCTATCAGGGTTTTTTCTATTCTCATCTATCTCACCCTCTAAATATTTAGATTATGGATAATAATATTCTCAATGAGCCCCATATGTATATATATATATATCTTTTAGTATAATACCTATCAGGACTTTTCTATTCTCATCTATCTCACCCTCTAAATATTTAGATGATGGAATAATAATATTCTCCCTGATCCCCATATCCCTGTTAGTATGACATCTATTGGGGCTTTTTCTATTCTCATCGCATACACAGTACATCGACAAAAACAACAAGTGTAGTATATAAAATGTGCCGTACTCATGGGAAATCACATTAGCCTCCTTTAGCAAAACACTACGGACACCAGTGAACTGTACTAAATAACACCGACAAAAACAACAATGAGTATACATGTTCTCAAATAAAAAAGATGCTGTACCCATGGGAGATCACTTCCAACTGCTGTGGTAAAGTACTACAGAAACCAGTGAAACCTGTACTAACATCAGTACACCACCAAAAACAAACACAAAAAACAACGAAACTGAGTATGTTCTAAAATAATTGCTGCAGTACCCATGGGAGATCACTTTCTACTCCTGTGGTAAAATACTACAGAAACCAGTGAAACCTGTACTAAGAACAGTACACCACCAAAAAACAAACACGAAAAACAACAACAACAATGAATATGTTGGTTAAGGTTTTTTACCATAGCCGTAGCCATAGCCAGCGTCGCCGCTGCCATCTAGGATGTAGGCGCCTATATTATTGTTTTTAGTGGGGGAGAGATCGGAGTTACACTGATAAGTTTGGCCTGCAAGTGAAAAGGAATCAATGAAAGGAAAGTGAAAGAGATCAGTCACATCGCTGTAATTCTGATGATCTGAAATTAGAGGAGAGGTGAAATATTCTGGGAAATGCTGAGATTTTTTAAAACATTTTCTCAAAAAATCCAAGAAGTTCTATAAATCATTTACTATGGGCCATATCCTAGCAAGTCTATAAACATATGAATATTTACAATGGTATTCCCCTATTGGAAATAGGATTCAATAATTAGAATATCAGTTATTAGAAAGATATGCAATAATCCATCATGTTATTCAAATACCATCTGGTTTAAAAACAGCAGAATCTAAAATATTTTATCACCCAGAACAAGGGGAAAAGTGATTACTTGACATATGTTTTCGAAGCAATTTATAGGTTTTTATGTAAACCAAATTCGTCGAAAATAGACTACTGGTGGCCTTCAATGAGTATTTGATATACAGAGATGTTCAATATTTAGAGACATGCTCCAGTTGACTAGTTTTCCCTTTAGGCCACTCCAATTTATTTACTTGTCTTACGTGCTCAGGAGGTAGGAATTGAGCCATTTTGGAATAAAAAAAAAAGTTGAAAAATGTGACTTTTTTATTTTTTAAATTTTTTTAAGAGTCTGACGACTAGGACTGGTAGCGATATATTTCTACCAGCCTATTCACAACTAAATAAAATCAATCAATCTATTAATCCCTGTAACCTGAAAGGTGGGAGGTATACCTCCTCAAGCCTGAGGCTCTACTACAGCAATGATAGCTTCCTGTAGTTGATTGAATCACACTTACAAAGAATATTCTTAAAACTTGCACTTTTTTTTTTTTTTTTTTGGTCTGACAGAAAATTTCAAAACCACTTTCGTCCGTAAGACACCAAAGATGACTTTTTTTTTCTTTTTTTTTGGAGTCTGACAGGATTTTTTTTCCAAAAAAAGCTCGTAAGACAAGTAATTAAATTGGAGTGGCCTTATCCAAAAATGCAAGCTACTCCCTAATATCTGACATTGTAAAACACTTGCTATAATTTATTACCTATTATACCTCCTCTGTAGATAAAGACAGGGTGTCTCTATCTCAATGAAGGTGTTGTAAATCTAGGCTCTACACATCCTTCATGGTCGGAGGCAGGGATTGACCTTAACAATTTCAGTCAGGAGCAGATTTGGCTCCTATGATTTAACAGCTGGTTGCAAATCACATGCTCATATGCCTCTAAATGGCCATTAAGGTCAATCCTTGCATCGGAATAGGGAACTTCCGCAAATTATCAGTTTTTCTGCCTTCACAGGGTAAATGTGATAAATCACTAACAAATGGAGCAAACAGTATCATCCATTGGACTGGAGCTGCAACTCTGAATATACAGGCAACTCTGCTTAATCTGGACTGATGTGGACCCTAAATTCCTGTCCGGATTATAATCCGGAGTATGCATATAGGACTTATATGTATAGGAAGGGACTGGGCTCTTCCAATCTATGCGGTTTAGGCGAAAATCCGGATTACACATGTCCAGATTAAGCAGAATTGCCTTTATTATCCCTTTTTTTGACCATTCCAGGCTGAAATATGGTTAGTCAGTAGACAGAAATCCATGGGATGGGGGAAAACTATAGCACATAGCGATGAAAACATTGCACAAATCCTAACCCTATTTGAGTACTTCCTTTACCCTGCACACACTAGCATGTTAGTCGTATATACAGTATCTATCATTGACTGCAGCTGAAAGTTTCTGTCACCCTGAAAAGGTATTAGTATTTAGTAAAGCAGATGATGACCCTGAGTTGACCCGAAGCAGAGGTATAAGTGACCACTGGTCATTGCATAAACACCACACTGAGACATGGAGGGCAGTCACGGCTTCGACTACGACTCAGGAACATTTTTCTTTATTTTTAAGAAGTCTTTTGTTTCATTTCCAGCATGTTAACTAGGACCATCATTGGACTCTGATACCAGGGTGAGGAAAGGGCCTAGGCCAGGGCAGGATTTCAGGATTTAAAAAAGATTTATTTTGAATGCAAAATATTGTACAATGAACACTTTTAATATCTTGCACGTTTCAGGTATGATACTGTCTGATTTATATATATATAATATATCAAAATGCATTTTTATTAAAACCTTAGATACTATATGCAGAAAACTCTTAAATAACAAATTTTGATTGTGATTGATTCTTAAGTGAATTAATTATTTATGTGAAGTGATTGTGTAGGTGTTATGTTATCGAATGTGATGACTTGATAGCATCCATTTATCCTATAAGTATTCGGTTCAACCAAACTGTGATATAAGTTATTCAGGTGTTTTCCAATCAACATGCACTGACACTGGCTTGATTTCAAGCTACGATGAGATAAAGAAATATTTGGAATATGTTTTGTGGCACATGCACAGCCACAGTGAAATATAGATCTTATGAAACATGCCCAGGACAATAATATATAGTATTGTAGATGTGAATACCAGTGTTCAGACTAAACTTTGAGGAAGTGTGACCATATTAAAGAGATAGTTGTCATTTAACCAATTTGACCCTGGAGACCACACATGGTCTGAGAGTCTGACAGACAGGAACTTATCAAGGAGGAATTTTCTTTGGAAAAACTTTTAACCTTTAAGGATTGGCACATTTAAACATTTTGCGAAACAACATTAATATTTCCTTACAATACTATAAATCAACAATATTTTCTAATACTGCATGCCTCTCCGGGACCTTATTTGTTGAATTCACAACTATCAGTTTCAGAAATATTATTAATAAATAGCAAAATAACTTTGTGCAAAGACTTCAGATACCAGATTTATAAGTCAATTTTATATTGCAAAGCAGTATAAAATATCCACATCAACTTCCTCCATGTCTCAATATTCTGTGTAGAAATATTCCGGTGGTGAGAATGCAACAACGTGAGTCAACAGCAGTATCCTAGGCTGCAGTAGGCAATGCAAGCTACACACAATCTCTGCCCTTATCACATTCCCAATCTGTTATTTATGAAGAACCTGGGAAAGGTCTATGGGCCATAAAATGTTGAGTACTTTGTGAACAATCAAATAAGTGCCTTACTGATACAATTGTAACTGAAAGGAATTTCGAAAATAATTTGAGCAATATGATAAGTAGATCATTTAATGAATTTCGAAAAATAATTTGAGCAATGTGACAAATCGATCATTTAACCCCCTCAATGCTGAGACTACTTTCGTCTAGAGCACAATAATTAAAAAAAACTTTGAAAATCATCTGAATCCTGTTGTGTTGGTACTCATTGGAAAGCTCTCACTGAGTACTAACATATGAGTACCCATTTGCCAGGGATTCAGTCATTTTTCAGCTTTTTTCACATTATTTTGTATTGGCCAAACTAGCCACCAGCAGCTAAAGGGTTAATCATCTTCTCAGTGTTGATCGAAGTTCCTCAGAAATTCAGGTCCCAGCGAGATGAGACCGGCATAACCTTGAGTTTACTGGTACACCTCATAGACCTTCTGCACTCTTGAAAACAGTGCTTCTGCTAAATCAGGGTTCGGAATACATGAGTCCATAACCCTTTGACTGCTGGTGACTAATTTAGTCATAACAAGATGACGAAAAAAAGCTGAACAAAAATGCAAACCCTGGCATACCACATGTGGGTGCTCATATGATAACACTTAGATCTAGGGCTTTCCAATGAATACCAACACGACAAGGACTAGATGTTTTTCAAAACTTTTTGCATTTTTCTGCCATGGACGAAATTAGCCAAACGGAGAACTCAAAAAGGTTAAATTATTGGACCCAATGAGCTGCTCAATATGGACGAAAAACCTGTCAAGATTCTCTATCATATAAATGCTTAAGCGTGCATTGCCATTTGCTGCCTAGACCTGCCGCCGGTGGCCGTGGCGCGTGGCCCCGCCATACAGCGAGTAGTCTATTTGTCTCTAAGGGCATTTACCCATCCAGGGTGCAGGGATGTCCCTTCCAGTGGGACTGCGCGGTGAGTGTCCACCCACAGTGTTAAACTTCTGGTACCTATTTTTCTGGACGTTACCTGCAGTGGAAAGCATGATTAAACCCAAAGCACACCTACCAATAGACACAGCCACACCTGCTGACTGAGACCACACACAGTGGGAATCAAGGCTCAAAAGTGGCCTCTTAAGACAGGGGAACTGCTCCAAAGTATGGTCCATTCATGTCGACATCGACCCAAAACATAGTATTAGTGATTTCTTTCCGACATAAGCATCCCTTGTAAAATATTTGAAAAAACGTAACATGGAAAGCATTTAATAGCTCTCCTTCGAATATCTTTCCAATGTTTATCTTATTTCACAAGTCATTTTCATGTTCTGGCATATTCAATGTCCTAGCATCAAGATGACAATAGTAAGGAGAATTTCATGCAAGAATGGGTCAGAATTACCCTCAGGTAGCGTATAGCATCTGATTTGTCAGTGCTTTTTGAAGACAGATAACCTGAACTGAAAAGATTCCTTCTAAAAAGACAGGTTGTCCTTACTCCGTAGTCTTAATCGAAAAGATATTTTATTCTAACGGCAATCTTAGGACTTGTCTCTTAAAGCAAGGGGTGAAATGAAATGTGTCTTTTTCTTCAACCATGGGTAATTTTTGGACTGGTTTCTAAAAAGAGGCGGCCACTCTGAGCAGGTAGTCTCTGCAGCTGATTTGACTGTGCACTCTTCTCAACACTTTCATGCTCTGACTGTGAAGGGAAAACTGTTTCACTTTTCATTAGTAAGATATCTCGAAAGCTGTATGAGGATCAGGCATCACTATTAGTTTGGGACTGGTGCAGATCTAAATGATTTGAAAACCAGAACAAACGTAGGGTCCTATTTAAAATTGAAATGACTGTTTTGTTTCCTTTGCAATGACAAGAGATTCTCCGAAAATATGTAAAATATTTCCTTTTTTTTAATTTTTGTGGAATAATCAATAATCAGAGCATGAACGTATTAAAAATCTGCAATTGACAAAAATTCAAGAGTAACATATAAAAGGTCAGTAACATCCTCAGTGGCAACCTCACATCTAAATTGCAATCTAGAGGAAGCGGAAAAAAAATGAAGTTCCACCATTGCTCACCAGGTGGAAGCAAAAAAAAATGTTTGTAGTTCCACTTTTGCTCACCAGGTGGTGCTTTTCTGTTACAACTTACCCCCGACCGCTGGTCCACTCCTGTCATTCGTCTGCGTCTTCTTAAGCCGCGCCCCTTTCTGAATGGAAGACAGCAGAGCGTTCCTGTCGGGTGGAGCACCTCCCCCGCCAGTCTTGGCTTTGGGGGGCCCCCCGAATGAGGGAGGGGGTGGGGCCCCAGGGGGCGGCGGGGGCCCCGGTGGGGGTGGTGGAGGTGGCGGAGGCATCGTCACTCAGGGATTGCTCGCGCCACGCTGTAGTCCTGGAATAGACAAGACAAAAGGAATTCAGGGACGAATCAATAATCATCTTATTCTTACCAGTTGTATTGCATCCAAACCTTAATACCAGAGATGTGGCATATATACCAAGGTTTATAGGTCTCTGTTAATACACTCTGGAGCACAGACAATAAGTCCTGGAGCACAACGATTTTCGGTGACCGTGGTTCAATAATAGCTATAAATATTGTCACCAGATGGCACTACCACATAAGCCCTTATTGCAATCGTTAAGACCAAGACCAAACAATAGACAGTAATATCAAAGAGTTCACTGGTGTTAAATACAGTTTGCATCAAAAATAGTTCTTGAAAGTGAAATATCTGACAAGCTCAATTGGTCATGTTTTGCAAAGGTTTGCCGTTTGCTACTTTGTGAAAGTAGCTTTAAAACCCTAGCTAAGTCCCTGCATGGGAGCTATGATGCCCCACCTACCATTTGACAGTATCAGTGGTGCCATCTAGTTAGCACTTCAAGTACTTGTGTCAGTGGTGTGAGTGGGTGTGATTACTATAGGCTTGACAGCTCAGTGTAAACAGTGCCACAAGCACCAAGTAGGCATCATTCCAAGGAGTTAGCAGGGTTTGTCTTAGCCTAGATTTCTAGGGCCAAGTTTCCTGTAACGGTCCGAAAAAAAGTAAGGTAGACCATAGGTAGGTCGGTAGATTATTATTTTTTGGTCAAAAATGTGCGTTTTATGCATGTTTTACATCGATTGGGAGTTGGGAGGGCGGAAAATTCTTTAGGGTAGGGATTTTTTTGAATAAAAACTTGTTAGGGTAAGGTTACAGGAAACAAACAACTTTTGTTAGGCCTAGGCTTTCATATGTTTTTTTTTGTCTCCAATTTTTTCTTTTACTGTTTTCTGTGGTGCCAATTCAATCTTTTCCTCATGATGTTCGTCATTATTCCTAACGCAGACCCGAGAAATGTTTAAAATCCTTACCCAACCTTAATATTTTCTGAAACCCCTTCAAACTTAAAGGTTGAAACATAGGTACAGTCAAAAAACTTTCTTCAAGCTAGAGGCCCGAAAAGGTCTTTTAGGCCTAAAAAAATATGTTTGGTTCCTATTACCCTACCCTGCCTAGTTTTTGTCCCCTACCCTAAAGTTTTTTTTGCCAATCCTACTGAAAATTGAATTGTTCCTACCCAAAAAATTGCCTCGCCGTCCTAAATACCAATTCTCCAACCATTAAATTATAAATTTCTGGATGAACAGAAGCAGGGGCCTACAATTAATGCATATAAAGACAATTACAACAAGGCAAACCTTTATCAAAGCTATCCAACTCCAGGGAATCGTGCAAGTTAAAGAATAAAAAAATAAAAAAAATAGGCACCAAACACTTTTTTTTTGGCCTTAGATAGAAATTAGAGGTCAAAAACAGGATTTATTGTGTTTATTATGAAGAAGCACCTACACCAAGGGAACAATGTTTGGCCCAAGTGCTGGCACCCTGAGGGTAGTGTTTACAAGGGCAGATCTGAGGCCGGAGCCTGTCTTTCTGTCAGCTCTCTCCATGTGGCATATCTCTGCCACTTAGCAGCGTGATAACGGCCAGTGAGCCCTGTGTCATACTGTACTGTAGGCAAACAGCCAGTGGGGGCTAATCACTGCGTTAATTGCTGGCCTATCAGGCAGGAATGCAGGCGACTCTACACAATCAGGCGCCCACTTCCTCATATCTATTAATAGTAAATACCCAGGCTTATCCATAATAATAAGTGTGCATACCACAGTGCACTGCATTATTGGGTGCAATGATCTAAATAACAGTCATATCACTTGAGCCAGTTTCTATCAGTGTAATCAGATCTATCAATCATTACTTAGTTGCAAATAGCCAGAGTTGTTTTTTTCAAATATCATAAAATGTATATAGTTTCACACAATGGTCACAACCCTTGTCAAGCAGAGCTCCAGGCCTGAATAGGATAGCAGGCCTCAACGCTAGCTCAAAATGTTACTGGCCTCGTAGGACCAGTATCATCTAGGATCTATTGGTCCTACAAATTTTTCTTTAAAATAAAAAGAAACATTGCATAAAATTCACTGCCAGCAATTATGTTTATTCATTTTATCTTCATTAGTTTCTAAAACATTTGGGGACATTCTAGAGGGGAAACTTCTTAACATGAATGTCCCCAAAAGGCCCAAATGTTTACTGGCCCTGTATGACCACTTGAGGTCTTTTTTTACTGGCCCAAAACCATTTTTGGGGATTTTTACCCTGCCTGGGCCATCAGTTCACAGTTGGCGTGAGCCCTAGATAGTAATCCAGGTTCCTTCCTGAGTATCAGTAACCAGGAACAAACCAGCCATATATCTGTACTAAGTGGCAGAGCTCCCAACATGTGTGAACAATTTTCTACAAATAACTTCCCCAACCAGTCTTGCAGTATTAACATCTCTCCGGCAGTTTAGGCTATAAAAATAAACGTCCAGGTTTTGTTGGATGTTAAGTGGCCTGCAGATGCCACAAATATCTGTATTTAACATTGCATGATTGAACCCAGGCTCAGATCCTGGCTAGCATTTTAACCCTTATGCCAGTGTCTTAGCCAGGATTTTGAAACTGGGTGCCTAAAATTGGCAATTGTAAAATTTTTGGGCGTCCAAATTTTTAAGGGGGATCACAATATACTCATATTTCAACCATAAACATGTATAAATTCATCAAAATAAGGCATGATATCATTCAACAATGTCATGGGAATTATAAGGAGATGAAAATATTCAATCATAAGCTTGATATTTGAGATTTTTAGAAATTCCACACTAAAGAATTTGGGTGTCCTAATGGGTTCTTTTTAGGGGTTTGGGTGTCCAAAAAGGCACCCAGACGCCCTGCTGGCTAAGACCATGCCTTATGCTGCTGCTGGCTGATTTGGCCAATACAAAATGATGCTAAGAACCTGAAAGAGTAACTGAAACCCTGGCACATGGTATTCATCTGAGAGTACTTACTCAGTAAGAGCTTTCAAATGAATACCAGCAAGACAGGGTTTTAATGTTTTTTTAAAGATCTTTACATTCTTGTGCTTTGGATGAAAGAGACTTTAGCACTGGAAGGGTTAAAATGTCTGTCCAGATATTGACAATCACAAAATTTCTGGCCGTCCAGATTTAGCCACTCATGCACAAAAGTGCAATTTACAATTTATCCATGTCTTCAAATGTTTTGTTTATGAAAATATTTGGCTATTTTTTAAAAAGTCATAATTGGAAATTCCCCGAAAATCATTAGCATGTCTGAAAAGGATTTTTTCAGGAAACAACCTGTCTAACACTCAGGCCAGATGAGCCTGGCTTTGTACATGATTGAACCTAATCTCATACTGATTACTCTACCTTAACCCATGTATACTCGTAGCGTACAAAAACATCCCAAATATTTGGGTATTATTTTTTGGACCGAAGTATTTTTGGAAAACATTTGAAGGAGGAGAGTTGATTTTGTGGAATTTTTACTGACCTGCAGTTCACTGTTGGTGTTGAACCCTGATGATGATTAGAATCTTGATTGATTAATAACAGAAACATGATTGCCCTACCGTACGTGCTAAGTTTCCCATCAACCAGTTGAACCCACCTTCTGACTCAAAATCTAATTATCTTGATCTCAGCTATGAATGATACATATCAAGCAGACCTAATAATGTGCAGGAGAAAATATGAGTTATTTCTTACAGGACTTCCATTAACATTTTCCAATCAGGAAACACCGATCATTCTTTACAGCTTTGGGGATAATCAGTACCGATTTGGCACACAATATGTGCGCAGGTTTAATCAGATTCATTGCGTGCATGCAAGCATAGGCCTACCCGTGTCGTGCGAAGCAGCACCTGTATCCTGTGTTTAACTGCATTAGGAGGTGGCTACATCTTTAACCTTAAAGCACCCCAGAGTCACAGCTATCTTGGCAATATTTTTCCACACAAAAGCATATTTCAGAAAAAAGGGAGTGGCCAGGGTCTTTTTGGCACCCTGGTCCACGAAAAATACCTAATTTGGTGGGGAAAAGACACCCTATCTTTTGGTCAGAATTTTTTGAAAAGTTTAATACTTAAATGGTAACTGGAACATTTGTTGAAGAATTAAAGCATAGAATTACTTGATTTGCCAATGTATATGGTCAGTATGATGACTTATTTCTTTTTCAGTGAGGGGGTTTGGACACCTTGTCTTCTTGAAACCCCATTTTGGACACCCTGCAGCGCTCAACAAATAGCATAGTCCCATCTCCCGGGGGATCTAAATTCCAAAAACAGCCCTGTCAGGCTACCTAAAGTTGGATTCAGGTAGTCCCGTTGGACTACCTGAATCCTGGGGAAGTTCCCCACTAAAACACTACAAAATGGTAGCGAAAAAAAGTGGCAGGACTACCTAAAATGGTGGCGGGACTACCTGATTTTGGGTTCAGGTAGCCCCACCAGCATACCAGGTCCTTCTGGGGACTGTCGTGCCCTGCCCTGTTATGAAAATCCTGGCTAAGACCCTGGGAGTGGCAATGAGAAATAACTTACAACCGCATTGAATATTTTGCAAGTGTATATGCATCATTGCAAAATTACTAGCAGCAGTGTCAAACTAAGTACTCCTTTCCCCCTACAGATGATGATTTTTTATGGATACTGAACAATCTGGCCAAATAAATCCAAAACACATGCGGACATGCCTGGATCTTGAATGTTTCACCTCGCATTCAGTGCAAAATTGGCCTCCAGACAACAAAGCTATGAGTGAAGCTTTTAAAGCATGATTTCAGAGTTTATTCAGAATACAACCTCTCACACAGTCACTACCAACTGTTGCCAAATGGCATTGGAAAGTCCTGCAATCCCAAACAACCTCTACTCCATTCATCATGATGTTTGATGCACACATTGAAAGGACACATCCATGCAGAATGTTGTTTGTAACATTGATTTCCTATTCACGCTGTTTATGGGGCACTAGAGGCAGGAATCCCACCAGCAGCATCCTGTTGGTTTAACCTATAAATCTGGAGAGAACGCACTAGATTTCTCTTCACAGGAAAAGTAATGGATGTAGTTAAACTAATGAAATTATACATGCTTGTTTTGGCCTGTACTGAGATCACTAGCCCTATCAAAGCTATGAATGTAGTGAAACTATATACATGTATGTTTTGGCCTGTACTGAGATCACTAGGTTTAAAAGCCCAACACCCATTCATCTTATGTCACATCCCCATATGTATATAACTAAATACACACTTCAGTATCTGAATGTAGTGAAACTATACTATACTGTATGTATTGTTTTGGCCTGTACTGAGATCATTAGACCTATTAAAGCCCAACATCCATTAGGCTTCTGTCACATCCTCATACATACATGTGTATTACCAGGGCTTGACGGTCCCGAGAAGGACCAGGTACTCAGGTAGTCTGACAGGGCTACCTAAACCCAAAATCAGGTAGTCCCGCCAGCATTTTAGGTAGCCCTGCCCTTTTTCCGCTACCATTTTGTAGCGTTTTACTGGCGAACTTCCCCAGGATACAGGTAGTCCAATGGTACTACCTGCATCCAACTTTTAGTTGCCCGACAGGGCTGTTTTTGGAAGTCAGATCTCCCAGGAAATGGGACTATGCTATTTGTCGAGCGCGGATTAGTCGGATTACTAAATACACACTTCAGTATCTGGACTGGGCTAGCTATTACAGCCTAGAAGATAGGCTAATCCCCCTGCTGCTTGAAGGTTCAATAAACCCACCCCGTAGAAAGCTCAGAGCTAGACTTGCTACAAGTCTGTGATATCTGGCTCTTTCACTGATCTGACCTGAGTTGATTTCACTCCAGGATTAGTTCTGAATAAATCCTCAAGGGGGACACAAGGGAGGACATTTAAATATGGCCTGGGAGGCAGGCTAGCTCAGAGCCAATGCCATTAGGCTTATGTCACACCCTCATGTGTATATAACTAAATACACACTTAAGTAGTATCTGACCTAGGCTAGCAATAACAGCCTAGAATCTTTGGAAGCCAATACATCTGCTGTTTGGAGGTTCATTGAACCCTCCTCCTAGGAAGCCTGGAGTATAAATCTGTTAAGAGCCTATGCCGGGTATGCCCATCCACACATACACTTCTTTATGTACAGAAGTAACACAAAAATTAAACTGTGATGCAGTCTTTTGGAAAATTATGAACCTACATTGAATTAAGAGAACTCATAGAGGGTATGTAGTAGGGCAGTCATCGATACGCCTCACATCGATGTACCGACAATTGCAGTCAATCGATGACTGCAATCTTGCCATCTCGATGCATTAATCGATGCATCGAGATGGCAAAAAAAGAGAAAAACTTACATACTTACGGCCGAAAAACTGCGAAGAGTGCTACGGCCATTGATCGGTCCCCACGTGTGGGGGCCGCCATGTTGTTTACAAAAGAAACATAGTGGTGACTTGCAGCACTTTCCTTTTGCAGTGCAATAGGAAGTGTTTATAGTGAGGCAAGCCACTAATGAAAGAACGGAAATTCACGATCAGTTTCGTGAATATCCGTTGCAGCGGAATTGGCGAACAATTACGATCAATGGTACATTATTCACCGTTCGTAAACAATGTGGCTCAGGGACTTAGCCAGGATTTGGATAGTAGGGTGTCCAAAATGGACTTTGGAGGAGACAGGGTGTCCTGGTGAGCGAACGCAGCGCGTTCGATGCGGTCGCTCGAAGAGCGACCGCCTCTTACGGCGGGGGGTCTGGGGCCCGCTCAAGGGCCCCAGAAGCCAGAGGGTCTAGGTGCTCTGAAATGCATTCTCTGGCTTTTCCTGGCACTTATTTTCATTATTTTACATATTGAAATGTATGTTTTTTCAGTGTGAATTATACATTTCATAGATATTTTCCCAGGTATGTCAAATTTGAATAATTTTTCTATTGCTATACTACATACCAGGATGACCAGAAAGCAGGCACCGACATTAATTTCAAGGTCTTGAAATTCACTTTCCCGAAGCATATTGTCACTTGCCAGAAGAAAAGAAAACCTCCACAATTACCTATAAAAACCTGTATTTATACAGTGCTACTACTATTACCTGTTGTTTAAATGATTTTCTTCTCTTTTTCTAGGTATATGCTTGTGTCCTGACTCCTGTAGTTCTACTAGCATGCAGTTTCTTGCCGATCTGTAGATGACCTTCCCTTCCCTACCTGGCTTCTGGTGATCTCAACTGAATCCATGCCAGCCTGCAGCACTGGACTCTTAACAGCACTTATGCACACCTAATTTTCATACATAAATTGATATTGCTGCGACTTTGTAACCCTGCCTGCATCCTATGTAGCCTTAGTTCTCTGTACTTAGTTCACTTTTTGTCTGCTTCCTTTATTTCTACCTCTATGGTGGCCGGGTAATTCGTTCTCAATACTCACCCTTGATATAAAAATCCATGTATTAATGGAGTGATATTAAGCACAAGGAAAAATCTTATGTTTGGGGAACAAAAGCTAATTTCTGAGAGATTAATGATATTGGAGATTAGGCCACACTTGTATAGGGAAAATACTAAACAGATGTCATGAGTAATATTTAATGGACAGGAGGGTATTGATCAGGTACCTTGGGCACAAAATTTTAAGTATAATGCTGTTTCTTGTACTTTTGAAAACACCAAAGCCTCGAGAGTCTTACTCTAAGTAAAATGGATACTCAGAGGTGACACTGATTTTGAGAGAAAAAACGGATTTGCTATAAAATTATCCTAGAAAAAAAATATTCCTGGATCAACGTTTATAATTTTTGCATTATTGTAAAAGTTATACAAAATAATGAGCACTCTGAGGTTGAATCAGTTAGGAAGACATGTGACAGATTATTTGAGTGCATGCAGCTTGTAGATCTGCCTCTAGAGACATTCTGAATCCTGTTGTAACCCACCTCACCCTGTAAAGCATTTTAGAATGAATCATGTATATCTGTGACATTACTTATAGTGATGTCTATGTCTGTCTTGTGTACGTCTAGTTTTTGTTGAATGAGTGAGATGATATGGGTGCACAATAAAATAGTTTTGTGTTCTATGTTACATGTGTGTTTTAAACTTTTTTTGTTGTTCAATAAGTCCCTCTAGTAGGATAGTGAGTCAGGTGTGTAAATCACATTCAAATGATATAAAAAGTTGTCAGTCCCAAAAGTTATTAGGATTCTATACTCCCTAAAAGGTGAGTTACAGTTGGATCAGCAGTATACACGGTAAGTGCAATGGAAATAAATCATACTGAGGTACACTCAACAGCGTCTGTGTCCTCAGAGGGCCCTTAAGAATAGGACTGGTTTGGTGAAGTAAAGTGCCATAAACAGTAAAGCTTTGTGATATGGTGAGTCATAGGCATAATAAAAGCATAGTAACTTAGATAGGATATATAGATATTATTAGACTATAGTCAAAGAAATTAGCCATACATTGTATAGGCCAAAACTAGAAAAATTGTCAAAATCTGACATCCTGTTGAGAGGGTAGTTTTCAATGTCTTCCTCATTAAAAGAGCTTTCAGGCAATACATGTATATATTTTGTATAGGCTGAATTGTCAAATAATTGCAGGATATAGGAAAAACAGAATCTAAGGAATTACGCCCCCACTTCATTTGCAATGCAGGAAAACACCTAACTAGCTGTGAGTCCAATATCAAATATTAGCAGTACGGGAAATCCCAGACAATTGTAAAAGATACATGTAGGCCTAGCTATCATCAATAAAAAAAGTAGTTCAATTGATTTTGACTTATGTTCAGAAAGCAGTAATAGTAATCATGTTAACAGGGGTAAATGTCTGGGTCAAAAATAACTAAGTTTTTTAACATGAAAAAAAAATTGGGCAGAACTCCGGTGTGTGTGACAGTAATCTCGTTCATAAGAATGAGATCCCATCACTTGTTAAGTTCATCCCCCCAATTCCCGCCACCTCAATTGTAGGACAGGGATAATAAACATGCATTAATTGTAACTTAAACCCATGTTAGGTAGAGAAAATCTATAGACCCCCCAGGTGGCATCCCAGGTTAGTGATATATTAAATAAGCTTACCTTTTGTCCTGTTCCAGATGACTGGGTTAGGCTTGAAGAACATTGTCAGATTGAGACTCTTGTTTTGAAAATGTGAACACCATGAATTGCATTCGCTAATGCCACTATTTGCCCATGCCTGACAAACACACTAGGGTGTATACATTACATACTCAAAAGGCAAATTAAGTGACTAAAATGTTGACTCCGTTGTTTGGGCTCATTTATGGCAACTGATAGTGGCCCCTGTTACTCAGCTTACTGTGGCTAGTATATATACAGACCGGCCGCCGGAGCACCTGGGTATGTCAATATACTCAATTATCGCTCAGGAGTATGATCCCTTATCTCTCCCAAGAGGGTTTTAAACGGAAATTGCCGGCAAAGCAGTGTGGGCACTGTGTGGCTATCTTATCTTTAATGTGCTCTCTTGGGGATCGAACCACTCCACAACAGGCCTTCTCGTGCTTTGACGGCAGGCAGCGTTGGTTGGTTATGAGGAGGCCGCCATTTGGTGATAACCTCTCATTTCCTCCCCGTCTTTGAGAGGTACGTTTTGGCTAGGGTTAGCCCGCCTTTTATGGGGTTTTAGGAGGACTACCCGCCAACCATTACATCGTAATTCAACCACTCTGCCCGTCAAAATGACGGGTGGACGGGTCTCTAAAATGGCCGTTGATGTGGCTGATGTGATTGTTTGGTATGACAAACAATTATGATCAATGGTACATAATTCACCGTTCGTGAACAATGTGGCTGATGTGATTGTTGATGTAGGTAAATGTTGAAATGATGTTTATTAAATGTTGGCAGGCGCTGGGTATTTAATAATAAGTAATATAAACGAATATATATATATATATACAGATATTTTATTCTCATAAACACTTAAACACTGCTAATATTTGATTTTCAAAATAAAGATTATGGGTTTGGTTTTAGTGAATTTTTTCTCTGCTGTGTGTATTTGAATACTCAGCCCTTAGTAAAGTATATTGCCTGAATAGTCTCCTAATGAGGATAAAGTTATGCAGTTTTACAAAAGTACCCTCCCTGCAGGGTGTAAGATCATAGGTTTAAACCTTGAAATAAATCATACATATGTCATACTGTTTTGACTTTCAAACTACCTACTTACTACCTACTACCTACTATTTGATTACATGCTAAAGAATTCATGGACATATATCAATGTATCGTATCGAAATAATCGAAATCGAAAAAGGAATATCAATTAATCGAGTCGACATTTCTTTTTAAACAATGACAGTCCTAGTATGTAGCCCCCAAATATTTATTTTTTCCTACATATCAGAACCTCAAAAGGTTGAGCAACTACAAACAAGTATGTACAAGTTGAAGATTGTCCCACACTGGAACTGTGGTGTTTGAATTGCATCAGGGCTCAACAGCCATCTAAATCATCAGTTATCCAGTACCTAGGGAAAGTTTGACCCAACATCAGGTTTCCCCACAAGCAAATCAGGTTGCCCTGCCAATCTGAGATGACAGATCTATGTGACTTAATAAACCCTTTTTCATTTTTCCCCTTTAATCGGTGCTTTATATGCTCAGTGGACCCTGGTGCTAGTTGTGCTTCATCTCTAATCGTCGCTCTCCTCCTAACTCAGCCACCATACCCTCAGAATCAGGTAGTCAAGCTAGGCATGTTCTTAAGATGGTCCAGGGTGTTTCAGAAGATCTAGCACTGGGCTATAGTAGTAAGTACCATAGTACTACCCTCTGACTCATGAGACCAGTCTAGGTTTTCAGGCAGGGGCTTATCCAGGACCTGTCCAGCATGCCTTTTGGACCAGTAGGCAGTTTCCTGAAATCTAGGGGAACTAACAAGTAGTCAACAGATTGAGATAGATAAAATCTCCCATAGGAATTGGAGACACATCCTTTTCCTGGAGTGTCTTGCATACAACTAAATCATGCAAACAGTAGCACAAACACTTTTTTTTACACTAGTCGACCATGAAGCATTGATAAGTGACTAAACAGGATGTAACATGAGCAGATAGCAAGAACACCAGACAGGACCTTGACTTAGCTTTTGAAAATCAGACCTTCAAAAATGGACAATCATTAATATTTTTAGTGTCCCATTTATTTTGAGGAATACACGCATTACTAGATAAGAGGTAAGCCATTTAGAAATTAATGTGCTCACCTATTATCTAGCCAGTTGTGCTTGGAAGTTGAACACATCTATTTCTATTGGCTCACAAAAATCCTTGAGAACATGAAGACACTGTATACATACTGGAGCAAATCGTGAAATGCCCCATATGCTGACTGTATTTTACTGATCAGGTGGAAGACTGTGCTCCCAGGCTGCACTGGGTCACACATTGTTTACATATGCTCACTCTCATCGATAGAGCTACCTATCGAATTACCAATAAGTACACACTTGCCATCTGCAGTAGTACTGAGAAATACCTGGCTGGGCTATTAAAATCCATGCAAAATACACGCTCTCTTAGACCAGATAGATCTTTATGGGATCTATATAAAATATTTAAACTGTATCAACATTTTTTAAGAGACCACCAACTCAGTGGGGATGTTATCATCGCGAATTATTTCTCGATTCAACATATTGATCTTCTTTTTTTAATTTTGATTATTTCAATTCAATGCATTGATATCCATGATATATAATTGAAGCAATTCATTAATATCCATAGATGCTACCCTCTATGCCATGAGTGAAAATACATTTTAATAGTGCTCATTGACCATGGTTTTTCAACATATCATGTAAGGGTCAAGGATCCTGCCTAATTTTTTCTTACTTCTTATTGCAATTCAACAAGTCAGGCAGGGTTGTCCAATTGTCGCACTTAGGTGCGACAGAGGCCTCAAAACGTGCAATAAGACAATACCTTCAATCACTGTTAAACTCAGGAAGTTTTCGGGAAGCATCATCAATATGTCTACTTCATGGTTCACTTGCATTTACAAATACAGATAGTTTTTGGAAAACACTTTAACTCCATATTGATACCACCTATTGATTGGAAGAGGTGGTTATCATTGGTAAGAAGGCTCATATGGTAGTGTTACAAAGAAACAGCATTCAAACCAAAAGTCTCAGAGCCCCCATTAAATATTGCTGCGCTCCTTGAGTCGGCTTGACCAATTGTCTGTGCTACAGGACTTCAAAGTTCGAACACCCTTGTCAGACATGACGACGTATAGAGAAATGCTCTTAAAAAGCTAGTATTTTGTCCTTAAGGATAATCTACAAAAAACATACATCTGGTGATCATTTTTTAACTAACCATGATGAACTATTTATCAGTCAAACATATTATATCTTTATAACCATTTGTTATATTTCCATGTACACATAAAATAAGCCATCACATGAATACAATTAATACAAGTCATCGACGAAGCCAATCTGGGCTGACTACCTGTCCCATAGCCTGTCATGGTATATTACTTTAATTATCACTTTCCCTTTAAGTGTGGTTTCAGAGACCCATCCCAATTAGGGCAATACCAGAATAGCCTATGCTGGGGGCCAGCTTTAAGTACATGATTGTAGGAGTGACATCCACTATAATTCACTCACTTTTTGTAGCCTGACAACAACAAGCCTTTCTTAGACTGGCAGATGTCGCATTAAAATAGCGCAATCAGAGCAATCCAGTGCAGCGCCATTCCACTTTTGGCATGACATAAAACAACTCAACAAACTTTTGAAGTAGTGCAAGGTACAACCAGGAAATAGGGGTGGGCTGTGAAATGACTAAATTAATCTGCGCTCAAAGTCGCCTTACCTTAAAATCAAAATGTTCCTTTAATCCAAGTTACTTGAGGTGCACAAGTACTCTCATTTTCCGTACGAATGTTAAGCTGATCCTATCCACAAAAGCACAGATTTGACATGAAACTCAGTTACACCTACAAACTTCCTGAAGTCCCGTACTTGTAAATCTAAGATGGCGGATCAATTAGTGCCTAGAGGGGTGCCTATTCCGAGCAATGTCGGACACCCCTATCCGCGAAGCA
Source organism: Maea johnstoni (assembly GCA_963942565.1). Taxonomy (NCBI): domain Eukaryota; kingdom Metazoa; phylum Annelida; class Polychaeta; order Spionida; family Magelonidae; genus Maea; species Maea johnstoni. The sequence goes on from OZ012696.1 coordinate 27,326,059, forward strand.
GTTCTAGCTCCGGACAGGATATCTGTTTATTCAATCATTGATATTAAGGCTTTTTGCAGGTCATTTCTTTAAACCTGGGAAAATTTATATCTATTGGAAATATCTCCTATTTTTGCACGTCGAAATGTCAATCATATATGTGACAATGTGTTCCCAATCACTTCCGGGTTGGAGGTCAAGCATGGGAGCAGGAAGTTTGAATGGCCTTAGAGCTACTGGGTGTGGATTGGGCAGCCGGTCCATTGATAGACTGGTTGCACGGTCTAACTCGACAAAAGTCCGTAAAATCTCACCGCAGTGAGGTCTAAAAACACTAGCACCAGTCTAAAAAGGTCAGCCGGATGTTTGTCCTTAGCCGTTTTCAGAAACTGAGTCACCACAGTAGTCAGTACACCTGTCCTAAAGGTGTGTTTTTATTTCTGGTCTCAATGGATAACTGTAACTGGTAAGAAATTTCTCCAAAAACTTTAACAATGTCCCTTTTTGAACAGTCTTGAAAAGCAATGTACTGATTTATGGAATAACTTAGAATCATTTCATTCTGTAAAGCTCAAGTCACTGGTCAAAGAGCAGAGAAATGTATCAATTGCCATTTGTCAGTGTAACTATGACTGGGGCTATTGTTTGCAACTATTCATTAAATATATTTAGATATTGTAGATATCAATATTTAGTTTAAATCTAAGTATCTATAGGCATCTGAGTTCCAATTTTAATTTTCTTTACATTTAAATTTATGAGTCCATTGTTTTATGTGTACTTTTTATTTTGAGTGTGATTTGTACATTGTATTTGTCCTTGTTTATGCGGCATATATTTGTATTATTTTTCAACAAGGCAATTATTTATTGCTTTTACTTGATGTCGTAGAAGAGTTCTGATTCATTGTGAATATAATTGGATTTCAAGTTGTTAAAAATACATCATAGCTTAGGTGTTAGTTTACATTGGTCAACATAGATGGCGCTAGGGTGGTCACAGACAATTCTATAACCTAAGGATTGATAATATCTCACAATGGCCACCTGGTGGGCAAGTGCAACACTACTTGAACCTCATAGGGTTTTAACTTAAACAAGTTGAATGTAGGTACAGTCATTGAGCCAGAAAAAGTCCCAAATAAGTAGCCAAAACAATCTTTATTATTAAATTGATAATTTATGTGAGCAAATCATGATTATTTAAAAAAAAAATAGTTGTTATGATGACAGATGTCATATATAATATAAATATTGTCCCTCTATATCATGCCAATCTGAATGAAAGAATCAATTTTCTGATGTCTCCTGTGTGAAGTATTTAGTTCTTTTTAGCACCCATAGATGGCAGCACCAAGTATGCCTCTGCTCAGGAGTGAATCAGCCACATCAGTCATGATATTTCTTCAGTTATAACCCATTCAGGCCTGTAGCACCCAATTTGACCTAAACAACCAAATTATTTTGATGAAATCTTTTTTGATGGGAGTATTTTTTAATTTTTTTTGTAAATGGTTAAAATAGAAATGTTGATCACAACCCAGTAAACAACTTTCCTATTCAGGGATTTTGATTCCTAAAATATCATCATAACTAAATACTATGAATACAGAAACGCTCATAAGGGATATCTCTGGGTTAAAATATTTTTTTCAAAATTGCCATGTCAGTTATTCATTTCGCCTGATACTTGAAGAGAGTTTATTAATTGTTTTGCTTCTAAGTAACATTTTTTCAATTATCTTCTGTATGCAAGTGATTCGCTGGGAAGGTTATAAAAAGAACAGGCCTTAATGCCAACAGTTAGTGCCGATTTTTGGCAGGTAAAGCAGGATTTACCCAAGAAAATCTGAACTTGTCCTAACACTAGTATTTACACTGTATAAATATATGCCATATACAATAATTTGTTCTTTTAATATGTTATTACTAGTTGTTTCAATATTGGGTTAGAATTTAGGGCATGAAGGGGAAATAAAGTGTTATTTATGACAAATATGTCTAGCAAATTCAATATTCCATGTGGGGCAGGTAAGGAGCATCAATTTCTATCTGCCAGTGGCAGATCTTATATCGAATCCTTATACAATAGAGTGTGACTCCTTTAAGACAAAGTTGTTAAAACAACTAAAGCAACCTTAAGTTAGAGTAGCTAATATGGGGTTAATTTTTTTGACTAAGTTATTTCCTCTACCCAGTTTTTAGTTGACTTGACAGTCTATACCAGGCCTTGACATTAACTTTTTGAGGCACTTGCCCGCAAGGCAAGTGCCATGAGGCTTTTACTTGCCTGGGCTAAGTCTTACTTGCCCGGCCTCATTAGGGGTCAGGCTTCAGCTAGAAACTGAGGAAACAGGCTCCCAAATCTTCATAGCCTGAGTTGGGTGTGGGTTGCCACCCAGGCTCTGGTGAAAAGATTCCCTGTAGACCGGAGCCAATTTTCTTCACCAATGAACTTCTAACTGGACCCATGATCACCCAACGTATTATCTGTCTGGTATTATTCTACTGGTCAGCCGGAACAGTAACTGAACAGAAGTACTTGTTCGGCGGTCAATATCACTTGTCCCGGACGACGGGACAGTCCATAATGTCAAGCCCTGTATTCTGAGTTCATATTGCCTGAAATTATTTCTGATGAGGAACAAGCCTATGTGCAAGCCTATGCTAGGTTTTCTGATATTTGGTCTTTTATTCTGCTCTTATTGGTGACCAAGTCAGAGTTGGTCTGATTATGAGAAAAAGGGTATAGGCTTGCTAGTAGAAAACTCAAAATGACCATATATTCTGAAATTTAGCCCATAAGCCCCCCTCACATGCTTTTGATGTTTGTATTATCTGACCACCTGAGGCTTGGACAATGAACAGGTCGCACTGCCCTCTTATAAACCAAGATAACGATTAAGGGGATACCAACATTCCGAGATATCCCAGCAACATGGAGAGCTATATGACTAACTCAGTTCACTCACCATTATCATTAGACTTATTACAAGTCCTTGTAGAGTGGCTGTTTTCTGAGTGTCTATGCTTAGTTAATTCCAATCCAGGTTCAACTCTGCAAGGAGAGCTTTGGAATTGATCCTTAAGGGGTTGGGGGGTGGGGGGGCGACAAGAGATGTGTTTTGAGAGTTTTAAACAGAACTGGTATTTTACCTACCAGGTACGAATTCAGGCTGAGAACCAGGCTAATTGATAGGGCTGTCATCGATACCGGCAGTATCGATGGATCGCTGGCGAAGCCCTAGCGATAATCGATACGCCAGAAATGCTGGGGTATCGATTGGCTATAAAAAATAATAAAAAACTGGTTGGATACGTTGCAACTCGTGAAAACTGCCGTAACCAACCAGAAATCTTTTAAAAAAAAGTCCAAATAAGCGAGAACTTACCTCAATTCAAAAACGGAAGTTGAATTGAGGACGGACGATCACTGGTGCACTACTGCGCAGGTCAGCGCAATGCATTGTGGGGTCCCGTCGAGACGATGACGGGCGAAGACATATCGGCGCTAATGGCGAGATCGCAAATTGTAGGTAGATTTTAGTTATTGTTAGAGGCGGGGATTGCTGGGGAATGAAAATTTAATGCGTGAAAAGCTAATTGCATATATATTAGCCAAAAACCAAGCGTGAGACAATTTCTAGTGTGAATCGATAGCGAATCGAATCGAAGTGCCGTATCGGTAAATATCTTTTCGATTATCGAATCGCTAAAAAATCCTTAGTGATGACAGCCCTACTAATTGATCATGCATATTATACTGCCTAGTTATTTAATCTGCATTTTCCTATCAGACCAAAGGTACTGGACACTCAATTAATAGCCTTGAGCTACATGGTCAAGTACCACTATTCCTGGCCTTGAATCTAGACTGTCATACATATTCAGTCAGTCTTAAAATGTTTCTATGTCCAGGTATCAAATGCTGAAGGTGGTCAGGTAGGTCATGTTAATTAACATATATCTCATAGCAAATAAATTGATTTTATTTATCTATATATATATATATGTATATATATATATATATATATATATATATATATATATATATATATATATATATATATATATATATTGTAGCGGAATGGATCCCTGGCCGAAGGGATGATCCGACTAACAAACAGAATCACCTTACTTAAATAAAAGGTTTCTTAGTTCTCTCTTGAAATGAAATAAAGCTCAGTTGGGTTTTCTGACTCTTACAATAACGCTTAGCGAAGGTTGGGGATGGATGTGGTGTTGAAGAGAAGACGGGACGAGCAAGTATAAATCAACAATACAGTTTAATCATCACAGTACAATATACATACCACCGCACTCGTTCCCTATACAGCAGCATCAACACAATAAGTCCACTCTATGTAAATGACCATCTCGACATCACAAGTCCACAAAAAGTTTTTGATCTCTCTAATCTCTGGTCTCGATATCTGGTAAATCCGGATGTAAATACACACTCTGCTCAGCTACAGTTCCTCTCTATGCTGTCATCATAATCTCCTCTATATACACATAACAATCCGTGAACAGCTTCAGTCTCTTTCTGGCTACTTGACCTTGTAATCGTTACTCTCTGGGTAGTCTAAATCCAGCTCTCAAGCACCTTAATCCGTCTGTAAACACCTCTGTCGTTAACTCTACTTCTACTCTACTCTAACTCTAATCTAAGACTGACGTGATTCGAATCTAACCTAGCTTCCCGCCCTTCCTTCCAATCGCACGCGCGGTACATCAATCGTTGAGGCCGCACGAGCGCTACGTCACGGAGCACTCGGAATAACTAGATACTTTGTAGCACGTCTAAATGCTAGGCTCTGCGAAGGCGGAGACCCAGCTTACAATAATAGAAGTGACGGAACATGACCTGTTTCTTAGCCCTGGGGTCATTCCGTCACACAGCCCCCGACTTGCTCTGAATCGTCCTCGATTCTTAAATTTCAAAAATTTCCAAAAAGGGAACTCTAAACGTAACTCGAACGTTAAACAAACAATTCTCTCGAACAAGTTCTAAACTCGTCTGTTATGAACAGACTAACCCAGTGACACACAGGTCACTAAACACAGTATAGGAATACTAACTTCTAATGTACACAATTCCCGAGAGTGGACAAGTCCTGAACTTCCGGTCCAACTCTCCCAATTATCGCTCACTTTGTTTACTTTCAATATCGCTCAGCGAAATACTCTTAACTCTCGAAATCTACATGACAACAAACTCTGCACTGGAGCGGAATACTTAAAAAGAACTACTATGACTACTAATTAAAATAACGCACCTCTTATACCTAAACGTTAAACGTTAATTCTTAAAATACTCGACTTATATAAAATCTTTGACTAGAAAAAAATAGCACTCTGAGTTAACTCTGAGAACAATAAAAACATTGATAAAACATGGCAAGATAAAAACAATCAAAATCATGCAATACAGTGGTTTACTCACGTTACGGCTACCAGCTGTTGTGTCGCTAAGGTCTCAAAATTGTTCGCTTATTTTAAGTTCACTAAAATGTGAACGACTCCGACACACCAGCATAGTCCAAAATCTCTCAAGTGTCACTTCGTTAAAACTTCTCCTTGGTCGCCGATTTCTTCCTGGGACGTCATGGATGGTACACAGGTCCGGTAGTTCGTAGAGTAGTCAATAATAATCCAATAATTAGGCACAAAAATCGTCGTGACTTGTTAATCCGTCGCCACAGACGATGGACGTAGTAAGTTGGCACTTCGGGTAATTATCCATGGAAGAGACACAAATCCTCGTGACTGGGTAATCCAGCGCCACAGAGGATGGACGGAAATAGGTTGTATCAGGAATAGCAGGCAGGTCGAAGGTTCGACCGCTGCTGCTGGGTACTCCAGCGCCAGAAAGTAAAAGTAGACGTCTCATGATGATCACAATAAAAATAATAAATAAATGAATAATGGTTCGCTCAGGCGTAAGATAAATTGGTTCGCTTAATGCGTGAGATCGAGGTTGTCTGTTCTTTCTTGCCCCAAGTTTCTTCACTTAAGCATCCGAGTCGGGCATGGGTTCCGAGTCGGAGAAGGGGTCCGAATCGGAGATAAGGATGATCCCGTCAGCCGCATCCCGGTCTGCCATCTGCTGTCGTCGCATCCCCTCCAACACCCCCCGATCAAAGGCCTTCCTCTCGAGGTCCATTCGGATTTCATCGATGCGCGCCTTGGTGAATTTCTCCAGGTATGTCATCAGTTCATCAGGGCTGGTTCTCACGATGGGGCTCAACACGTTGGCATCGAAGGTGAGACGACGAGACTGCTCGACAACCCGTCCTCGCTGGACTGCTCTGATGTCGTAGGCTACCGCCAGGGTTCGCCTCACTTCAACTTGGTCTGTTTCTCGGTCTTCTACTGGTGGGAATCGGGCCATGGTCGTTTCACTCCCCACCATCGTTCGCGGTCTCGAAGTTCGGCCTCCGCTCAGTTCGTCCCACTGTAGTTTTAGGTCTTCCAGGCTTGTCGTCAGGGCGTCTATTTCTTCCTGCTTTCCGGCTGACTGCTCCTGGACAAGTCGGATTTCATTCTCCGCCGCCGTCAGCTGCCGATCTCGACGTTCTATCTGGTGCTGCATATGGTCGATCTCTAATCGGCAACTCTGCACCAGTTCTTGCGCTTCTTTGGCCTCTAGTCGGATCTCCGTCACCTGCTTCTGTAGAGTCAGCCTCTCTTGGTCTTGGAAGTGGGCAGCCTGCATGGCTACCTTCGTGGCTTCTTTGTTGGCGTGTTTCTCTAACCGGAGATCTTCTAGCGCCGTCTCGCAACACTCTCTGTAGTTCTCAGCATCCTGTTCTGCTGCCTTCAAACGAACGTCAAGCTGTCTCTTGACTTCTTCAGCTTCTTCCATGCTGAGCAGGGTTTCGGCCAGCATCTTTTCGGTGATCTCTTTCTTTCTCTTGTAGTTCTCTGTTGCCTTCGCTGTCTCGGCGCCAGCCCACTCTGCCATTTCCTGTCGGATGCTGGTCACTTTCCGGCGTAGCTGCTGGATGGTTCGCCCATCGTCTCGTCGACCCGCCACGGCCCTCTGCTCGGACTGGTGGGCTAGCATGAGCGAGTCTTTCTGGGCTCGACACCTGTCGCTCAGCTCTCTGTACTGCCGCTCTAACTCGGTCTCGTGTAGCGTCATCAGGTCGATCTTCTGCTCCATCTCGGCTTTCGTCTTCAGCGATACCTTGTGGCTTTCTTCGAGGGCACTGTACTTTTCCCTCCAGAGGTCCTCCACATCTTGCATGGACTGTAAAAGTTCTGCTTCGACGCTCTGGATTCGCTGGGCCAGCGCGTCCCGCTCTGCCTCGGCCTTCCTCGCCCTGTCTGTATTAGCTTCATACCGCACGTGAGCCGGTTGCACTCCACGGGGATGGTCGTCTCGAGGGTAGCCTCCCGCTGCTCCGGGCTCGCTACCTTGGTGCCAGTTATCGCCTCCCCCATAGCTGCGCCTGTCGGTATCTCGCCTGCTTTCTTCTCGGGAGTTTCTGCGGGTGCGAGGTGGTGAAGGTGTCCTCGTTCGCTTCCTTGGTGGTGGAGTCTCAACTTCCCATCTTCTCGCCTCCATGCGATACATCGCACTCGCCGAAGTAGGCCGCACCATCGGATCGAACGGCGTCGCTCCCCTCTCTGTTTGCTGGTATCTCTCCTCGTCGATCTCAAGACGTCGGGCAGGGAAATCCGGGTCGTCGACGGCGCTAAACGGGTGCTCCGATGGGTAGAATGGAGCCCCAGGCACGATGTGTCCGTCTTCGACTGCATAATACCCCTTCTTCCACTTGACTTGTATGCACTCGAGTTCTTCGGCATGATGTTTCATGTAGTGCATCTTCATCTCGGTAAAGTTGCAGTCTACGTAGGTGCACCGTCCGCCATGTCCCGTTCCCTTGTAGCTCAGGCACCTCCACGCGTGTATTCCCCTTCCATCGTGCAAGTCTAGGTTGTGTCGGCCCATATCCCGAAAATTCCTCTTGCAGATGCCGCAGTATCCCTCTTCTCGAAGCGAGTGTGTCGGCTGCATGCTCATGTTGCTTTCTTTTGTATCGGATGACTTGTTGACAATGGGATTAGCGGCGATTAATTCGTGATCTGTTTGGTTCGCTCAGGCGTGAGATGAAGAATGGCGTCTTTCCGCTAACTGGGTCAATCTGGTGATGCGGTTCCGGGGGTGTGGCACCCCTTGGAGACATCTGATTGGTTCTCAGGTGACCTCTGCGACACTTGTTGTTTCTCGGACTCTTTCGCCGCCGCCATCCTCCACCATCACCGCCGAAATATCTCAAGTCTCCCCGTTCTCCAGCCTCCACGTTCCCGCATTCTATTCAGTTACTGCTTGACTGCTTGCCATCATCTCGGTTGGTTTCTATTTCGCCGCGCGGAGATTATTTCTGTACTTTCGCCCACGGCAAATTCCTCGCTTCGCCAACTAGGTCAACCTCAGCCACTGCCGTGACGTCATGCGGGGACTCCCTCTCACGTGCGGGGAAACCCCTTGGTCTCCAGATGGGACTTCTCACTCGACTCGCCAACACTCGACGCAGCAACAGGCACAGTTCGCCGCTCTCCACAGTCTCTATTCTCCTGCAGTCTCTCACGCCAGAGCGTCTCTATGTCTTCTCTCCAGCAACTTTCTAACGCCAGAGCGAATCTTCTTCTCTTCTCCAGTAACTTCCTAACGCCAGAGCGAATCTTCTTCTCTTCTCCAGCGATTTCCTACGCCAGAGCGAATCTTCTTCTCTTCTCCAGCAACTTCCTACGCCAGAGCGAATCTTCTTCTCTTCTCCAGCGATTTCCTACGCCAGAGCGAATCTTCTTCTTTTCTCCAGCGATTTCCTACGCCAGAGCGATTCTTCTTCTCTTCCGTTTTCACACTTCAGAAATTTCTTTTGTCTTCACTGTTCTTGGTGGTCTGGATGATGCCTTCACCCTACTCCCCCTCTTCTTTTACGCTACAATCTCCTGATTGTTCTGGGATTTTTCTTCCGGATGCCTTCCTTTCTCGTTTCCATGGCAACCATTTCTCCCCAGGTGTCATCTTAAGGACTTTCTGTCGGACATTTTCTCTCCATCGTCTTTTCCTGCTGGTACTCAGGCGGTTGTCACTTTTCCAAGCGGACGAAATCACCGTTCTTGAGCTAAAGGGTATCTTGAGGGTGTCGACAATTTCGGATTTGGTACTTTACTTGGCGTTCTTCTCACTCTTCAAAACGACTCCTCCTCCAGCCAGACGAATATTCTTCAGTCCTCACGGTGCATTAGCTTTTGCGTTGATGTCAGCATGATCCAGGGTTGTAGGAGTTATCCTTGTTGCTGGCTAGTCTTGCCATTTCCCCTGCTACCAGCCGGCACAGCATATACACGCGTATTTCGTAGCTCGAACTTCAGTGTCTTGTCTTTCTCTATCCTTCACACTTCCATACGATCTCTCTCTGCCTTAGACCACCTGGTTTTCTTCACTCTCTATTCACACCCATAGCGCTGCGGAGCTCTTCTTTCTCTCCGCCCCGAGGTTCTCTGGGAATTTTCTTTCTCTGGTCTCACGTCGGGTTGGTCATCACCACTTTCGGAGTCTACCGATGTCGGAATCTCGTGTTCTCTCGGCTCATCCTCAGCTCCATCGGTGCTAGACCAATCCCCGGGCTTGACAAAGGTTATCAGCCTCTCTCCATTGACCACTGTTCTCTTTCCTTTCTTGTCTTCTATTCGGTACGTCACGTCGGCCATCACGTCGATCACGGTATAGGGTCCCTTGCACTTGTGTTCAAACTTGGCAGCTCTACCCTGTCTTCTAACCTTGGTGATCAGCCAGACTAAGTCTCCCACGTCTCTCCGGTGGCCCATTGCCCCCCGATCATGCTGCAGTTTCTGTCGTCGCATTGCTTGACCGGTGACTTCTCTGGCCCGTCGGTGAACTTTAGCCAATCTCTCTCGGAGGTCCCAAGTGTGCTCCAGCTCGTCCTGCTCCACCAGGCTGGTGGGCAACTCGGACATGGTGAGTGCCAAGGGGACGGTCATCTCTCTTCCAAACAGCATCATGTGTGGTGTCTGTTGAGTGGTCTCATGCACACTGGATCGGTAAGCCATCAGGGTGAGGGGTAAGATTTTATCCCAGTTGTCGTGTTCTTCTCCTATCAGGCTTCTGATCATGGCTCCCATCGTACGGTTGAACCTCTCCACCATTCCATTTCCCTCAGGGTGATAGGCAGTAGTTCTTGTCTTGCGTATTCCCAGTAATCTGCACACCTCCTGGAACAGCGTACTCTCGAAGTTTCTTCCCTGATCGCTGTGGATGGAGACAGGGGTACCATATCTGCTGACGAAGTCATTCACCAGGGCCTCGGCTACCGTCTCGGCTGTCTCGTCCGGCAAGGCATAGGCTTCTACCCACTTGGTAAAATAACAAGTGATGACTAGGATCTTCGAGTTCCCTCTGGCTGTCTCAGGCAGCGGTCCATACATGTCTATGGCGATTCTCTCAAAGGGCGTCCCCGATCTCACAATGGTCATAGGATTCTTCCTGGTCCTGCCTCCCGGTCCCTTGGCTCTGACGCAGACCCCGCACTGGGCCAGCCAACTCCTGACGTCAGCTCGCATGTCATACCAGAAGTACTTCTCATGTAGACGTGCCACTGTTCGCTTCACTCCCAGATGAGCTGTCCACCTCCCACCGTGGGCTTGCTGTAGGAACTCTTTCCGCTTGCTCCTTGGAACCAGCACTTGAGTGTGAACTTTCGCTCCGTCGGAACTCTCCCACTTTCTGTAGATGACACCTTCTCTCATCTTCAGGCGTTGCCATTCTCCCCAGTAGGACTTGGTGGCCAAGCTGTGTTCGGATATCTCATTCCATCTGGGTCTCTCTTCCCCCCTGGCCAGCCTAGTCCAGATTGGCGCGATGTCGGGGTCTTCTTTCTGTAATTCTCTCCACTCAGCATTCGTCCACAGCGGCTGTATAGTGACCGCTGCCACCCTGTGGTTTTCCTCTGGACGAAGGCAGGTGATGTTCTCTTCCACCTCTTCAGGCGATTCACTCTCTGTACTCTTGATTTCGGGGTCACCACTGTCGGAGCTTCTCCCCCTCTCTGGTTGTTCGTTTGGCCGTCTGCTCAAGCCGTCGGCGTTACCGTGACTCCTGCCAGCTCTGTGCACAATTTCCTTGTTGAACTCTGCCAGGGTATTCTGCCACCTGGCCCACATTCCCGTGGCGTCTTTGAAGGTTTGCAACCACCTCAAGGCGGCGTGATCTGTGCGTAGCTTGAACTTTCTTCCTATCAGGTAGTGCCGGAAATACTTGCAGTAGAAAACCACCGCCAACAGCTCTCTCTTTGTCACGCTGTAGTTCCTCTCCGACTTGCTCAGCCCCCGACTTGCATATGCTATGGGTCTCTCTACGCCGTCTTGCACCTGCGACAATACCGCCCCGATTCCTGTGGCACTGGCGTCGGTATCCAAGACGAAGTCTTCCTCACTGCTAGGGTAAGCTAGGATGGGGGCCTCCACCAATTTCTTCCGCAGTGTCTCGAAGGCAACCTGGCATTCGGTGGTTCACAAGAAGGGTCTGTTCTTCTCCGTCAGCCTATGCAGGGGACGGGCAATTGTCCCGAAATTCTGTACAAACCTCCTGTAGTACGATGCAGTCCCCAGGAAGCTGCGTACCTCTGTCTGCGTGGTGGGCACTGGCCACTCCCTCACGGTCTCGATCTTCTCAGGGTCCGTCATGACTCCCTCCTCCGTCACCACGTGCCCCAGGTAATGTACTCTCTTCTGGAATAAGCGACACTTGCTGGGCTTGAGCTTCATTCCTGCCTGTCCTATTCTGCTCAGGATCGCATCCAGGCGGTCCAGGGTCTGCTGCTCTGTTTTCCCGAAGATGATGACGTCATCCAGGTAGATGAGGCAGGTTTCCCACTGTAATCCCGACAGCACTGTTTCCATAAGCCGCTCGAAAGTACCGGGTGCTGTACTCAAGCCAAAGGGCATGACCTTCCAGGAATACAACCCCCCGCTGGTTATAAACGCGGACTTCTCTTGGGCACTCTTGGACATTCCCACCTGCCAGTAGCCGCTGGCCAGGTCAAGGGTACAAAACCACTTGCTTCCTCCCAAGGCGTCCAGTGAATCGTCGATTCTGGGTAAGGGGTAGGCGTCCTGGATGGTGTGGCTGTTCAGACGTCGGTAGTCTACGCACAGACGGGTCGTGTTGTCTTTCTTTTTCACCATCACCACTGGTGCCGCCCACGGGCTCGCCGACGGCTCTATCAGGTCCCTCTTCAGCAGGTCGTCCACTATTTCCTTGGCTTCTGTCTGTTTCCAAAACGGGAACCTTCTGGCCGGCTGCCGCAGTGGTCGCAGGTCTGGGGGTGTCCTGATCTCATGCTGGACCAAATGTGTCCGCCCCAGGTCGTCTGGCCCACTAGCAAAAGCATTCTGGTGTTTGGTCAGCAGCTCCGCCAGTTTCTTCTTCCCTTCCGACGACAGGTTTTCACTTCCATCTTTACACAATGGCCGCAGGAAGTCGGGCATCTTTTCTGTACCTCTTTTCTGCTCTGGTTCTTTCTTGGTTTCCACGGGGACGGGTGGCTCTCCGGCCACCGGGGTCACTACTCCTGCTGGCGTGCCCTTGTAGATCGTGATAGGTTCGCTGGTGGTATTGAGGAGTCGGATGGGTATATAATCTTTGCCCACATCCACCAGTGCTTTCCCCACCATGACGCCCCTCTGTCCCATCTTCCCCTTCGAACTAGGTTCCACCAATCCTGATCCTCTCACTTTCTCCAATTCTTTCGTGCGGCCGCAGATATACCCCGTGGTCAGGATTTCCTTTCGGGGGGGTATCACCACTGTTCTGTCTGCCAGCACCTTGCAACACTTCGACAGCCCTGATATTCTCTGGCTGATGTAGGGGACGGTTTTTCCTCCCTCGAACTCGACTTGTTGAGTATGATGGTTCACCATGATTCCGCCCGCTCTCTGTAGTCCTATACCTAACACAACGTCATCGGCTATCTCGGCGATCATGAAGTGTCCTACCAATATCGTTCCACACAAATCCACTTCTAGTTCCACTTCTCCCCGAACTGTCACTGGTGATTTGTCGATGGAGACTAGCCTCTCTCTGCACTCTCTCAGGGCTAGGTCGTTTCTATTCGGGTGGTTCAGGTAGACCTCGGGCGAGATAATCGACTTCGTGGCGCCGGTATCCAACAAGCATTCGTACTCTTTTCCTCCTATCTTTCCAATCATGTAGGGGCTCCCCTCATCTTCCCCGTCGAAGTGTATTTTCTTGGGCGTCTGTTCTACTCCTCCTGTGCCGGCCCTCCTGCCCCGGGGGCGGCACTCGGTCCGTTTCCCGAACCGGTCTTGTTGGGACAGTCTCTCGCCATGTGACCTGGCTGTCGGCAGCTATAGCACAGGAACGGCCTCTGTTGTCCTCCAGCACCCTCCCATCTTCTGGGCTGCAACTTCAGGACGAGTTCTTCCAGGGCCTCTAATTTCGCTTGGATGGTGTTATCCGCAGTGGGTGTCACGGTCCCCACCTGTCGTGCCACCGTGGTCAGCAGGGGTTTTCCCTTCGGTTCATTCGTGCCACGCCCGCTTTCGGTGCCCTCGTACTTGATGGCTAGGTGTACGGCTTCCTCCAAGGTCTGGGCATCCCCTCTGGCGGTCAAACGCTGTATCTTCTCGTCCGCAATCATCTCGATGAACGCCTTCTTCATGAGACGATCCTTCAACTTCCCTTCTGCGTCGGGGTAGGCCAGGGTGAACAGCCGTCTACACACGTCACCCAACTCCTGCAGACTCTCTTCTGGCTTCTGGCGACGCTGTGCTAACTCCATGGCGTGTTTCTCGGCCTGGTCATCCGATGCGTAGCGCTGGTCAAGAACCCTGACGATGTTTCGGTACGAGGATCTCTCGGCGTCGGACAGGTGCTGCACCACCCGCTGGGCTCCTCCCTTCATAGCCGCGATAAGGCACAGGCTTTTCTCGCTGTCGCTCCACTTGTTGAGCTTCGCTGTCGCCTCGAAGTGCATGCGATAATCCACCCATGACTCGCTCACCCCGTCAAAGCGGTCCACTCGGGCGTTTCGCCAGTGCTCGGATGTCTTCGGCCGTTGGGGCTCGCCCGTTCCCTCTGGCCGTGCTGCCATGGCCCGCTGCGTCTCCGCTATCGTCTTCAGCGTTCCTCCCATTAGGGCTGCCATGTCTGCTATCACCTGTTCCATACCAATCGGCTCTCTCTCTCGCGGTGACTCTGTACCTCGGGCCGGGGCTGTCGTCCGCCCTGCCCCCACAATTCCCTTCCTGGGAAAGTCAATCACCCCGGAGCTGCTACTGGCTAACGGCACTTCCATTATGGGCACCGTAGTGTCCAACGAGGCGTTGACCGCTCCTCTTCTACTCGCCGAGGGATGGCCTGGTGGTGCTCGTGTACCCCAATCAGCTTCTGTCCTCTGCTCGGCTCTGGAGGTCACCCGCTCCCCTGTGACGTCACGGCACGGTCGATCTGGCGCCACCGACTCTGCATCTGACGACGAATCTCCCGCCTCTACCTTGCTATCTCTCTGAAGAACCGCGTGTCTCTCAGCTACCGGTCGCTCGGACGGCCACTCTGTCGCTCGGGTTGCACCAAATGAACGATCGGCTGATATAAAATCGTCCAAACGGGCACCCGAGATCTGTTCTCTGAAAGTGTTAACGGTTCGCTCAGGCGTAAGAAAGGTTCGCTCAATGCGTAAGGAATCGGTTCGCTCAGGCGTAAGAAAGGTTCGCTTTATGCGTGGTTTGGACGATAATTCTGTGTCTTGAGGTGGACTCAATGCCACTTTTGGTGAATGTTCTCGCCCAAACTTCGATCCCGATCTGTTGGCCGCCGCCATCGCCAGTGACTGCGCCGCCAGCCACGGCTGCGTGATGTCTACCCCCTCGAGTCGCAATGCACCGTCCGCCTGTTCCTCCACCACCTCGACAATTTGCTTTCGTTCCGCTTCACCTTCCATCCCCACTGATTATTACTACCAACTGTGAGTTCGTTCCGACAAAAAGTTTCGAGAATTTCGCCGATAGTGCTAAACACTATCCCACCGCTGTCACCAAAGAAGAGTGTGCTATATGTAGCGGAATGGATCCCTGGCCGAAGGGATGATCCGACTAACAAACAGAATCACCTTACTTAAATAAAAGGTTTCTTAGTTCTCTCTTGAAATGAAATAAAGCTCAGTTGGGTTTTCTGACTCTTACAATAACGCTTAGCGAAGGTTGGGGATGGATGTGGTGTTGAAGAGAAGACGGGACGAGCAAGTATAAATCAACAATACAGTTTAATCATCACAGTACAATATACATACCACCGCACTCGTTCCCTATACAGCAGCATCAACACAATAAGTCCACTCTATGTAAATGACCATCTCGACATCACAAGTCCACAAAAAGTTTTTGATCTCTCTAATCTCTGGTCTCGATATCTGGTAAATCCGGATGTAAATACACACTCTGCTCAGCTACAGTTCCTCTCTATGCTGTCATCATAATCTCCTCTATATACACATAACAATCCGTGAACAGCTTCAGTCTCTTTCTGGCTACTTGACCTTGTAATCGTTACTCTCCGGGTAGTCTAAATCCAGCTCTCAAGCACCTTAATCCGTCTGTAAACACCTCTGTCGTTAACTCTACTTCTACTCTACTCTAACTCTAATCTAAGACTGACGTGATTCGAATCTAACCTAGCTTCCCGCCCTTCCTTCCAATCGCACGCGCGGTACATCAATCGTTGAGGCCGCACGAGCGCTACGTCACGGAGCACTCGGAATAACTAGATACTTTGTAGCACGTCTAAATGCTAGGCTCTGCGAAGGCGGAGACCCAGCTTACAATAATAGAAGTGACGGAACATGACCTGTTTCTTAGCCCTGGGGTCATTCCGTCACAATATATATATATATATTATATATATATATATATATATCTGAATGGAGGGCTTTTTTGAGTATGAATATAGTTCTATAAGGGGTTATGGGGCTGGGGATGTAATGGTCAAAAGTCAGGCACCAACATTTATAAGTACTTAATATCTTTAACTTGCCCACGATGATTTTTGACTTGCCCGATATAAGTTGTAACATATGTTAGAAAGGCATTTCTTTATCATGGATTCAAAAATTTGAAAAACATTTTCTTTTCAATTTTGTTGCATTGTTTGTATATTTCTCCAGGTATTTGGGCCATGCATTTACTATAAAAAAAAATGTGGTGAATGTTCAGAAAATCAGCTTGCCCATTTGGGCAAGTAAAAACTAAAGCGTACTTGCCCGAAAGCTGTTTTTTCATAAATTCACTTGCTGGGGCAAGCAGTACTGTCGGTGTCTGAAAGTTAACAAAATAATGATAAAAATCAGGATAAAACACCTGTCTATAGCAGGAAAATGTTGCAGATATCGCTTGAGGAGTGATTTGATGATGTTATCCCACAGACTGAGTATGATCCGATGGAGACAGTAGTGTTGGGACGATCATCGATTATAATCGATAATCGATCGTTTAACTCTCTTATTCTGATTAATCGATTACAAAACTGGCAATCGATAAAAATCGGAAAAGGTGACACCTAGTGGCAAAATATAGAACTAAATGACAGACATGTAGTCAGCTTTCTTGCTATGAAACTAAGCCCCAAAACACTTCAAAATGAAGTTAAGGTAGGTGCTAATAGCAAGTAATTGTCATAGACTATCACTTATTATTAGGCTCCAGACCTCTAGTACCCAATTACTGCAAAAGTGCGATGAACTGATTACATGATCGATAATCGATCGGTTGGCTGTAACTGATTATCGATCATGAAATTGCAACCAATTCCCAACCCTAGGAGACAGTCTTAGCCAGCAAGGTGCTAGGAACCATTCTGACATTAAAACACTCAAAAAAGTCAGGGCTCCCTTTATTGTGGTTAATTTCTAAAAATGTCAATTTAAAGCTAATAATTGAATATTTTCACAGCAATGTAATTCCCCCATTGTCATATTCAGAATATTTCATGTCTTTCTCAATTATATCAAGCAAATTATTATGTATGGTTATTATCTGAATATATTATGGTTTTTCCACAAAAATAGGCCACTTAAGTATTCCATATTTATCATTTTGGGGCCCCAAGTATTTAAGTGCTGACTAAAACCTGGGGTGGAGACTTTTGACAGATGTATAACACCTTATTACTTGAAAATTCCTTAAAACAGTCATCTTATCATGTTAGCCTGTCATATAACTAAACATATAGTGATAAGCTATCGGTTGCACGTATGCTATTGTGCACTCACTGATATGATTATGATATTGCACTGGACTTAGGTCTGGACAATAGTTGTTCCTGATCACTATTCATAATCTATCAGGCAATGGTGGTAGCTTGGGCCAGACCAAATTCATTGTCTGATGCGCAGATTTATTATATTAAAAAGTGTGTATCTAAAGAAATTGATAAGCAACTAAATAGATGAATAAAAAAGGTAGGATCAAAACCTGAGGATATAGCTTATTTTGATTAAAGACTAAATTTGGTATCCAGCAGAGTATCTGACATTGTACTATTTTAAGTCTTCGACCAAAGCTAGTTGCTCAAACATGTATTTATAGACAGCTATATTGCTGGACTTGATACAAATCTGTGTTTACTGAGTTTATTTCAGCCCTAGTTTAGTTCTGTATCAATCCTCAAGGGGGACTCACTAGAGTTGTGTTTGATAACTGTTCTAGCTGAACCCCCAAATGACTGTGCTGCCATCTATGGTTTGGTAGAGACATCAGATCTACTTACCATCTAGTATAATGGTGGCATTATGCCTAACTCAGCCTGAGAACCAGGCCATCATATTGCCAACCCTGCCAACCTGAGTTATTGTTAGAAGGGGAATGTGCATGATACCAACTGCAGAAACTAATACACATGTATCAGTGTTAGCGATAGGGTAAAAAAAGTTACATCCACACTCATACCAAGGTCCAGAAAATCCTGCATCCTGAACTCACAAATGAGTGTCTAGGCCAACAGATGTGGTTGCTTAGAATGGGGTAAATGGGTAGATTTTTTTATCCAGCTTGTGAAGTTGAGTTAACTGTGCTACTGTTTACATGATAAGCAGCTCAAAGAACTGTTATCAAGGGGAAATTTATGGGTTCTTAATGGGAATTTTATGTGTCCACAGACACCTCACACCTCTGTGTCCATACCACTTGATTAGGCGTCAAAAGGATGTGTTGACAGCACCCTCTCCATGCATCCCTGTGTGTGACACCAATAAAAATTTGTCTTTAAGAGGCAAATAATGCCAAATCCCTTGAAAACTAAAGCAGTCACTGACATATGTATTTAACCAATTTCAACCCCTACCGTATGGTTTCTCATGAAGCTGAATGAACCATATATGTTTTGGTGATATCTCTCAGACAAAAGCATCATTTGGAATATATTTAATGGAAAGGTGTTTATCAGAACTTAACCAACATATATCTTTCAAATATTTTGCCAGTTTATTTTCATGAGTTTTATCGTCAATTTTGAGACCAACCTTTATGCATGAATGAGTTAATGTATTTACTGTTCTGCTCAGTGTTTTGGGGTGTGAAAAAGCTAGTGGTTGTATAATGCATGAATGGCTTACATTCCCGAAGCTTGTATGCTTTAAGTATGGGCATTGTCACCTTCTGGCATGCAGTGTATAAATAGTTCTGCACCTGAGTTTTCGCTAGGTATCCCAGCTGTACAAGCTGCCCTAGCTATCTTATACTTAGAGGTAGCTAGGTCATACTGTGTTTCCTGTACAAGGTGCCATAGGGGTTTATTCAAGCTGTCCTATGGGCAGAAATCGCCATGTTATGCTTAAGAGGTAGGTCATACTTTGTTTTGTTTGTATAGCATTTGACATGTTGAGTGTCACAGGTTATGACTATTCTGACAAAGATATGGCATTCATTTGTTTCTTCTTTGCCTTTGTTCAGTTTGTTGTCTTCATACTCATAGCTAGATACCTCTAATGCCTCTTTTTTTGTATTTTTTCTCTTAATTTGTTCATCCTTTCCCTCTTATCATAATCTTCATGTACATTTCTCTTCATCTTCCTCTCAATCTTGTAATCATTATGATTCTGCACTGTTTTCTACTTGTTCATTTTCTTTGCTTATTCTTCTGTTTTTCTTTGATACCCCTTTTCATCATCTTGTAAATGTGTTCCTTTAGTAGTCAACCTCCTCTTTCTCACCCTGTTCTTCCTCTAATCTTTCTCTTTTCCTCTTTTCTCCTACTTTTACTTTTTCTTTTTTTTCATATTTTTGTGCTCCTTATTCCTTTTCTTCATCTTCTCCACCTCTTCCTCCTCTATTTCCCATCTTTTCTCTAGTCTTCTTTCTTTTCCTCCTCTCTCCACCTTTTTTCTTTTTTCTTCTTCTCCCCCTTCTCTCCACCCCTCCCTCCCCTTCTTCCTCTCCTTTTTTGAAGATTTGTCTTCTTCTTCTTTTTCTTCCCATTCATCGTCTTTTTCTTCTCATTCATCTTCTGCTTCTTTTTCTTCCCATTCATCTCCTTCTTCTCCTTCTCTTCTTCCTCCTCTTCTTCTCCTTCTCTTCTTCCTCTTTTTCTTCTTCTTATCCTTCTCTTCTTCCTCTTTTTCTTCTTCTTCTTCTTCTCCTTCTCTTCTTCCTCCTCTTCTTCTTCTTTTTCTTCTTCTTCTTCTTCTTTTTCCCTCCTCCTGCTCCTCTCTTGGCCATCTGCAGCAGGTAGTTTATGTGGGTGTTTGATTGGCCGGAACTAGGACCGGAAAGTGATGAGCAGTGCGTGCCTATATTGATTCTGAGTTTGCCCTATATCCTCTTGGTCCAGACATATAGCCATTGTTACTTGCTGCTGCAAGGGTGAGTACTGTTACTTATCTAGCCTAGATTTCTAGGCTGTCATATGTATTTTTTCTGTCATTTGTTTCTGTTACCAGGGACCAAATTGTTTGGTTCCTTTAACGGTCCGAAAAAATATAGGGTAGGTAAGTCCGTAAAACAATTTTTTTTGCATTATTTTCTTGGTCAAAAATGTCTGTTTTATGCATGTTTTACGTTGATTGGGAGTTGGGAGGGCATAACAAACTTTAAGGTAGGGATTTTTTTGAATAAAAACTTGTTAGGGTAGGGTTACAGGAAACAAACAACTCTTTTAGGCCTTAGTATAAATAGGGATGGGGGCATTACACCTAGCACAGCCTGAGAACCAGGCTAGGGTGAGTACTGTTACTTATCTAGCTCAGCATACACATTTATGTAAGTAGTTTGGGATAGTAGCGCAGTGCAGTGCAAACATTATTCACGGGGAGATTTTCTCTCAGCTTTTCCAGATGGCTGCCCGCATAACTGAAGCCGAGAGCTGAAAGCTTAGAAAAAGGCCGGGGAATTAAATAAGCTGCTAACACATTGCCAGTAGGATTACAATTCTCTTCAGAGGTGCAGATGTTGTGAGTAACTGGCTGATGCACAATACTGCTTATACAGGAACTTATATATACAGCTGTGTAGCACTGCTCTACAGAGTGTAACTAGGAGAGGAGGCACTCGCTCCACTTTTGGCCAATTTATGGAATATTATTAGTCACTGTATTGATTGGTCAGTCAGCACTATATGTGTGGTTTATGGAATATTATTAGCCACAGAGTTGCTGTGGTGATTGGTTAGTCAGCACCTCGTGGGTGATTTATGGAATATTGTTAGCCTCAAAGTTACTGTACTGGTTTGATGCATACCATATTTGGATGTCTAGTGGTGAACATAGGAGAAAAACCTTGCCTTGCTGAATTCATCTAAAGGTAAGTTTCTTTATTCTCCCCCCCCCCCCTCCCCCACCCCGCCCCCAAGTCTGTGTTTTGATATTTGACACTTATACAGTTGGATATCAAGTTGATTACATACTTTACTTCTATACCTCCCTTTGCTTAATACAACATACAACATAAGGTAAGTTTCTTCATTCTTTTCCCTTCTTTCCATTTGGCCACCCAAAATGCCTTGTCTGTGTTGGTGTTATCTGCTGATGAAAGCAGCATTTGGGAATATTTGAAAATGTTTAATAATTCTTCCTTAAAGTACTGTAAATTCGGAAAAGATTGCGTTAGTTTAATTTTTGTGTTTTTTAGCGTTTAGCCTCGGACGCAAAACTAAAATTCGCAATGATTAGTGCTGCCACAAAAATCAATTTTCTGTAAATTCGCATTTTTTTTTGTTAATCTACAGTATCTGATGTCTGTATCTAAAACATGGCCTGCTAGTCCCTAATTGTGATAGCTACATTAGTGTGCTCAGAGGTTTTGGTGTTTGCAACTGACGCCAGGAACTTTAGCATGGACCCATTCAGCCTTTAATTCTTCTGGACAGGCAGTTTCCTGAAAGTCTCCTTTTTGGACAGTCAAAGATTTCCCTGACAAGTTTTCAATTAAGTCTTTTTTGAAGTGAATTTACCCAAATATTTTTCCAACATTTAACCATCATCAAAGACGTGACTGAAGTGTTTATATTTGCCATTGTGGACGTAATAGGTTATCAGATGTAGTTCGGTTAACAATTTGAAGTAGCAGATTAGCTATATATATATATTGCATATCTTCTTGTAAGGATAACTTGTAGTCAAAGGGTGAACCCTTCCAATGCTGATGCTACATTCGTCCAAAGTACAAGAATGCAAAGATTTTTGAAAACTATTTAAACTCTGTCATGTTGGTATTCATATATTAGCTCTCACGGAGCACTCTCAGATGACTGCCCATGTGCCAGGGTTTCAGTAATTTTCAGTAATGTTTTTTGTATCATTTTGTATTGGCAAGATTAGCCACCAGCATCATAAGGGTTAAGATGGCATTTCAAAAAAACATGGCTAAAAATTACTGCAGGCCTCTGATTTCCAAAAACTATATAAACTCCTGTTTCCTCTTATTATTAAGTTTTCTCTGTCATTTACCAATTAAGTGCTGTTCACAAAGCATGAAAATGTCTGAGAATCTGAAGCCTCAGGCAGCACTTGTGAGTTCCCCAGCATCCATCGTGCTGAGTAAATCCTGGAACAGGATATTCCAATAAATGTTTTCCGCTGTATTTGCATGCCCCAGGCCGCTCCTATATGTAGATTGCTCGGCAAACATCTTAGCATCATGATTTTTTCCAATTGAAGTAGGCATAATGATTTGTAAGGCTGTTTTCCAGATGCATATGTGTTAATGTATCTAGATGGATGGGCAAAAATGCATATGTTTTTGTCCATCCAAGTCTGTGTTTCACAGATGTAGCTATACTGTTCAAAGAGTTCATGAGGTTTGAATTAGCATCCTTTCAACTTTCCATGTTCCAATATAAGATATTGTCTGCATAGACCTTCAGTTGTTTTTAAACATTCCTCTTACTAATGAAGTCCCAACCTTTAAGTTTCTGGCAACTTTTCACATGCATATTCTAACATGGGCAGTGGTGAACTACATCAAGTATAGTCAATGGCAATGTGTTGGACCACTCCGCTGTTGGGGCTGGCCTAGAATCCGGGTGCCAAAAATTGACGATTGTAATATTTTTAGGTGTCTATTTTTTCAAGGGATACCACAATATACTCAGTTTAGAACAATATATTTAAAAATTATATTTGCTTATAGAAATGAGGTTTACTATCCTAAGTATCCCTATAAAATAACAGGAGAGTAATATTTGAGTGAAGAAAAATCAGTTATTTGCTTGATGATGGGGTGATTTTTGAGTATTTAGGTGTCCAAATGACATTATTATTATGCACCAGTAATAGCAACAATGATATGGCTCAGTACATGTATATAGGTCATAATTAGGTTTCATTATCAAGATTGATATCTTAGAAAATGGAGTTCGTGGTAAATAGCTCATTATACCATGCAGCACTGATTACAGTCCTACAGAATTAATGCCAACACATACATCATGACTATGTGAATATTGCACACAGGGGAGACCTTTTGTTGGGTTTGACCCTTTCTTTCACAATTTCTCATTCTTTATAGTGAAGTCATTAGAAATAGTTTGTCATCAATGCTATTTGATACTCTTGACTAGATCACAGACCATGATAAGTACCTATGTAGTATAAGTGCAGGCATTTATATATAATAAAGTTAAAACAGAGTAGAGCCTTGTAACTAGGCTAATCTAACCTGAGATAATTTCACTCCAGATTTAGTTCCAAAATAAATCCTCAAGGAGGACGCACTTGCGCTATAGTCTGTAGAGTTTTAAACTGCAACTTCTGAAAACTTAGCTGCCGTATATATATATATATATATATATATATATATATATATATATATATATATATATATATATATATATATATATATATATACATATATATATATATATATATATATATACATAAATATTATATATATATATATACATAAATATTATATATATATATATAGGTTGAGAGAGACATCACACCTATCCTGTAGTGGTGGCAGCCCATTAACCCTAATGCTGCTGTTGGCTAATTTGTCCTATATAAAATAATGAAAAAACCTTAAAAAGGAGAGAAAACCTGGCACATGGGTACTCATCTGATAGTACTCAGCAAGAGCTATCCAATGAATACATCATGACAGGGTTTAGATTGCTTTCAAAAATCTTTGCATCCTTGTGATTTAGACTAGGTCACTAGAATAGCGGCAGCATTGGAAGGGTTAAAGTACCTAACTCAGCCTGAGAACCAGGCGAGCATGATGGGTAAATAAAGCAGTCTGCCATTCTTCACCATGTTACTGACTGACATTCCCAGTCAGCAATTCTCATTATCCAGTTGAGTATTTGCTCAGGAATCTAGCATGCAATTACTGTACATTTCACAATTTAGGGGTCAGGGGCACTTATATGCCTGGTCTCCAGTGGCTAATTTTATGTTACATACTTAGACCTGATTCATGACTAGTAATTTGGCCAATACAAAAATTACGCAAAAAAACATGAAAAATGACGATAACCCTGGCACATGGGTACTCATCTGAGAGTACTCAGCGAGAGGTGTCCAGTGAATACCAACATGACAGGGTGTAGAGGATTTTCAGAAATCTTTGCGTCCTCAGCATTGGAAGGGTTACATAAACTTAAATCCAGTTAATAATTTCATAGGTTTTCAAATCAGGATATTAATAGTTATAATTAATAAGTAGGACTTGTCCTTGCAGGTCAATAAGTACATAGGATTTTGCACTCCAAGTTAGGCAAGACCAATTTAATTCATTGTCATACAGATGTATTTACATTCTGGAAAGATGGCATTTTTTTTTATAAATCGGGTTCTTAAAATCAGGAATCACTATTCTTGCATCCTGTTAACACTGTCAATTCATTTGTTCTGATTTGATTCAATAAGCCATTTCCTTTTCATTTCACTTTATTTCGAGGGTTTATTCAACTGTGAATAGAATAATAGAGTTATAGATGTAATTATCATTGCAATTTCATGTCAATTTCCTCAAAATAGTCATTGCAGAAAAAGAAATTAACCTAACCATTTTTTTTCCAATTCGCTGACAATTTTGTTAGTGGATGCATCAGACCATGAATGTCATTGTTGGTGGAATTAAAAAGACAATACATATCTCACCTTAGTTGGTCTTTGAAGTCCCTCTAACATGACTGCATGTAGTGTATTAGTCTAGATTTCTAGGCTGTCATATGTATATTTTCTGTCATGTTTTTTCTATTACCAGACACCAACTAGTCTAGGTGGCTATGATATAGTGGCCAATTTAGTTTACATTTATCTCACCAGGGGAATTGAAGATCCAGTTATGACCTAAAACCTCTACAGATAGTAGGATCAGGTGGTGCCATCTATCTATCATACCTGGTACTAGTCACTACGCTGCTCAGTCAACACATAAGGTAGCCTAGTCCTAGCCCAAGATTTTTTTTAATCTATATAGTTGACATGAAAACTTTATCAACTCTAAACTGTGCTACCCTAATTTACTTATTAATTTGCTCTGACACCAGTTGGCCCAGAGTGAGATCTTTCCAGTTTCTTGTGTGACCACCATTGGTGTCATCTATCACCAGCCACTGGAACTAACACCTAACCTAACAACTGATAGAGACCAGAACATAGAAAAGCACAGTTTAATGAAATCACAGATCAGGAGCTAGTCAATCAAAAGAGCTAATCAAAATAAGGCATGATATCCTTATACAATATCATAGGAATTATATGGAGAAGAAAAAATTCAAAAAATGCTTGAGATTGACATTTTAAGAAATTCATCACAAAATAATTTTGGTGTTCTTAGGGGTGCTTTTTAAGGGTTTGGATGTCTAAAAAGACACCCAGACGCCCTGCTGGCTAAGACCATGGCCTAGTCTAGTAGCAAATAGGTGATTGGCCACTGATTCTCACCCCACTACCAAGTCAGTCCAAATATACAATAGCACAATAATTGACTACTGGTATTCGTACATGCTTGCCTCTTTACATACACTACAAATGGCCACTGCCTAGGCAAGTATTATTTGTTCTTGATTTGCCAGCATTCAGTGTCCTACTAAGCAGGAATGTCATTAAGCTTTTCCAATGGGCAATATGGAAATAATTACTGCCCATTTACAAACCGAGCCAGGATCTAGGAATTGGGTGTTGAAAACTTGCATTTGTAGTACATTTTGGCATCTTATTTTTCGAGGGAGACCACAATTCATTCAGATATCAAACATAAATATGTTTTTACTTATTTCAAAAAGGCAATAAATCCTCATGCAATGTTGAGTGTAGGACAGTTGCCCACTGGACAGTTGCCCACCGGACAGTTGCCCACCGGACAGTTGCCCACTGGACAGTTGCCCACCAAGCAAATGAAAAGTAGGACATTTGCCCCCCAAAATATTTATAAATAAATATTTTTGATATTTTTCCTAAATATTTATATATAATGTTTTGATAGTTTACATGGGTCAGTACATTTATATGTTCTGCTTGTTTGTAATAAAGCTTTTGTTTGTAATTATGTGATAAGTTCTGCTTGTTTGTAATACAGCCTTTGTTTGTAATAAAATATGTTTCAGGCACTTTATGCTTGTAAGAATGTAAACTAAGTTGTTTGTATTATTGATATATTATTCCTATAACTTTATGTATTTATAACAATTTTTGTGGGCAAATGTCCTACTTTTCATTTGCTTGGTGGGCAACTGTCCAGTGGGCAATTGTCCGGTGGGCAACTGTCCGTTGGGCAACTGTCCGTACTCCTGCAATGTTATAGCGATCACATTGAGGTGAAAATATTCACATATTTGCTTGAAACTGACATTTTTTTAGAAATTCCTCATGAAAATTTTGATGTATGATTTTCGAGGGCTTGGGTGTCCAAATGAGGTGGAAACACCCTGCTGGCTATAAAGACCCTGTATTCCTGCTTGCCCTTAGGGTACACATCTTGTGACAAGTCTTATGTATGACTCTGCAGGCTGAATTTATGTTTTTCGCCCGAAGCAACGTTTTGTCATGTTCCAGTTAACACATCCATTGCCACAGTTCTCTTTGAAACAATTCAGGAATAGAAAATTAATTTCTCAATTCAATTGAAGGAGAGCTATTGGTTAAGGATTTCGGTTAACCAAATTCCATCCAAAGTATTGTAATCAATGTTTTGGAGAGAAATATATCACCCCAAAATAGTCAGGTGTTATTAAGTGCTATGGGCATTAGGTCGCTATCACTCACACCTGGCAAATACCTGAGCTATGACTCAAAGTCTGATAAGGTAATGATAAACAAAACAAATTAATGATTGAGGGTGTCTGATAGAATAACTTGTTGATGTCTCATGGGTCAATTATGGATGAGTATTAACATATTTATTTATGAACACACACACACACATATGTATATAATTATATATATATATATATATATATATATATATATATATATATATATATATATATATATATATATATATATATATATATATATATATTATATATATATATATATATATATATATATATATATATATATATATATATATATATATATATATATATGTGTGTGTATTTATTTATTCATTCATTAATTCATTTTATTATTTACTTAAGATATTGTCATAAAACTAGATTCATATTTATTACTTCCTTCTCATCTTAACTATGAATCATGATTGAAATATATAGAAAAAATAGTTTTTTTCACAGATTTGAAAATTCTTTTGCTATCAGATGTTTCTTAGGGAAGAACATTTATTGGATAAATAGAGCTAGAGATATATGCTAGCCTGCCTCCCAGGCCATATTTAAATGTCATCCCTTGTGTATGAATGGCACTGCAGTATACTAACAGGGTAGTTGGAAATATTTACTACCATGACAACCCCCTCATGTGGGAATTGTGTGAACTAAATGGCCAACTTGTAGGCCACAAATACCTATGTAGTATAGGTGCAGGCATATATTTATAACTAATAAAGTAAAAACACAGTAAAGCCTTGTAGCTAGGGCTAGAGGTATTCAAGGTGACATCCTTAGACCAATCTGGTATGTATTACATTATAATTGTAATTTATGTTCTGTCACTCTTGATTTCAGGAAACCCTCCCCACTTTGATAAGAGACCATCTGTCTGCATGAGGCTCACCACAGAGAGAAACAGATAGCAGGACTGATCTATTAACAGCAGGGAGTCCACACCAAACATTATAGGCAACAGTCAGTGGTCTGCAGGAAGTCCACAGTATTTAGATGCGGTTTCCATTTACACTGCAGGATCCCCATTATCCTCCTGGGATAGCATTGATCTCTCCTCTCATCTCATCTTTACCACTGGTCAGAGCTGTAGTGGTGGGTGGATACTCTAATCTCTCCTATCATCTCATCCTGACCACAACCACTGGAGTGGTA
>OZ012696.1:27354164-27481664 GCA_963942565.1 Maea johnstoni
TTTTGGCTGCTGACTGGGCTGGGCACTGGTCTTGCCACAATCACCTACCTCCCGTGATTAATTCCCATTATTTCAGCATCAGGCTTGCAGCCGTTTCGGAGGAGTTATGGTCACAAAATTTGGAACCTGCTATTAATATAGAGATAATGATAATAATCATCATAATAATGGTGATAATGATAGTGATAATAATAGTAATATTAATAATAATGAAAGTAATAATGATAATAAGAATAAAAATAATGATGATGATAATGATACTAATGGAAATGGTTAAATAGCAATGGTATTAGTACTTAACAAAAAAGAATGATATTTATAATGATGATAAAGGTAATAATAATAATAATGATAATAATAATAATGATAATTGATAATTATAATATCAATGATAATAACAAGGATGATGATGATGATAATGATGATGATTAAAATGCTTAGCCTAGGGCTAGGCGAAGAACCAGCCTAAGAGAATTGCTGGAGATAGATAGCTGTAGGGTTAGATTTACATTATGTCAACTTATCACACAGCAGCACAGCAGGGAACAGACTTGCCTTGAGCCAAATTGTTTATGCTAATGTCAAACAGCTCTCTCACTGGGGATTTTAGTGGACACTGCTACCGCTGGATTAGATTTGCTATAAGTCTGTGTTGTATCTGGCTCTTTCCTTAGTCTCAGTGATCTTACCTGAGTTGATTTCACTCCATGTTTAATTCTGAATAAATCCTCTTACGACAACTTACAACTGGCAAGTCACAAAATAAGCCAGAATTGGCATAAATGTGATGAAAAACGAAATTCCAAATTCCGAATAAATCCTCAAGAGGGACACCCTTGAGCTGTAGTCTGCAACACAAAAATGAGACGACTTTCAAACTGCAACTTTTAAAAACTGTGCTGCAATCTATAGGCTGAAAGAGACATCACACTTAACATCTAGTTGTGGTGGCACTCGAGCAGTAGTCTGTAACACAAAAATGAGATGAGTTTCAAACTGCAACTTCGGAAAACTGTGCTGCCACCTATAGGTTGAGAGAGACATTACACCTATCCAGCTGTGGTGGCACTTGAGCTGTAGTCTGTAACACAAAAATGAGATGAGTTTCAAACTGCAACTTCTGAAAACTGTGCTGCCATCTATAGGTTGAGAGAGACATCACACCTATACAGCTGTGGTGGCACTTGAGCTGTAGCCTGTAACACAAACATGAGAGGAGTTTCAAACTGCAACTTCTGAAAACTGTGCTGCCATCTATAGGTTGAGAGATACATTACACCTATCCAGCTGTGGCGGCACTTGAGCTGTAGTCTGTAACACAAAAATGAGATGAGTTTCAAACTGCAACTTTGAAAACTGTGCTGCCATCTATAGGTTGCGAGATACATCACACCTATCCAGCTGTGGTGGCACTTGAGCTGTAGTCTGTAACACAAAAATGAGATGAGTTTCAAACTGCAACTTCTGAAAACTGTGCTGCCATCTATAGGTTGAGAGATACATTACACCTATCCAGCTGTGGTGGCACTTGAGCTGTAGTCTGTAACACAACAATGAGATTAGTTTCAAACTTTAACTTCTGAAAACTGTGCTGCCATCTATAGGTTGAGAGATACATTACACCTATCCAGCTGTGGTGGCACTTGAGCTGTAGCCTGTAACACAACAATGAGATGAGTTTCAAACTTTAACTTCTGAAAACTGTGCTGCCATCTATAGGTTGAGTAAGACAATCCAGTAGTGGTGGCGGCATGGCATTAAACCTCAGCCTGAGAACCAGGCTACCACTGGATATTCTCAGCTGATCTCTGATGGTCTGTGGTTGAAGGGTCATGTGGAGATAACCATGTTGACAGCGCGGCATTGATCCTGCTTGCAAGTTGAGCCTTAATTCATCCTGCCTCATGATTGATGCATAGACGTTATACTGCCAGGAATTGGACAGCATGTTTAATTGCTAGCGTGTGACCATTTCTGATGGCCAGCAGTGGATAGTCAGTATTGGGCTCTCAGACCAAAATCTAGCAGTACACTAACTCAAAATAGGCCTCTTAGGCCAAAATGTTGAAACGATGTACCTTGTCCAAAGATAGTTCCGCCATGGTCTTAGCCAGCAGGGTGTATGAGTGTTATTTGGACACCAAAGCCCTTGAAAATCACACTTTTGGACACCCATATGTTTTGGTAGTGAATTTCTTAAAATGTCAATTTCAAACTAATAATTTGAAATTTTCACTTCAATATAGATGATAGGACATGACTGAAAGGCATTTTGCATTTTATTGATATGTTTGCATCTGTGTTGTTTATGCTTGTGTTTGTAATGTGAAGATATAACAGTTTCACTTTAAATTTTGAACATTAAAATTTATAATGAGCACTGCCCTATTTTAGGCACCACTTTTAAATTTGTAAATCTTAGCTAATAATAATAGTAATTAATAATTGATATTTGATAGAGAGCCCTTTTCATCTATAATGTTCAAAAGCTCTTTAAAGAATAGTCAGTGGACAGATGTTTATTGTCCATAGGCATATAGTCCAATAAACTCCTTTTGAAATAGCTAAGACATTGGGTTACTGCTGTATGCTTCATTGGTCAAGGAAAGGGATGATGAGATATTGCAATAACTTGGTAATAATTATGAATTCTTAAAACATTTGAAGGAGGCCTATGGCTTAGTTTCTGTTCTACATTTCTTTCTAATAAATTTATAAGATATGTGTTTATCTGTAAAATATTACCCTAATGTTCAGACCTTTTGGGGCCAATATAATAATAGGGCAATAATGGGTGCAAGCAACTATCAGTTAAAGTCCTAAAATTGCCAGCTTAGCATGTTTTCATGTATATCTTGTAATCTACACTAAATAGTAAATAACATGTATTGCTATCTTTTCAGATGGCTAACATGATGGAGCTGGATATACGATTACTGACCCCTACTGGTAGTATGTGGAACTACAGCAATGAGACGTCGCCACCGGAAAACATTCATACTCCACCATATTGGAACAAGACAACAACGATTATTCTCGCCGTTTTCATGGTGATCTTCATGGTGTGCAGTATCTTTGGCAATGCCATGGTGATCGCCGTGGTGATGCGACACAGAGGAATGAGGACAAAAACGAACGCATTTCTGGTGAATCTCGCCATTGGTGATTTTATGACGGGAGTTCTCTGCATGCCCATCTCCTTGACGACGGTCATCAAGGGTAACTGGATTTTTGGCGACATACTTTGCCAGTTCAACGGTTTCATGGTGCCCTTTCTCCTCATAGCGTCGCTACACTCTCTAATGTACATTTGCATCCATAAATGCATAAGCATCACGGACCCTTTTACGTCTGGACAAATCATGACAAAGGTTCGCATCGGAATTCTCATTGGTGCAGTATGGTTCTGGGCTGCGTTATCAGCATTTTTGACGGTATACGGATTAAACAGCGTATCGTACAAACCGTACACAACTCAATGCGGCCCGCAATACCCAAATAAGGAAGAACCTTGGACATACGTACATGTTGCTTTCATCAACACCACATGTTATTTTATTCCACTTTTGACGATAATCGTTGGCTACGTGCGTATATTTCACTTGATCCGTAAGCACACGCGCCGGCTGCAGACGACGAGCAGCGAGAGAGAAGACCAGCTATTGGCTCAGCAAAAACATATCACCATGACGCTTATTCTCATGGTGATCTGCTTCATCCTTTGCTGGACGCCCTACATCATCTACGCCACCTATATGTCGGCCATTCCTGACAAGAACAAAATACCACACAACTTCAACGCTATAGTAAGTCAATTTCTCTTTTGGTTATTTGTACGCTGAAATCTTAGGCCAGACTACCGTATTTATCCAAATAAATGCACAGACCCTTAGTAACCCTTCTATTCCAATGCTAAGGCTACTTTCGTCCAAAACACAAGGAAGCAAAGAATTTTGAAAACCATACAAACCCTGTCATGTTGGTATTCATTGGATAGCTCTCGCTGAGTACTCTCCGATGAGTGCCCATGTGCCTGGGTTTCAATCATTTTTAAGGTTTTTAGCATCATTTTGTATTGGCCAAATTGGCAACCAGCAGCATAATGTTTAACTGTAATCCCCTCCCCCCCCCCCCTCCCCTATTTCACGAAAACTGCATGTTTTTATGTTTTGTTCTGTACCCAAACCCCTTTCCTAGCTGTACTTACCCTTCCCTTTTCGGCCTTGAAATAGTAAAGTTAACCCATTCACACTCAGAGTTTCATTAGAAAGTATCGTCTGCTACTCTCACACTTATGAAAATAACTTGTGAATGAAGCAAAAGTTCACAAAATATTTGAAGAAGAGTTGTAGTTTAGCTTCTGGTCAACATTTCTCCTTCAAATGTTTTCAAGAAAATGCTTTTGTAAGTAAAATATTACCAAAAATGTCAGGCCTGTTTTGGCCGCTATGAGTGTAAATGGGTGACGGGCAGATACAAGGCAGTCAAGGCAGCTGTGTTGCTATGTCTGCTCGGACATGAATTGTTGGACATGGGTTGCGGTTAAATGCAATTTTGCCATTGCCCCTTCTGGCGTATTTATCCCTAACCTGCACCGGCACTGTGTGCTTATTCGGACAATTACGGTAATTTGATTTGTTGTCTTAGATATTTTTTGCCTCCAGGAAACTATTAAAGTGTCCAGCTATAAACACCTCAGCTTCTTCCAAAATCAAGAAACAGATGTAAACCAACATATTTGGTTTGATTTGATTCCATAAAAGGTTGTCCGTTTGATTTTAATTGACTTGCTCATTCAACAGATTTGAGTTAAATTGACTTGCTCATGAATTCAACTGATTTAAGTTTAATTGACTTGCTCATTCAACTGATTTGATATTAATTGACTTGCTTATTCTACTGATTTGAGTTAAATTGACTTGCTTATTCAACTGATTTGAGTTTAATTGACTTGCTCATGAATTCAACTGATTTAAGTTTAATTGACTTGCTCATTCAACTGATTTGAGATTAATTGACTTGCTTATTCTACTGATTTGAGTTAAATTGACTTGCTCATTCAACTGATTTGAGTTAAATTGACTTGCTCATTCAGCTCACTGAAGAGTTATAAAGATGATTGATGGTTTGCAATTTCCTTATAATTTGCCTCAGAATAATCATCGCCCAAAAATTTTAACAAGTACAATCAAGCCATTTTATTTTTCACTCATTTCACCCTTTTCATTTTTTGTGGTCAACGTATTGCCATAAGGCCTAGAAAAAAAAAGTTTGTTGCTTGTAACGGTAGGTTGGAAAATTTATTTTTTTGATAATTTTTTTGTTCAGAAATTTGTGTTTTATGCATGTTTTTTGATGATTGGGAGGCGGGAGGGCTGAAAAAACTTTAGGGTAGGGATTTTTTGGAATAAAAACTCGTTAGGGTAGGGTTACAGGAAACAAACAACTTTTTTTTAGGCCTTAATAGATACACAAAATGCAAGAGAATGGTGACAGATCCTTTTGCTGAAGATGCCTAAAACTTGAAAAACATTGGGTAATTTCACTACATTATGATATTTCATACATTTTACTCTACAATTTTCCAGACTAGAAAGTTAAGTGTATCAATCCCAAATTAATGCACTGGAACCCTTTTTTCTACCCTCATATTACAATTTATCCACAGCCCAGCTACAAACCTATGATGCTTGACACATCAACCATAAATTCTTGATCCTACATAACTGACCAGTCAGTATCAGGATCTGTCCAACATATTCTTAGCCAGCAGGGCGTCTGGGTGTCATTTGAACATCCAAACTCTCAAAAATCACCCTTTAGGACACCCAAAATTTCTAAAAATGTCAATTTCAAGCACATAATTGAATAATTTTCACCTCAATGTAATTCACATGACATTGTATATGGACATAATGCTTTATTTCATTAAGTAAATACATGTTAATGTTTGTAATCTGAGTATATGGTGGTCTCCTTTGAAAAATTGGAAGCCCCAAAATTTTACAATTACCAATTTTGGACACCCACTTCCTAAATCCTGGCCAATGCCCTGCTGTCCAACATTCAGATGGTATGGCCATCTAGTGACAGATTGGCAAACTAACTTTCTTCTACGGAATAATTTTTGATTGTCAGTGATGAGCATCAGTGTCTCATGAGGTTCGTAACATAGAAAGTGATTAGACTCTTTGCTTTCAAAGATTTATTTTCAAATGTCTGGGTCTGTATGTCAATTTTTTTATGTGTAACATATATCATTAATCATTAAAATTTAGCCTATGTTTGACAAATCAGACGTGATTACCTTTCCCCGCGGCCTTTTCGGTTGCCATAGGCAGGTTATATAATTATGTTTGTACCTCATATTCTTTGTCAACTTTAAATCCAAGTTGATTGTTTCCTGTTTTTCACTTAAAGATAGCTATTATCTCCTTTAGATTTTAATTATCTTATATTCCATTGATACAACTTGTTTCCATTAAAAAAGTAGACAAAATGGAAAAATATTTTATAAAAATTCTTATGGTTATGAAGAAATAACTTTTTAAAAAGCAGATTACTCAAATCAGGTTATGTATGTAGGTATGATTTTTTTATGTAGAAATCTACAAAGATATAATCACAACACTGATTATTTCTTGTATTCAATTATTAATTTGTTCATTTTTATTATTATTATTTATTCATTCATTCATTTGTTTATTTATTTATTTATCTATTTATTTATCTATTTATTAATTTCTTTATTTTTTCATCTATCTATTTATTTACATATGTATTTATTTATTTGATAGAGCTGTATATTTAGAAGTTATTTGTATTGACAAACCAATGCTGAGTTTTGATTCAACAAAAGTTATGGGCAATTTATTCCAAATCATGTTCTTTTTGCGAACCCTATCTGCAATCCTATGTTTGTGCATGACTCACGGCCAAAAAACCTGTGCCACCCTTTTTTCCTGGAGTTAGAGTGGCATCCTTTGAGTCACTGCGACATGCCGTCCTCGTCACACGTGACCAAGCAAACACATTCTAACACATGACCCGCATGTTGACGTCTTGCAGGCCTACTGGTTTGGGTACATGAACAGCGCCTGTAACCCCATCCTCTACGCCATTCGCAGCCAGTCATTCCGCGAGGGGTACAAGGAGATACTACTTAGACGACGGGCACACATCACGGGAGACGGTAAGTAAAGATATATATATTACACCTATAGTATAGGTATCACAGGTATCGGGATATTTCAGGTGCTTTTCTATGGTATGGGACATAAATCTATGTCTAAACTTTGTGTTTTAATCATTTTGAGGATATTGTGGAAATGAAGGCATTATTTCATCTAATTATAAGAAGACAGCTTCACTTAAAATATTATAGGTGGTAAATTATTATAGGTATCATAGGGATAGGGATATTTCAGGTGTGTTTTCATGGTAAAGGACACAAAATCTATGTCTTCTTAAGAAACTTGGCTGTTTTGATCATTTCGAGGATATCTTTGAAATGGAGATACATATTTCAGCTAATTATTAAAAGACAGCTTAATTCACTTAAAATGGAAATATAACGTTTTTTAGGTTCACTACATAAATCCCCCATTCTTCCTCATTGTGCTCTATAAAGGCAAGTCTCACTATTTTGGTTCAGAGAATTTTTCTGATAAGAGGACCATTTGGAAAAAAAATGAAGTGGAAATGACAACCTTTATGCAACCAAATAGTTTGCATATCATAGCAGCGAGCAGCTTATGCTAGCCCATCAAAGAGACCACTTAGCTAAGTTAAGTTAAACTTTTCACATAAAAGACCATAGAAATCTTAGTTGAATTTGAATTTTTTTGAACAATCTTTTTGATTTTTTTTTTTAATTCTGTCTTCATTCCCAAGTTATGGTCAAAAATGTCACAAATCCAGTTGTCCAATTTTAGCTGGTGACTAATTTGACTGATACAAAATGATGCAAAACGAACTGAAAAATAACTGAAATCCTGGCACATGGAGTACTTGGGGAGAACTATCCAATGAATACGAACATTGCAGGGTATAGATGGTTTTCAAATATCTTTGCGTCCTTGTGCCTAAAATAGACAAAAGTTGCCTCAGCATTTGAAGGGTTAAAGCCCATCATGAAAATTAGCATTAATCTGTATTTAATGCTGTTATATCCCTGAGATTCTTAACCCTTTCCTGCCAGTGGCTATTTCAAACAATCGAGAAGGTGAAACCAGTTTTCTACTTATAAGAAATGTTAATTAATACTTTGAAAGAAAAACATCCTGACCTCCTGCCTTATGAGACAAAATAGATAAACCCCTTTACCCTAAACTCCCTAACTGTTATCATTTCTGACCCTCGTACCTACTCTTTCTGGCACAAGTACTAGACATAAACCCAAGACTCACACTTGGATATATATTTGTTTGCAGGTATGGCATTTTTCTGCCAAAACCCTGTCAAAAAGTGCCAGTTTTTAATGGATCTAGTCTGAGGTCAACTTTTGAACTTTGACATTGGACCTCTGAGTCATGGTTTTGACTTGAAAGTCATGCTACTTGTTTTTAGTCTGTTTCCTCAAGGCATGCCTGCAGCAAAATATTATTTCACAAACGAGGTTTTGTTGAAAGGAAAACACACTACATCAACCGAGAAACTTTCTCGGAAAAAATCATGCTTTACACTCGTCAGATGGCTTGAAGAATAAGCACCATTGTTAAGCTGTTTTTGCCTAGAGGTCTTCTTGACAAACAACTAAGCAATCTAGCATAAATTCACAAATATTGAAGGGTAGCTGTGGTTCGGGTTGGGGTTTTGATCAACATAAATTCTTTAAACAAATTCCTGGAAAAATGCTGTGATCATAAAGACATTTAGCAAAACAGTCAGGATATGTGTGTACTACAGGCATGAATGGGTCGAAATCCTTCATGCGTCTTGGGCCCAAAAGCGTCATGAATATACAATCTTGGTAATGATTTTGTGAGCAAAGCATTTATCAGCAATTCTTTTATACAGGTGCACAATTAACACATTGCTTTCTGATTTTGGATGACAAGAAACTTCAGATTAATTTTTGATACTTTTTTTGATCAGCTTATATTTTGGGAAATGATTTAAGCAACTGGGTCGGTCCAATCCCCCATAACATCCGTGCAATACACTGTCTGTAACTATACTGTATAATATTATAGCAGCAACAATATATTTTATCATTAGAGATGTATATCTACTATTCTTGCACCATACCATGTATACTGTCAAAATCTAATATCAAACTTTATGTGCAATAGAACACACACATTTGTAATCGGGGCTGTGATTCCAGCTCTGTGTATTTCTCATTCTTAGATGGAAAGATGGCGCTGACTGTGATGTACTTTATCTAGGTCAGGAATTTGACAGTGTCGAGGTGTGACTTTGACATATATATCCCCGGAGCAACATGGTGGTCTTGACACATACTGCAGATAAACAAACAAACAGGAATGTTTGAAGGAAAATTGTTTTGTAGATTAAGGTACAAAGCTTAACCCTTATGCTGCTGGTGTCTAATTTGGCCAATATAGAATACTGAAAAAAAACTAAATATGACTGAAACCCTGCCACATGGGTATACTCATCTGAGAGTACGCAGTGAGAGATATACCCAATGAATACCAATATGACAGGGTTTAGGTGATTATCAAAAATATTTGTGTCCTTATGCTTTGGACAAAAGAAGCCTCAGCATTGGAAGGGTTAGGACATTGCAGATAAACAAACAAACAGGAATTATGGAAAAAAATTGTTTTGTAGATAAAGATACAAAGCTTAATCAAATATTTACTAATAGTTATTTGGTGTTTAACCCATTAATGCATGTAAAGCTACAGTTAGAGGCCTGCCTTGATCTTCTTGTCAGATCTTTTTGACCAAATCTTTTTTTGAAATATTTTTGAAATATTAATCATACCCGAATATCAGCTCCCTCCCTAACATTTTGTCAATTCAAACCTTCTCTGTAGTTTTTTTTTTCAAAAGTCTCAGATCTAGGTGATACATATATTTCAAAGATGAATTTCATCATGAAATGGTTAAGGAATGTTTGCATTTGTGTCTGACTGCAAAGGTGCTGTGGGGATAATAGGGTTAAGGTCAACAATGTGGTGGTGATGGCAGTGTGTTTAGATATATGTTAAGTCGTCAGTATCCCAAGTTCCTACTAGGTAAAAATTAAAGAAATCGGACTTGAAAAAAAAGTCATCAATGGTGATGGCAGTGTGTTTAGATATGTTAAGACTCATCAGTACCCCAAGTTCCTAGATAAAATTTAAGAATTTGAATAAGTCATCCTTCTAGATAATATTCAAGAAAACAGACTTGAAAAGGTCATTAATGTGATGGTGATGGCAGTGTGTTTAGGTATGTTTAGTCATCATATATGTCCTGATTCCTTAGATAAATTTCAAGAAAACAGACTTGAAAAAGTCTAAATTTTCTTTTTTTTGTGAAGTGTATTTATTTTACATTTACATGATATATATATGATTCTTACAATATGCATATTAAAATTAGTTGATCTTACTTGAATTTTATTTTTCTAGCCATGCAATCAAAATATTAAGAAGGTACGGTGTGGGAATACTTTTTTGGTTCCTCATCCAATGTTCTACCCCTCTCCAACCATGTTTTATAGTACAGAAACATGTACAAAACCAACCAACAACTCGCCTTCAAATATTTAGCAAATTTTCATTCAATTACAAGGTCAAAATCAAAAGTATCATTGCATCCAGACATCACTTATAACAAGGAAATATCATTATGATTGGGTTAAGATTTTGTGAACATTCCCCTCCTAGTTGTTCCACATATTCCATGGTAATCCTTCTCCATCACTAGACTGATTCAGAGTATGATTTATGTAATTATAGTTAGGGATAGGTATCGGTACGCGATAAGTTACCATTAATACTGATATTGAATGGGAAAATGTATTGTATTGATATATCATATTCTATTGTTAACATTTAGAATATCTATAAAATTTATTTGGACGTCTCCCTATGAAGGCAGTTTGCTAGCTATTAGCAAAATCTAGATGCTGACAGGTCTGAATTTAACAAAATTAGGTCCCTGGGAGGCAGGCAGTATCATTAAAATATAGTTAAGGTTTGGTATCGTTAATGAAATATTGATCTTTTATCACTTCTTGGAAAGTTTTAAGGTGCCAATAGTCCACAAACATATTTGTGCTTATTGTATAAATGGTATTTTTTACAGGCTGTTAATTTTCGCTGTTTTTATGCTTCCCTTTATAGCGAAAGAATTATGCACTTCAAATATATATCCTGCTTTGTATCTACATTATTTGAGTGCTTGAATGTGCGAATTCAAAGTAGCACAAATACCCACCAGCAGCACTGTAAAGTGAACTTTTTAGCACTACAAATTAAAGCCATATAT
The DNA here is from genome assembly GCA_963942565.1 of Maea johnstoni. Lineage (NCBI taxonomy): Eukaryota > Metazoa > Annelida > Polychaeta > Spionida > Magelonidae > Maea > Maea johnstoni. The sequence goes on from OZ012696.1 coordinate 27,365,613, forward strand.
ATATATATATATATATATATATATATATATATATATATATATATATATATATATATATATATATATATGTAATGTATATATATTTGAGTGTATGTGTTCAAGTAGTTGAGAGGCATCGCATTATAAGGTGGTTTCTGTTTTCAGATTAAGCAGCAGCAGTGGGAGTAGCAGAGGGCCCAGGATGCAGAGATGATAGGTGTTGTTTTCATGTAGTGTTGATGTTTCATTATTTTGTAGATTATAGTTTCTCTCTCCCCTGCATTGCTATCCACCATCAGATGAGGAACTGCTCTTGACTTGTCCATTGGAAATCATTGATAATAATAATAATGATAATGATAATAATAATAATAATAATAATAATAATAATAATAATAATAATAATAATAATAATAATAATGATAATAATAATAATAATAACAATAACAACAAAAATCATGATAATGATAATGATAATAATTGGTATTTGATATATTGCCCTTTCCACCTAAAATCATTGCAAAAAACACAAAAATTCAATATTTTTGTTTCCCTTTTAAAAGAGTTTCTATTAACCAGTTCTATTTTTCATATTCAAAAGAAAAAACATGTGACTTGCTAACCTGTATAAATAGTATTTCCAAAGTTGTTTACTTCGAGATACATCACCCAAAAACAGTGGCCTATTTTTGGTTTTATAGGCTTGGAATATTTGGTAAACATCAATGTTTTGATCTAAGATCAAGCATTTCCAATGGAACAAACTGCAGCCACCCTGAACATTTTATCCTGTTTTAGCATGCCTGAGTGATGGGAATCCCGTAGTTTTTTATTAAGTTTGCACTTTTATGTATCTTTTTTATGGAATGAGTTTTTCAGGAGTGTGTTTGATTGATTTGTGTTACTTAGGTTTGGTGAAGGAAATGTATGTAATCATGTACTAATACCGGTATTGCTGAAGATACAGTAAACCTCACTTACCTTGTACTCACCTACCTCAGATTTTCATGTACCCCAGACAAAATTTTAGCGCTAGTCCCAAATCATCCCTAATCCTTAACCCTCATATGCTGCTAGTAGCTAATTTTGCCAATACAAAATGATGCAAAAAACTTGAAAAATAACTGAAACCCATGCACATGGGTACTCATCTGAAAGTACTCAACAAGAGGTATCCAATGAATACCAACATGACAGGGTTTCATTGGTTGTCAAAAATCTTTGCATCTCTGACCTTTGGACGAGAGTAGCCTTAGCGTTAGAATTCTTAAGGGTTAAGTGACCCTTCCAATGCTGAGGCTATTTTCCACCAAAGCACAATGATGCAAAGAATTTTGAAAACCATCTAAACCCTGTCATGTTGGTATTCATTGGATAGCCCTCGCTGAGCACTCTCAGATGAGTACCCATGTGCGAGGTTTTTTTGCATCATTTTGTATTTTCCTAATAAGCCACTAGCAGCATAAAGAATTGACGTAGCTCAGATTTTGGTTACCTCGTCACTTTGGCTTGGTCCTTATATAGATGTCGGAGGTAAGCAAAGTTTTCTGCATTGCTGAGGAAATTACTATTAGAAGCATCAGAGAGGTACAGGAAATACTGTAGAGTATTCAGCTGTGCCGCTTTGGTAGGCATAGGGTCTCATAAAACTGCTGTGCCATGCACTTGTCTAGACCCTAGTGGAGAGTGTGTGTGGTCTGGCACGTATGGGGATATCTTGGTTATTATAGATATTATTTGATAAATATTGGACTGAAAATTGCGTCTGTGTTTAGTTTAACGATCCATTCTAGAATTTTTCATAATTTCAAAAAAAAAATCTTTATTTGATGAGATGTGTGCAAAGTATTCAGACCCTTAATGCACTTCAGTTGCTTATGGGAGATGCAAGTGAAAATGTCATAGGGCAAGTGGATTTGCACTCAGGCTTTTACTGCAGCGCAAGTCAATATACTTGCCATGTTTCAAAATATTATGAGAAGTTTATAAATAAATACAATCTGATTAAGAAAAATACAGAAATAAAGTTTAAACTCCCACATGGCAAGTGCAAACTCCCATCTACTCTCCCTGCAGGACAAATAGGCCTGAAAAGTTTTGACGGTCCCTGATACTAGTGTTAGAACTAACAAAATCCCCATAAGGTTTAATTGGTCGAAGGTTGGCATGCTCAACATCTGTTTCCAGGAGAAGTTTAACCCTTCTAATGCTGAGGCTACTTGCATCCAAAGCACAAGTGTGCAAATATTTTTGAAAACCATTCAGGCTCTGTCAGGTAAGTACTCATTGGAAGGCTCTTGCCGAGTACTCTTAGATGAGTACCTGTCTGCCAGGGTTTCGGTCATTTTTCAGGTTTTTTGCATCATTTTGTATTGGCCAAATTGGCCACCAGCAGTACAAGGGTTAAGAAGAGTCTACAAAGTGTTGGGAATACTCCACTTACCTGTGGAGAAAGTGCTATTTAAAGAGTAACAGTGATGCTAATCACGAATTAGGTGTAAACACGGCATTGCTTCTAACAAGCAAAGCCCCTAACTTTTCTCAGATTTAAACCTTATACTGCAAGTTTGGCCAATACAAAATGATGCAAAAAAACTTAAAAATGACTATAGCCCTGGTAAATGGGTATAATCATCTGAGAGTACTCAGTGGGAGCTATCCAATGCATACCAACATGACAGGGTTTAGATAGCTTTCAAGAACCTTTGTGTCCTTTTGCTTTGGATGAAAGCAGCCACAGCATTGGAAGGGCGAAGAATATTATTCAACTTACTTGTGGGAATTGTGCAATTTAAAGAGTAACAGTGATGCTAATCACAAATTATGTGTAAACACGGCATCGCTCCTATAACAAGCAAAGCCCCTAGCTTTTCTCAGATTTAAGAGACAAATATACTTGATTAACAATTTCCATCTCTGTGGCTGGAAGGATTAGGGGTATATACACTTAAAATCTGGGGGCCACAGTGTAAATCAAATCTTGTAGTCATAACATGTCCCCAGGAGATAAATGGGAGATTCGGTTCTGAAATTGAGCTTTAGGTTTTTTCAATCCTTCTACTCACAACAAACAAGAGGAGCGGCTTATTGCTTTGGTTCTGATTTTCAGTTACAGGAAGGTTCAGGCCCTAGCAAATGGGATGCCGTAAAATGGGAATTTTACTGGTGTAAAACCCTATGCTGCTGGGGTCTAATTTTGCAATTACAAAATAACGCAAAAAATGAAAAAATGACTGAAACCCTGGCACGTAGGGTACTCATCTGATATAACTCTGTTAGAGCTGTCTAATGAATACCAACATGATAGGATTTAGGTTTTCAAAAATGCCTGGTCACGGCGCTACCAAGGTAATAGCTGAACCTTGTGTGTGTGTTTGTGTGTGGGCTGAGTTGTTATAGTCTCAGGCTGCGACAACTTGTCCCTCTCACTCAGACGTGGCTTAATCATCTGGACAGCGCAAGGTGCTAGTTTACCCAATGCACTTCTACAGCTTAAATAGACCTGGCATATAGGGGAGAGGGGGGGGGGGGTCTTTGCAAAAGGTATGCTGTTAATAGCTTATGTTATTAGTATTGTTGTTTTATTGTTATTATTATTATTATCATTATTATTATTCAGGGCCCGACATTAACTTTTTCGGCGACTTGCCCAGTAGGGCAAGTGAGATTAGACTTTCACTTACCCCACTCAAACCTTCACCTGCCCTTGAAAAGTGTAATGTTTTATGATTTTTCATTTAAAACCAAATAGAATATGGTGCTGGCAAATGAAAGCATATTTTCTAGGACAAGCTTGGATGCCAGACCACAAAACTTGCACACATTCTCAAAAGTAAACCTGAAATATGCACAGCATGCTTGCCCAGTGGGGCAAGCAAGATACAGTTTTCACTTGCCCTACAGCTATAATTAACAAGTTCTACTTGCCCGGGGCAACGGGGCAAGCACCAATGTCGAGCCCTGTTATTATTATTATTATTATTATTATTGTAATTATTAGTAGTAGTGTTATTATTATTATCATTATTATTAGTAGTAGTGTTGTTATTATAAGTATCATGATTATTATTATTATTATCATTATTATTATCACTATTATCATTATTATATTTGTTATTATTGTAATTATTATTATTTTTTTTATTGTTATTATTATTATTATTATTATCATTATTATTATTATTATTATTATTATTATTATACTATTATTTATAGTAATAATATTAATGATATAACAATATTATTATAGTTATCACTTATCATTCAAAGGGTTGACCCCTCCCCCTCCCACAAACCTCACATCCTCTCAATGCAAGTACACATTCAGCGGTGTCTAATTGTCGCATTGTCGCACCAGAGTGCGACAAAACAAAGACTTCAAAAAGTGCTACAGGCCAAATCCATCAAGCATTGCTTAACTTGCCAAATCAGCAGACTGCATGAGCACTATAGCCTTCTGTAGAGTCTCAAATGTTTTATTTTATGCAGACTGTGTGTGAACTCCATCACTTAAATGGTGTTACATTTTGCTTAAGCGAGGATTTCATTATTGATATAGGGTTAATATAGTGCCAACTGATGAAAAGTGCTCCAGGACGGTATGATCGTCTGTGATCCAGGAGCTATTTTCATGGACATGCCTGGCATTGTGCTGTCCACCCCCCCCCCCCCCCCCTTACATCCATCACTGATACTCTCACAAAACACACTTGCTCACTCACTCACGTTGCCATCACAGTGGTCTCTGTGCAGACAGACAGCAGTGCTGTGCAATCATGCTCCCCATGCAGGTATTGATTTCTCCCTAACAATACACTCCTCCCTCAGAAGCCTAGACGTGTACAGTCAATATCAGCACCATCTGCAGGCAGCACTGTGGCAGTGTGTGTGCAGGCGTCCATGTTTGATGCCGCCACAGATGAAACAGATATCTCCATTGGGATTCAACTATCAAATCCATTCTGTATTAAACAGGATTCATTCGACATTGCTAGAGAAGCACCTGTTTAAGGTGAGGTTATCCGTCGTAAGGTCATACTCTGTTGTCAGTTTGTGGAGACTGACAGTGAGAGCAGTGGAGATATTTTTCATCATGTACACATACTATATGGTGACTATTGATGATTGCAGTGGTATATATTGTATGTTTTTCTGAATCCTCCAAGAGAATGTCAGTGCAGGGAGCTAGCGCTTGATGTATCTGTAATGATATGCAGGTTATTGGGGAAATTGGTCGTGGGAGTGGTGTATAGATACATGTGTTATTATATGCAGGGTTTGAAGGATTTTGATGAAGGGATATATATTTGTTAATAGATAAGAATGTCGTTGGGATATTAGGTGAGTGATGGATAATATTGATATTATGTAAGGCTATATGGCTCTATGAGAGGGATGATGGATATATCTATTATTATTCTCACACTCACAGGCATATTTTGCAGGGTTTTCAAGATCATTGAAATTTCCGGATGTCACTCTTTAAAGGGGTTTCAAACAAGGAAAATTCTGGGGCTTAAAGAAAACCAGCCCTAGAGCACAGTAATGTTAGGTTAGGGATGTGCATCATTTAGTTCAAAATTTGTCACCAGGTGGCACTATCATGTTAGCCTTTGTAGTAATGATAATGCCTCAGATCAATCAATATGCAATAAGCATTGAAGAGGCCCATATGCTTATAATGACAAATCTTTCAAAACTGATACATTCAGGGAATATCAGAAAGGCTCTGCAGAGTGTGTTAAAAATGGCTAATGTTAACTAGTATGTTAATAGATTTGAAGCCTCTGTCACATGCAAAAGTTGGACACCTCTGTTTTCAATATGATTTCTTTAATCCCAATTTATTTTTTCATGAGTATAAAGCAATTGAGATTATGATTTTTCAGTGGTGTTCCTGGCCATGTCTGGGTGGATGTGATACCTTGTATTGTTTCCCTGTCATGTCCTGGTCGTCCAGGAAGTGTTAGCAGGAGCTTATCGATAAACCGGAGATGCACAGTAGCACCAAGTTCTGTATACTATAAACCCCCTGGCCCTCTGTGCACTAAACCTGTTACAGACCCTCACAGAAAATTAGCTCTTTTAACCACTAGCATACGTACCACCTTTTTACCATGGACTGATCAATGGTTCATTTTCCAATGTCTGATGATAGCTAGGTCAGTGCAGGTAGTCCCGTAGCAGACCTTATAATGGGTGACCTTGACCACCAGTCTACCACAGATCAACCACGGCTCTATGATGATACAATTTGGTATGTGGTCAGTATGTGGTGAACAAAAGCTGGTACAAAGCTTTTGTTTTTTAATTGTGTTGTAGTTGTGTAGCAGTCCACAGCTAGGTTATGGGCCAATTTTGGACACACATACAAGTTTAGCTCAAACGTTTTTGCACACGGAAAAGATTGATTGATAGTTGCTTGTCCAGACACAAGTGAATCTCAATTTTTAGAGGCTTCCCAAATATAGGTATATTATTCCGGCATTGCCATATTAGTTGGCCCCAAAGTGGTCAGAATATAGTCATTCACTTTTGATCTCAGATAAGGGTGTCATTTTAACATTGTGACATAGCAATTCTATTTCCTGTCAAACACCCCTTGTTCAATACTTTCTTTGATCACAGATAATGCTGTTATTCCAACATCGTGATATAGTATCTATTTCCTGTCAAACACCCCTTGTTGACCAGAACCTGCCCCACCCCCTCCCTCTATTATTGCACACAACCATTTTCTCCAACGCCGAGGATACCAGGTTATAATATGGGCTGCACACGTTCAAGTAAGTTTCCACCGCAGAATGTGATTCAGCTTCTTTTAGCTAGCCGAGTGGTCTAAGACATTGCCACTAACTGCTAGTTGTCTCTCAATACTGCCTGAGGTCCTGCCTTGTTGGCTCGGTTTGTCTAAGGCATTGCCACTGACTGTTTGCTGTCACTCACCACTGCCAGAGCCTGCCCTGATAGCTACCCTTAAGGCCAGGTAGGAGTAGAGCACATTGTGTCCCAACAGTCTACCAATTTTTCCAACTAGACCTCTAGCTGCTGTTTGTCAGGGGATGGGAATCAGTGCATGTGGGTTAGTTGGTGGTTTTCCCTGGAACACCCTTTTCCTCCATAGTTTCCCATGGGATATAGGTACAGGTTAAATAGCATAAAATATGTCTAGGCTTGACATGAAATGCGGATGTATTTTACTCTTAGGTAGCAGTATGCATGAGTGGTAAAAGGCAAAATTGTATTCTGGTATTGCACTTTATAACATATTAACAATGGCAAGATCAGTGTATAAGAATAAGATAAATACTTATAATAATATGAATTTCTTGCCTCAAGTAGTAAACTGCAAAAAGGAGAAATCTTCCTGTTTGTGCTCCAAAGTGACTTTAAAATAAACTGATAATTAAGTAATCACTTTTCTCTTGTAGTGTGAATAGATTGATAAACCAAGGAAAGGAAGCCTTTGTTTTGTGTAGGAAAGGGAACCATTAAGTTGAATAATAAAATGAAAACAATAGTTTTGAGGCAAATAATCAAAAGCTGCTGTTCATTAGAAAAAATAGAAACTAACATTTGCGAGTGTTTGAATTGAATCTAAATTTCACCTACTTGTGTGCTTGTTTTTGTGATTCACAAATAATGTACCGAAAAAATCGTATCCTATATTTCAGGAATTTCTATGTTTACTTATTAAATGGCATTACAAAAATAACAACTAACATTTGCGTGTATTTGGATAAAATCTACTTTTCACCTATGTGTGTATTTGTTTGTTATTGTGATATTGTAATTCACAAACAATGTACTGAAGAAGATATTCTATATTTCAGGTATTTCTACCTTTATTTATATAATGGCATTATTAATTCCTAGTGTTTGTCCCATTCTGTACATTATACTATTGTTATGATGTGTGATCATCTTTTCAAACAATGTACTGAAGAAGATATTCTATCTTCTATACTCCAGGTATTCCTACCTTTATTGATTCCTAGTTTTTGTATTATTCTGTACATTACACTATTGTTATGATTTGTGCTCATCTTTTCAAACAATGTACTGAAGAAGATCTTCTATATTCTATATTCCAGGTATTCTACCTTTATTGATTTCTAGTATTTGTATTGTTTTGTACATTACACTATTGTTATATTTTGTTCTCGTCTTTTCTTCAGGTACAATTTGTGAGGACTCGCCAGGTCCCCTTCAGAGGCTGACCGTTCTCCTCTCCTCCATACGACGCACAGAATCGAGAGGCTCCTTGCACGGATCACAGGGGAGCATCTCAAACTTCAACTCCCGAAACTCGCTGCATAGCGCATCCTCGTCCAAGGTCAAGGTCAACTCCTCAGGGTCGGCCCTCTTGCTTGCCGCTGCGAGTGATTCGGGGAGAAGCAGTCCTGCGACGCTGCCGCGAAATTACAAACGAAGTCCCGTCTACTACCCACCGGGAGTGACCCCGCCCTCACAGGAGTCGCATCCATTATTGCAAAATTATCACCCGAATGAGGACGATTCAGCGCATGTTATGATCATGCAGGATGCAAATGGAAAAGAAACAATGGCAAAATATTGGTCGTATGATCCAGGCGAATCATGTGATTGTGGTGAATCATGTGACCATGCAAGCAGGTCACATGATCTACAGGAGTCGGGTGATCTCTCAGAAAAACCATGTGATACAGTGATAGAAAAGAATCGGACTAAAACCTGTAGTAAAAATTCCCTTACTGCTAGTAACAATTCTCTTGGTAAAGGTTTTAGTGTCGGACCTTTCCGGAGGAGTGTCAGTCCGAACAATCCAAAGCAGACCGGTGCCCCTCTCAGGAGTATCAGCAAGGACCAGATATCTGTTTTAGTACCAGTGGAAAATAGAGACAAGGAACCAATATTAAAATCAAATCTGACTGGTTCAGACAAAAATAAATCATCGGAAAATCATTCCGAGAACGAGGATGAGGGTGACAATGTGGCGAATATGAGTAAATCTGAGGATGAACTCGACCGAATTGCTCATGTTCATATTCCTTCTTTTGGACGCTTCACAAGCGATACCCGCATGAGTAGACGAATAAGTCAGAGTCTCGGGCGACTATCCCGGAATCGTAGCAGCTCCATGGTAACAGGTAGTCATGTGACTCTTCCGCACGGGAATCTACATCCACGAAAAGTTAGTTTTATTCGCTTTGACACCGAGATTCAGCAGCGACTGCCGAAACATTTACGCGGTAGTCTCCCTCACATAGAGAACGGCGCCGGGGAACCGGATACGGTGAATCATCATGGCTCCATGGGGGCCATCTTGGATGTGGGGAGTCCGCCGAAAGAGAAACCGGCATCATCTCAAGATATGAACAAATCTCGGAGTGAATCAAATATCACAGAATTAGATTAACCCTTCTAATGCTGAGCCTACTTTTGTCCAAAGCACAAGAATGCAAAACTCTTTGAAAAATATCTTAACCCTGTCATATTGGTATGCATTTGAAAGCTCTCGCTGAGTACTCTCAAATGAGTACCCATGTGTCAGGGTTTCAGTCATTTTCTGGATTTTTTGCATCATTTTCTATTGGCCAAATTAGCCACCAGCAGCATAAGGTTTAAGTCATTTTTAACACTTTTGTATCTGAAGTGCACACTAAGTCTGACAAAATTTTAATCAAGTAGAGTTTTATTTGAAAAATATTTGATGTGGCAGAATCTAATTGGAACAACTTTTAGTGAAATATTTCTTATAATGCTGTACTGTTATCAAGATATTTTCACATGTGTCAGATAGGGAATGGTACCAATACTCGATACGATACCAAATACTGTTAACCAATCGGAAAAATTATTGTATCGATAATTGATCGTGTCGTATCGTATCATTTCAAATTTGAAGAAAAATAAAGTTATATAAAATTGACTTAACTGCTACCTGGACATCTACGGAAATCCTTGCCGTAACGTTACGGCCCTATGCTATTGTTGCTCTGACGGGCCTCACCTATACGACAAACGGTACAGACAGCCTAAGGGGGCAAGTCTTGTGGTCTAGCTATAAGACCCTGATCTCTGTGCAAATGAAGTTTGCTATATATTAGCTAAATTTTCAAAGATGACAGTGTTAAATTAAACAAAATTAGGTCTCTGAGAGGCAGGCAGTATCATAAAAAATATAGTTAAGGTATCATATCGTTAAGGAAATATCAATATTGTATCGTATGGTGAAAGTTATAAAGGTGCCAATCCCTAGTGTCAGACCATGTGTACACTTAAGATGTGAATGTGTAAACTCATTCCATTGGTTCTTAAATTATTAACCTATTTGTACCCAGAAATGTTAGTAAGTCTCCGAAACACTCTCATTCAATTATTCTTGAAAAAAAATTAAGTTAACAAAATTAACCTTTTAGACATTTAGGGATATCTGGATATGAAAGGGTTAAATAGTATTTTCATGGAGGGTGGTAAAATAGTTTCCTTCTTGAGTGACCTAGAGCTATCACACCTTAGGATTTCCTCTGAAAATAACTTAGGTGTAACGCATTAATTAATAGAATATTTAAGGAAAGTTCCCTTACCAAATGTAGCTGGGAATACCAAGGAATTCCTTGAATTATTCTTGGAGAATCCATGGATTTCTTAGGAAGTCTAAGGTATATTTGGTAAGGGTTGTGGGTAAGATTCTGATCAACATTTCTTCATCTAAAAATTCCGGAAAAATGTTCTGGTCACAAGGGTACTACCAAAAGAGTGAGAAAATATTTTGAATGAATTTTTTAGACAGATGAAACATACTGATTTCAATGTCTAACCCATCCATGCCCAGGGAAGTCAAATGATCTGAAAACTTATTGTGTTATCTATTTGGGATTGGACAATGGTCAATCCCAGAATATTTATCAAGTCATAGCTGACATCTTTCATTAGCAGTATTTCATAAAGGATAATGTTTTGTGTAGATAAAATGTTTGTCTATTTAAGTATTTTGAGTATATGTGTAGTTGTGTTACCCGTAGAGGTATATGTGATATTTCTTACTCCAAAATAATCGTTTCATATTTTAGAGTACCATTGAAAGAAAAGCCTTAATCGTAATTCAACTAAAAACTCTTTAATCATACTACCAAATTTTTTGCTCTGAAAATTTATTCTCAAAACTACCCGAAAGCACTATAGACAACTTTTTAGAGGTATCCTATACCCACAATTTTTGTTCAAATATTTTGTAAAATAATTCTGAATTTCTTAGTTATTGTCAAAAATGTGTAGATCCGGACAACTATTTTTTCAAGAAACTCCCAAGCATTAACAGGATAACACATGACTGATATGAATAACTTCGGATTTAGGCACAACTTCACAGAATACTCTTAGTGGAGATGTTGGTTGGCAGGCCCTGTTAACATTTCTTCTCTAAATATTTGGCTTGAGATATGTGGAAAGAAAGATATCAAAGATAACAGTCTCAGCTTCAAGCACGCTAAAACTAGTAGAAGATAATCAGGTGAAAAAGTGAAAATCATTTCTCGCAAGATTTACCTTTTACCGGGAGTAGGTTTCATAGAAAAAACTGCAATTCTGTGTTGTAGAAGTATTTTACTCCTTGTGCCTGTATTTGAATGATGTTATTCAAATAAAATTGTATTTTCTTGTTTATTCTAACAATATTCTCAGATTTATATATATTTTACTTCAAAGACTGGGTGCAAATTGAAGAAAAGAAATGACAAACCAAACAAATATGTTGTCCCTATTTCTGTTTATTACCAAATAAATACCCTCTTTGATCAGTACAGCCAATAAACAATAAACCAACAAGTATAATAATAGTGATATAACAATCTAGCTTACTCAAAGTAAAACCATCTGTATAACAATTCCTATTCCCAGTGCCTGGCAGGATAACCCCAGAAGCAATTACTATGTAATCAAATGGTTCTTTTCTCCTCTTACCTGGCTTGTATACTAGTATACCAGCATGGACAGCTTATGAGCTTAACCCTTCCAGTGCTGAGGCTACATTCATCCAAAGCACAATGAAACAAAGTTTTTTGAAAAACAACTTAACCCTATTGTGTTGGTATTCATTGGAAAGCTCACGCTGAGTTCTCTCAAATGAGTACCCATTTGCCAAATGATAAGAACACAAAGATTTTTGAAAACCGTCTAAACAGTGACATGAAGTTATTCATTGGATAGCCCTCGCTGAGTACTCTCAGATGAGTACCCATTTGCCAGGGTTTCAGTCATTCTTTAGATGTTTTGCATCATTTAGAATTGGCCAAATTAGCCACCAGCAGCATAAGGGTTTACACTGTTTTACACATGTAGAATTCACTGTTAAATATAAGAACACATTTGAGTACACATAATAGAGATACTTCTTCAATCAATTAAAGAACTAATCCCATACTGATATTAACCCTTTACACATCATCAATAATTATATCAAAACGACAGCCTTGTGACAGGTTTGAGACTTCTCTGGTCTTTAATAATTGAATGACTTCTGATTTAAAATGAAAATCAAATCGCAGTAAGTAGACCACACTATTTCTAGAAAAACATACATAATATTTCCATCATCCATCTACATCTTGAAATACACCGAAAGTCTACATTACTTATCTGTTATCAAGATAATAGCAAGATAATATTGGTGTTCATTCTACATTTGGTTTGATATCATCCTTTTGCAAATTAAATTTGAGACCAAAGACGAGGTAAATATATCTTTTATTAATTTATATATTTGCACTAGAATTTTATTGATCTTTTGGAATGTTGCAAAAATGATCTCACAAAAATGAAACTACTCGATTGCTCGGTGGTTAAGTCAATCTGAGTAGTAACTGCTTTTTGCCATAACCCCTTGACAGTCTGAGTACTTACCAGCTATTTCTAAGGAATGAAATGTCATAGACGTCTTTTTCATTTCCTGATATCTCACCTAGCCAAACGTCTTCAAGCAAGAAGGCATACATGACAAATTATCATAACACACTCCCATGGCAACCATGATATTCTCTCCTCACTCAAACTTTGATGTCACCTCTGTCATTAGGTTTGATAGTTCACATACCAGTCACCATGGCAACAAGAACATCCACGTCTATTAAGCCTGTCTTGTGTCTATCATTGTAGCTACATTTATTTTCACAACCGTCACATTATAAATCATTAATTATTCAAACTCTATTGTAATTATCTTCGCATTGAGTGGAATGTTGTTAACTTGTATTGTGCATCATTGTAAAATGTTGCACATTTATGAAGATCTACAGCAAACATCAACAGAAGGTAACAATAAACACAATAAAATAACTAAACATCTCTGTCTCTCTTGAGGTTTTTTACTCCTTAGAGTATCTGGTCCCTTGATCTGGTTTCACAGAAATCTCAAAGCAATTGCTTTCAACAAAAACTAAGGGCAGCTCTTTATATGAAATAGGCCTCCATTGGATGCACTGACTAGTAATAATTACATGTATTATAATGATGAATATATATATATATATATATATATATATATATATATATATATATATATATATATATATATATATATATATATATATATATATATATATATATATTGCCAGCTGTGCTACGGATAGTACAACCTCCTATAATTATGTCTTAAACATGGCACTTAATCAAGAGGATCTATCACTGCCTAACTAGGAGAAGAGATGTCACCACTAACCTGGATTTAAGTACTATATATGACATTTGTTTACTCCAATCTAACAATGCTAGACTAGGATAATCAAAGCCGCCTTTGGTTTACAGAGAAACTAACCTCCGCTATTTAAGCATTGGGTATGATGTTTGTTAATGAGGCTCTATCACTGTTGAATAAGGGGATAGATAGCGCTATAGTTCGAGAGACAGAAGAGTCTCCTATATTTAACCCTTCCAATGCTGAGGCTGTGTAGATAAAATGTTTGTCTATTTAAGTATTTTGAGTATATGTGTAGTTGTGTTACCCGTAGAGGTATATGTGATATTTCTTACTCCAAAATAATCGTTTCATATTTTAGAGTACCATTGAAAGAAAAGCCTTAATCGTAATTCAACTAAAAACTCTTTAATCATACTACCAAATTTTTTGCTCTGAAAATTTATTCTCAAAACTACCCGAAAGCACTATAGACAACTTTTTAGAGGTATCCTATACCCACAATTTTTGTTCAAATATTTTGTAAAATAATTCTGAATTTCTTAGTTATTGTCAAAAATGTGTAGATCCGGACAACTATTTTTTCAAGAAACTCCCAAGCATTAACAGGATAACACATGACTGATATGAATAACTTCGGATTTAGGCACAACTTCACAGAATACTCTTAGTGGAGATGTTGGTTGGCAGGCCCTGTTAACATTTCTTCTCTAAATATTTGGCTTGAGATATGTGGAAAGAAAGATATCAAAGATAACAGTCTCAGCTTCAAGCACGCTAAAACTAGTAGAAGATAATCAGGTGAAAAAGTGAAAATCATTTCTCGCAAGATTTACCTTTTACCGGGAGTAGGTTTCATAGAAAAAACTGCAATTCTGTGTTGTAGAAGTATTTTACTCCTTGTGCCTGTATTTGAATGATGTTATTCAAATAAAATTGTATTTTCTTGTTTATTCTAACAATATTCTCAGATTTATATATATTTTACTTCAAAGACTGGGTGCAAATTGAAGAAAAGAAATGACAAACCAAACAAATATGTTGTCCCTATTTCTGTTTATTACCAAATAAATACCCTCTTTGATCAGTACAGCCAATAAACAATAAACCAACAAGTATAATAATAGTGATATAACAATCTAGCTTACTCAAAGTAAAACCATCTGTATAACAATTCCTATTCCCAGTGCCTGGCAGGATAACCCCAGAAGCAATTACTATGTAATCAAATGGTTCTTTTCTCCTCTTACCTGGCTTGTATACTAGTATACCAGCATGGACAGCTTATGAGCTTAACCCTTCCAGTGCTGAGGCTACATTCATCCAAAGCACAATGAAACAAAGTTTTTTGAAAAACAACTTAACCCTATTGTGTTGGTATTCATTGGAAAGCTCACGCTGAGTTCTCTCAAATGAGTACCCATTTGCCAAATGATAAGAACACAAAGATTTTTGAAAACCGTCTAAACAGTGACATGAAGTTATTCATTGGATAGCCCTCGCTGAGTACTCTCAGATGAGTACCCATTTGCCAGGGTTTCAGTCATTCTTTAGATGTTTTGCATCATTTAGAATTGGCCAAATTAGCCACCAGCAGCATAAGGGTTTACACTGTTTTACACATGTAGAATTCACTGTTAAATATAAGAACACATTTGAGTACACATAATAGAGATACTTCTTCAATCAATTAAAGAACTAATCCCATACTGATATTAACCATTTACACATCATCAATAATTATATCAAAACGACAGCCTTGTGACAGGTTTGAGACTTCTCTGGTCTTTAATAATTGAATGACTTCTGATTTAAAATGAAAATCAAATCGCAGTAAGTAGACCACACTATTTCTAGAAAAACATACATAATATTTCCATCATCCATCTACATCTTGAAATACACCGAAAGTCTACATTACTTATCTGTTATCAAGATAATAGCAAGATAATATTGGTGTTCATTCTACATTTGGTTTGATATCATCCTTTTGCAAATTAAATTTGAGACCAAAGACGAGGTAAATATATCTTTTATTAATTTATATATTTGCACTAGAATTTTATTGATCTTTTGGAATGTTGCAAAAATGATCTCACAAAAATGAAACTACTCGATTGCTCGGTGGTTAAGTCAATCTGAGTAGTAACTGCTTTTTGCCATAACCCCTTGACAGTCTGAGTACTTACCAGCTATTTCTAAGGAATGAAATGTCATAGACGTCTTTTTCATTTCCTGATATCTCACCTAGCCAAACGTCTTCAAGCAAGAAGGCATACATGACAAATTATCATAACACACTCCCATGGCAACCATGATATTCTCTCCTCACTCAAACTTTGATGTCACCTCTGTCATTAGGTTTGATAGTTCACATACCAGTCACCATGGCAACAAGAACATCCACGTCTATTAAGCCTGTCTTGTGTCTATCATTGTAGCTACATTTATTTTCACAACCGTCACATTATAAATCATTAATTATTCAAACTCTATTGTAATTATCTTCGCATTGAGTGGAATGTTGTTAACTTGTATTGTGCATCATTGTAAAATGTTGCACATTTATGAAGATCTACAGCAAACATCAACAGAAGGTAACAATAAACACAATAAAATAACTAAACATCTCTGTCTCTCTTGAGGTTTTTTACTCCTTAGAGTATCTGGTCCCTTGATCTGGTTTCACAGAAATCTCAAAGCAATTGCTTTCAACAAAAACTAAGGGCAGCTCTTTATATGAAATAGGCCTCCATTGGATGCACTGACTAGTAATAATTACATGTATTATAATGATGAATATATATATATATATATATATATATATATATATATATATATATATATATATATATATATATATATATATATATATATATATATATATATATATATTGCCAGCTGTGCTACGGATAGTACAACCTCCTATAATTATGTCTTAAACATGGCACTTAATCAAGAGGATCTATCACTGCCTAACTAGGAGAAGAGATGTCACCACTAACCTGGATTTAAGTACTATATATGACATTTGTTTACTCCAATCTAACAATGCTAGACTAGGATAATCAAAGCCGCCTTTGGTTTACAGAGAAACTAACCTCCGCTATTTAAGCATTGGGTATGATGTTTGTTAATGAGGCTCTATCACTGTTGAATAAGGGGATAGATAGCGCTATAGTTCGAGAGACAGAAGAGTCTCCTATATTTAACCCTTCCAATGCTGAGGCTACTTTCCTCCAAAGCACAGGGATGCAAACTTTTCTGAAAACTATTCAAACCCTGTCGTGTTGGTATTCATTGGATAGCTCTCTCCGATGAGTACCCATTTGCCAGGGTTTCAGTATTTTTCAGATTTTCTGCATCATTTTGTATTGGCCAAATTAGCCACCATCATCAGAACGGTTAATATTGAATACAGCCATTTTTTCCTACAGTACAATCTATGGTGATCCATCACCACTGACCAGATCTAGCAGGTAATGCGATACCACTGTACTGATGACTGGAAAACCACCTTAATAAAGTCACGATAATGATAACCGACTAGTTAACTAGTTTTGCCGCCGCTAGGTGTCGCCACTGGAGATGTTTAATTCTGGTTCTCTGGCATGATGTAGGAGATATCGTCCCAGGGATGTCTGTACAAGCCTTGTTTCAAGCGCCTCTGGTCCAGATAGTGACCTGAAATAGAGAGAAATAGAATAAATTGCCTTGCAGACTTTTTCTATTACCGTAGTGGTCCTTAAGCCTTTCTAAAGCTGAGACTTCTTTCGTCCAAGGCATAAGGACATAGAAATATTGAAGTATCAAACAGCAATTGTAATTACATATGTTGCTGTATTGTAAAAATCACGGATAACAAGAACAAAGATAATATCAGCTGGAAATGTCAGTTGTCCTATGTTAAACCACAAACTGACACAGCGCCCCTTGGATTTTTAGTACTGACCGTTGGCCTTAGCCCCCCTACTCATAATATTTAGAATGCAGAAAATCTTTTTGTATGAGCTTGTTTGATGGTGACAATATTTCACAAAACAAGAGCCACACTTCTAATGACCATATGAATGCTAAGGTCACTTTCCTCCAAAGCACAAGGATGCAGAGATTTTTTGAAAACCATCTAAACCCTGTCATATTGGTATTCGTGGGATTGCTCTGGGAGAGTACTCTCAGATGAGTACTCATGTGCCAGGGTTTCAGGTATTTTTCAGCTTTTTTGCATCATTTTGTACTGACAAAATTAGCCACCAGCAGCATTGAGTTAACCCTTATGCTGCTATTTTCTAATTTTTCTGATACAAATTGATGCAAAAAAGCTGATAAATGACGACCGAATCCCTGGCAAATGGGTACTCGTCTAAGAGTACTCACCAAGGGCTATCCAATGAATACCTACTTTGCGTCTTTATGCTTTGGACGAAAGTAGCCTCAGCATTGGAAGAGTTTTAATTGGATAAAATTCATTAGATGAAAAGCATAACTTACCCACAAATCCCATGCTGCGTCCCAGGACAAAGAGACCGTTTAGAGCGCCTATCTCTATGTATTCATGTGCCTCCTCACTGAAAACAACAACAACATTATGAAAGATCACACAATATATTCACACAAATACATATCAAATATTTGACAGACAAACCCACTAAATGTCTAAAATGACCAAAAAAAAGTCTAGAATTTTCTCTAATATCTTTGTGACCAGAGTATCTTTCTCTGGGTAAAATTTTTGAAAATCGAGAAATATTGAAAAGTTGTTTTAACTGTTAGATTCAACAATACCTTTTTGTTTTTATCAAATATTACAGCACATGTTCAAAGTTACTAGGCCAAGCACACACTCCAGATGCAAATGGAATGTAGGACTGTCATTGACATACATTTTTTTTCAATTCCGATCATTGACATTCTTTTTTTCAATTCAGATTATTTCGATTTGATTTTGAAGAACTGCACTAATAGGATATTTTCACATGTTCCACACTATAGTTTTGTTGCTAGGATCCTAAGATTCTCACAATACAAAGATATTGACACTTTCTCAATATTTTTTGATTGAATACTTTAGTTTCTATTCAAAAAGATGGCAAACAAATGTGGTAAAAGACTGAAAAATATGTTTACTCTACAAACGATTAATTGGCATAACAATTGACATAATTTTTTTTCAATTAATTGGAAAAATTATTTCGATCGGCTAATACAAGTAATATCAATGACAGTCCTAATGGAATGACAAATACATCTTACAATTGATCATTTTCCCTTTCCACATTTTTTCGAGAATTGTTATCTGGATGAGACTTACCGTGTGAAGCATTCTGTCTGCCGCAGCAAATCCACAAACACCACCCCAATCATACCGTCCACATTCAGGATCAGGTTAGGTTTCTGAAAAAATGCGAATTAGAGTGGCCGTTGTTATGTGCAATAAGTTATATCACCTTATCTGTTCATGCTTAGAGCCTTAACCCATTAATGCTAATGGCCGCCATAAGCAGCCTGACAATTTTGGGGATATCTTTTAGGCAGAGTTGGGAAATATTTGAAGGAGAAATATTAATCAGAAAACTACCAACAAGTTATTGTCAAAAGTGTCAAAGATCCCGATGACAATTTCATGAGTAACTCTTAAGCATTAATGGGTAAAACAGTGTCAACCGTACCAATACTACTTTTGGAAATAAAACTATTCTAATTGACAGTTTCATTCTAATTTGCTAAAGAATAATCTATGAAAGAATAATAATGTCTACTATCTGGCAATTTTTCTTTCTTTAATATGATATTCCAAATCAAACTGTTGTCAGGATTATTAAGATAATGAATAATTTGTACTCAATTACGCATTCACAGAGTAAATTAGTAAGAGAACTCAACTAAGCATTAGAAGAAAAATTAGGAAGAGAATTTTTCACTTTTTCAAATGAAAATTTTCGAATCAAACTGTTGTCAGTATTTGTAAGATAATGAATAATTTGGACCCAACTAAGCATACAGAGAAAAATTAGGAAGAGAACTTTTCTCTTTTCCAAATCAGACTATTTTCGGGATTCATAAGGAAGTGAATCATGTGTGCTCAATTAAGCATTCAGAGAAAAATAAGTAAAAGATTTTCAAAAAATTTTTACCTTTGATGTTGTGATCTTCTCTACCTCTATGGCGTAGTCCAGCAGAGGAGTAGAGGGGAAGTTGGCCTTCACAAAGTCCTTGAGGATCACCACCCTCATATCAGGGTTATTGATCTGGAAAAGAAAGAGAACCGTGTAAAGCAAGGGTGTACAAGTATGAATTTCCTCAGCATAGTTTATTATTCCAGGAGAAGTTTTGGTGATCAACAAGATTTGTCTTTGAAAATTTAGCCGCACAAATTCCTGTAATTCATCATATTTTAGCAGCTACTTGTAAAAAATCTATTTTTTTTTTACTTACTGATTTGACTCTATGCCCGATGCCCATGATGAGTTTGCCATCTTTTCGCATCTTGTTGACGAAGTCCATAGGAATGAGACCGGTGTCGTAGGCTTCGCTGAACTGCCTGGCAGCGCCATCTAGGGCTCCTCCAAAACGGTCACCCTAGAGCAAACGAAACAACAGAGACAATAGTACCATGACAAGAGGACATCCCCTTCTGTGAAGGCGGTTCGTTCTATGTGAAGGGAGTTCATTCTATGTGAAGGGGGGGGGGGATAATTTTTACCGAGAGGTACATCAAACTATTTGTTTTAAGCAAAAAAGAGGCAATTAACAATTCTAAACAAGAAAATCAGTTCAGAACAAGGGATGTTTTATTATAAAATTCAAAACACATTCCCATCCTTATGGCATGAATCCTGCCAATGCAAAAGTTTTTGAAAATCACTTAAACCCTGTCATGTTGGTATTCATTGGATAGCTCACGCTGCATACTCTCAAATGAGTAATCATGTGCCAGGGTTTCAGTCATTTTTTACAATTTTTTTGCATTATTTAGTATTGGCCAAATTAACCAGCAGTAGCATAAGGGTTAAATACGACTAAAGTGTACTTCTCTGTGTGCTTACAATAGTGAGCAGTCCCGAGGTGAGAGAGGAGATGAGATCCTTGCCAGCGCGAGCACACACAATGGTGTTATGAGCCCCAGACACAGCAGGCCCGTGGTCCGCTGTCACCATCAGACACATCTCAATAAACTTGGTGGCGTAGCGAGGTAACCTGAAAAATACATTTTGTGAGAAATTACAATGAAGCAACCAATAATCATATTTATATCACCAAAAGAAGTCTCATGAAAAGTTTTTTAAACCTTATTTTTCAATTTTTGGAATTTCTTTAGCTAAATTTGCTTGATTCTCAAGCATAGACATCTTTTAACATATGTCCATCCTTCTAGAGAGAACATCCATTAAAAGTTCCAATATATTGAAAGGGACCACCTTCTACACTGTATTTATATATATATATATATATATATATATATATATATATATATATATATATATATATATATATATATATATATATATATATATATATATATATATATATATATATATATATATATATATATATATATATATATATATATAAGTGTGTGTTTATTTCTATTTACCTTCTCTGGAACCAGAGCAGACTGAGCACTCCCCCGAGTCCCATGTCCTCCTTGAAGATGTCGGTGATAGGTATCCCAGCATACAACAGTTCCTGTCCTCGCTCGTCACAGATACTCGTCATAAACGACGCCGGTTTACGAATAAGACCAAGCTCCTGAAAATAGCAAAGTATTCAAATAACAAATCTCAAATACCCTACTTGTAAACACAAATAAGACTTCCCCTGTATCTAAATATAAAAATTTAAAAATCTTGAAATAATATTGCAAACCTGAAGAATGATATGATCATGAAAGATCAAGAGATCAAAA
This sequence comes from Maea johnstoni, assembly GCA_963942565.1. NCBI lineage: Eukaryota > Metazoa > Annelida > Polychaeta > Spionida > Magelonidae > Maea > Maea johnstoni. The sequence goes on from OZ012696.1 coordinate 27,387,170, forward strand.
TGACAAATCTTGAAAATCCTCACTTGCTAATAAGGCTAAACCCATTATATATATCATACCATTAAGAGGGTAACAAATCTTGCAAAAAAAACTAAATTGCCACTATAGCTGAAGCAAAGCCACTCATGTTAAATGCATGAAAATAATAAAGCTCAAATTCAAGATTGCTTATTGCGGACAGACCCAAGCCCTCCTTGAAATGCACCAATACTAAGGTAATAAATCATGAAAATCTAGAACTTTCAATAAAACTTATTAAATAAAACTACTAAATTGATGCCATCAGTACCTCTTCCTGTTCCTGACCTTAACCCTCATTTATTGGCTAAGAGTACCCAACCCCATGCCTATAGCAGACTTACCCTCGCCCAGGTATAGTCCATGGGTACGGTGGGGGGTGGTACCTCCTCCTGTTCCACTACGATACCCTCATCCACCAGTCCACTGTACACATCCCTGAAAATGACATAGAAAAAGCATATTAGGATAAATCTATATATTTTTTATAACGACCAAATTATAAGTCTGACTCATTGCATAGGTGTTATTGCATTTATTGGGGAAAAAATGTGAAGAAATCATATTTCTCTTTTTCCATTTTTATTCTTTCATTCATCTTTCATTCAATTTCGCTTTATTCAATCAATTGTTATTCATATTCAAAAAATATTAGGGTCTAGGTGGAGGTTTTTCGCCTGGTACTTCGGTTTCCTCCATCAATTACAATAGGCTAGTCATGAGTTAGCCGCAATATGGCAGAAAAAGTGACGAAAAAAAAATTTCAAAAAAAAAAAAAAAACCTCTTTTGAAGATACTTGATTATTGTTCCCAGATCATTCGCTCTTTTTCCATCTTTTCTTTCTTTTTTCTTTTATTCATATTTTTTTATTCAATCAATTGTCATCTATATATATTTTTTATTGGTTTTCTATTAAGATACTCACTTGATTATTGTTCCCAGCTCGTCGAAGGTCCTGGGTACGAATGCCCCAACTTCCTTCAGGGCTTTGTTCTTGGCAATGGCAGTTTCTGAATCAGCATTGGCACAGGCTCCAGCATGGCCGAACTGGACCTGAAAACATGCAGAAAGATGGTCATCATTTAGCTAGGTACCCCAATTAGCAAAAGAAAGATACAATAATCACCTGAGGTTCCATGGTAACATCACAAATATGAAGACATCAAAAATACTTAATGAAGGTTATTGTTTGGCTTTTCATTCAAATTTTTGTTATTTCGATACTTTGTGGATATATTAATGGTCTGGACAAAAAGATATTACCAAAATACTGAGTTTATTTTGGGGTGCACATGGCATGAATGCTTAACCCATTTACACTTAGAGCGGCCAAAAGAGGCCGGATGTTTTTGGAAATATTTTACTTATGAAGGCATTTTCATGAAAGTATTTGAAGGAGAAATGTTCATCAGAAGCCAAACAATAACTCTCCTTCAAATATTTTGTGAATTTATGCATTATTTCAAAGTTATTTTCAAAACTATGAGAGTAGCAGACGTTACCTTCTAGAGAAACTCTGAGTATTAATGGGTTAAATCTACAAAACAATATTTCAGATTCTTTACCTCGGATGTGAACATGCGAGCACATGTTCCTATACACCAGCAGACGATAGGCTTCGAGAGGCGGCCATCTTTGATCGCGTCAGCAATTTGATACTCCTCCACCCCTCCGACTTCTCCCAGAACAACCAGCATCTTGACGTTGGGGTCGTCATGGTAACGCACAATGTGATCCATGAAAACAGACCCAGGATATCTACAGGCAGAAAACATAGCACATTAGGGTTGTCATGGTAACGAACAATATAATACATGAAAATATACCCAGGATATCTAGAGGTAGAAAACATTACAAGTACTGCATATCAGAGTTGTCTTGATAATGCACACTATGATGATTTAATACTAGCCCAGAAGAACTTGAGGAAAGAAACCCTAGAATACTGCACATAAGGGTTAATGTAACTGACCCTGAGGCACTAAACAAGTCAATATTGCACAACAGGGCTGTCATAGTAATGTACAACATGACCACTGATAACTAACTCAGACTCTAGACCCCTAGACTTTAGTATACCTTATACAATGGTGGATTATCCCTCAAACGCATCATTAGTAATTTTGGAGGCAGCTTCAGTACCCAGATACACCTATTGACGAAACCCAACCGTGGACCTGGGTGGATCTGGTGCAGAGGTGATACTATTTAAAATTGGCCCAAATTTCCAGGTGACCTCATACGACTGTATCTTACCTGTCTCCTCCAATGGCCACACCCTCAAACACCCCGTTAGTGTTCAGGGAGATGATATTGTTCAGCTCGTTGGACATACCTCCAGACCGCGACACGTAGGCAACACTGGAACAGAAAACACAGAATTATATAATAATAAAATGAGATAAATGAATGGTACGGATTGATGGTTTTGATTGGATAATATTTTTGAAGCATAACTAATTGGCATACAGTGTTGCTAACTAGATCTGTACATAAAACATTGCCAGCTGTACTCTCTGACACGTGATGTTTGCATATGGAAGGATTCAATTAAACAATATTTTTGGAGCAATAGTAATTGTCATACAGCGCTGCCACATAGATGCCTTTCCTGTAAATCTAGTATTGCCATATGCCATTACAAACATGCAACATTGGAACATAAACTTTAATCATGTGATATGAAAGGAAGGACTAGATTGGACAATATCCTAGACTCAATGTTAACTCTTCCAATGCTGAGGCTACCCTCGTCCAAAGGACAAAGAACCAACGATTTTTGAGAACCATCTTAACCTTGTCATGTTGGTATTCATTGGATAGCCCTTGCTGAGTACTCTCAGATGAGCACCCAAATGACAGGAATTCAGTCATTTTTCACTTTTTTGCATAATTTTGTTTTGGCAAATTGGCCATCACCAGAATAAGGGTTAATTAGCATACAGTGCTGCCACCTACCTGCCGGGTCTGTAGAGCTTTGAGGAGAGGATGTTATCCAGCATGCCACCTGTGTTACCAATCTTGAAACAGCCTGGCTTAATACCACCAACCTACAAAACAGCAACAATGCTTTAGACTATAGTCAGAAGTTATACAGTGGAACCAGTACAATATACAAACGTTACTGTAATTCTATTTTCTACGTTTCAGGTGTTCTGCTTATATATATGTGATCATATGAACTTGACAATCTTAAAACAGCCTGGCTTAATACCACCAACCTACAATACAGCAACAACGTTGTAGTCCATGGTCATTGATTATACAAACATTACTGCAATTCTATTTTCTATGTTTCAGGTGTTCTGCTTATATGTATGTGATCATATGAAATTGCTTTCTTGTGTGGTCATTGTTTATAGTGTGGATATTAAAGATGGGTTAACCACGTTTTAAAAGTGGCTTAGAAATATAAAGAAAGGTGTTTTTGCACTTTGCTTACGAAGACAAGCAGATAGCATGAACAATGGTAAGAAATTAATGCAAAACTGTTAGAAGTAGTCTCTCCCTAGTATTGGACCACTGGTGATAAATAGATGCTCAGCTTATAGATGATCACATTTGCACATATATGGCAGTTAAACATTCAAGAGGCCAATAATGAAATGGGTTGAGGTCAACAATGAAATGTGTTGAGGTCAACAACGAAATGTGTTGAGGCCAACAACGAAATGTGTTGAGGCCAACAATGATATGTGTTGAAATAGTGTTATCTTCTTCATTAACTTATATCAATAAATGACATTTGAGTTTATGGGGGCCACGCAATCAATTCATGGAGATTAACCATATTATCATGAATAAGACCTACCGTGGCAGGTCCGATGATACAGATTCCCTTGTCGGCGGCCATCTTGTTGAGTTTGCGAGTGAGGTTCTCTGGGATACCTTCAGCAATGATAGCGATGGTGCGAATCTGAAATCAAAATCATACCCATAGATCAATAAAAATTTGCAAAAATAGGATGACTACTTGCAACTAGTACTATGAGGTAACAAGCTTTGCAAGCACAAATGTGGCAAATAATCACAAGTGGTTTGAAATGAACAATATTTGGCCTTCTATAAGATTATGTAGAGTTAGAATAATTGGATAAATAACATATGATGTAATGTTACCAACAAAAATAAGGCTCACTCTTTAGCTGCTGGTAGCCTATTTGGTCAATACAAAATATTGTGAGAAAAGCTGAAAAAAGAACTGAAACCCTGGCATATGGGTATTCGTCTGAGAGAACTCTCTACAATGAATACCAACATGACAGGGTTTAGATGGTTTTCAAAAATATTTGCATTCTTGTATTTTGGACGTAAGTAGCCTCAGCATTGAAAGGGTTAACAAAAATAAGGTTCACAAAAATGAAAATGTTTACAACCAGACATTTAAAAAAAAAGTAATAGCACTATCACAGATGTCAAGATCTGGGTGCGAAAAAGGATAGCGTGATGATTTTTTATAAACATACCTGTGAGTATTGCATTGTGTCTTTGATGCTGTCGTAGGCTGATCGTAGGGAGGCGAAGCTGATGAGGACGTCGGCCTCGGAGTGTTTGTCCATCGCGTCCTTCATGCTCTTATAGCACGGAATCAGAACCTCCTTGTGGCCCCAGTAGAACTTCTGCTTGTGGTCACCTCTGAAAAAAATCAAAAATAGATTTGTTTTCAATTCTGTTTTTTTGATTGTTGTCACTTTTTCTGGGGAAAATTCAAAAATAGATTTGAAAGAATTCTGTATCTTGTAATTTGGAATTTTGATTGACTTCATTCTTTCTGATATATCATGGCTAATTGGTGACTAGCCAGTTGTAAGTGGTAGAGGAAACCGGAGTACCAAGCAAAAACCACAGCCTAACCCTAAGTCACTGGTAACTTTCTCACATGCTGCAGCCAGGATTCGAACCTGGGCAGTGACAGTGGCAATGCCTTAGATCACATGGCCATCAGGGCAGGACCAGAACTGTTTGTCATTAACCTATTCTACATACTTCATGCCTTTATATCACATAAACAAAACTTCAGCTGTTAAGTGTCATCAATGTTTTGTTTTTTAGAATACTTCATGATAAATGAATCTTTTTGGCATCTTTCATGTTCACATCATGTAAGTAAAGTACTGTTCATGGTCACCATTGTAAAATAGCTTTAAAGAAATACTTCATGAATCTTTTTAGATTTTTCAAAGATTTTAATTTCTTTTCATCACAAACCTTTATTGTGACAGGAATAGCAGTGATCTAACAAAATGAAATAAACAATAATTTATGACACTGATCTTATCATTCATGAAGAATATTTTACCATCACATAACTATGGGTATAAAAATTCAAAACCGAGTCAATAACAAAATTAAACTTTTATGTATATGTTATGTATGAGTATTTCAAGCAAATATGACTACACTATATCAATAAAGAGATTTTTACAAAACCTGCATCATAAAAATAGTTTGAATTACTTAAAAAATATTTGAATGAGAAATATTTACCATAAATCAATTAAGAAATCTTCTTGAAATATTTTTCAAATGTGTGATTAATTTCAAAATTATTTTCAAAAGATCCTGTATAGACAACACTTGTCATGGAAATTAACAGGCTTGAATGGTATAACCTGGATCTTAACCCTTCCAATGCTGAGGCTACTTACGTCCAAAGCACAAGGATGCATAGAAAACCATCCAAACCCTATCATGTTTGTATTCAACAGAAAGCACTCGCTGAGTACCCTCAGATGAGTACCCATGTGCCAGGGTTCCAATCATTTTCAGTTTTTTTGCATCATTTCGATTTAACCAAATTAGCCACCAGCAGCATAAGGGTTAAAATAACTTGACTTACGTGAATGGGTAGATCATGGCGACAACTGATGGTGATTTTCTTGAGCACACATAGTCGAAGTCCATCATGCCCTGGACCGCCCGCGACTGCATGCCCCAGATGATGCACTTGGTCGTCTCCGTAAATAAGGGCTTCTGAAGATGCTGTGGTGCGATTGGTCCATTTGCTCCGCCGCTCGAATGGCGAACTTTGATGGCACTCTCACTCTTTGAGCTGGATCCTCTTCTACTGCTGACTGGCGAATCCTGAAAAAACGCAACACAAATATGTCCAATATGTATATATGAATATATACATATATATATATATATATATATATATATATATATATATATATATATATATATATATATATATATATATATATATATATATATATTGCCATATTTACATAATCACAATGATTATCGCATTCCACTTGCTCCTTACAGCAAAGAAATGTCCTTTCCCTTATAATATGCTGTAACAGGAAAATTCTTACTCTCTACATAAAGAATGATGACCACAGAAAAGCATATGACTTAGCATTATCTTAAAAATCAAGTTTAAATTTCTTAAAAATCAAACTATAATCAGAGTTGCATTTCTTTGGAGTTTGAATGACAGTTCTGGATTTCGCCTTGAAAAAGTTTCAAAATCATACATCTATCTAGAAAATGTTCTCAAGGTCATCCCTGATGACCTTTGAGGACCCCCTGCAGGGATGTGTGGATTAGTCTGGTTTGTTTTGCAGAGCCATGCTGCATGCTGCTTTGTAAGCATTGCAACACTAATACTTAGACAGCTACACAAGCCAATTAGTCATGCGTGTGTCAGTTCTTTAAATAATTGTCTGGTTCCAAGGTACTTTGAAATAACTTCTAAATGATACATGAATTCAGAAAATATTAGAATGAGATTTGTAAGCTGAGTACTAATGAGTATTTTTTCTTCAAATTTTCTCAAAAATATCCTTTTGTCAGAAAGTTATCATAAAAATTGTTTGGTTGCTAAAGGAAAGAATGGTTTATAGCAATGAATAACCTAGTCCAGCCTGTAGTGGCCAAAAACTTAACTATTTTGATTATTCTCTTTTGAGCACATTTTGGGAAAAGTCTGCATGAGAAATGTTAAGCAGAACTCAACTTAAACCTCAACTTGGCATATTTTGTGAATGACTTTGTGCTTCTGTCCTAACATTTATTCCAGTTTATTTTAGTAAATACTTTCTTATGAAAATCTTTTAATAAATATATTCTAAAGAAAAGAAATAATTTCTGAACTCAATCTACGTGCTTACTTCATATGATTTAAAAGTGAGCGCTTTCGGACCATAGTTCTTTCAAAAAATATATATAAATCCAAGTCACTCTTTTCATGATTTGATAGGGTTAAAATCAAAGCGAAGGGTGAGATATGAAAACACACAAAACATTAAGAAAGAAGAAATATAGAAACAAAACTGTTATAAAACAGCAAACTTTAACTTTCACTGTAGACCAAGGAGGTTATGTTATAAAATAGATTTACTTTCATTAAAATATTTTACTGTATGCTAATTATTTTTGAAATGGAGCGAGCAGAATAAATTTATATTTGTATCTGATAGCATTGCGAAAAACCTCTTTAGTTACTATCCATAGTAATATTGAAATAAGTAAATCACTTAGTGGAGTAAATCACTGCCTATGTGTATTACCCAAACTATCATTTATTTTCCTTTAAACAATGAAAAGAGTGATATATTGTTTTCTTAAGATTTTTTTCATTTACTGCACCCAGAAGTAAATTTTGCTAAGAGAGATATACCAACCATTTTAAGCATTTTAGATATTATAAAAAAAAATTCTATTCTGGATATTGTATCCATTGCTAGGAGTGGTACTCTAGGACAAGATGTGCAAGAGGGTGAATATATTGTGCAACAATCAAATACTCACAACAACTGATAACAATAATAACAACTACTATCTTCAAAAACTCACAACAACTGATAAAAATAATAACAACAACTATCTGGCATTTTATGATCATATAAAGAGATAACACACACAGAAGGAACATCAACAGGACAGGAACAGCGATGAAACTTAACACTACAGCAACCACTACTAGGGACTAACACAGATCATACACTGTGGAATGGAGACTACACAAAGATCAGCTAAGTCACAATGGTAGATTTCCAAACTATCTCTTGCCCAAGATCAGTCACTGTAGTCAAGGCAAACTGGCGTTTTTCAAAAAACTAATTGCAAGAGAAATTATTTCACCACAATGCATTTTCAAACTGCTGGTAAGCATTGGTGATGTAGCTTGTAATAAATCAAGCAGATTGAAGAAAAAGAATAATCAATTTACCACCAATATAAATCCAAATATAGGTGAAAAAAACAAATAAAATGCAATGAAAAAGTGAAAATTTTACATTAAAGTATCTAAAAAAAAAATGTCTGTTTGGTGATTTTGGTTATATACATGTCATAACGTTTAAAAGAAACTTCATTAATTTAACTTACTTGGGCAAAATAAGATACATGGAAATATTTTCCATTCCACAACATAGTAGAGAATACAGTGTGTGCAGCCTACTGTTGATAACTGCTTAGTATGTTTCATTGCTGGATTTGATTGCGAAATAATTTACTAATTTTCGAAGCATTCATATTTTTTCAAGACAAAAAAATATACTATCCAACGTAGATTAATATTCATTTGTTATAACCCCTTAAAAGAAATGAACATGTTAAATCCATTTCAGAAAACTATCCTGCTTAGTGTATCCAAGATTTCCTTGGAAATGCCTGGTATGAACCACACATTTTCCAAAGTAACCTCGGTATCTTCCAAGTATTTTTGTTTTCATCCCCAAAGTTTAACTACTTACTACAATCTTAAATTCTATGAAATTGACTTGAAGAAACAAGATTATTTGTGATAAAGTCAAGAGTGGATCAATCTCGAGATATTATGAATTATAACTTAAAAGGTGAAAATAAATGAAATACAAAATACAAGCCACTAGAAACAGTAGACACACCACACTGTACTATTGCAAAGCAGGTAAAATGGGTGCAAGAAATGATGCAAAATACAGCAAGAGGAAGGCCACCTAGTGGCCAATAGGAACACTACCGTATGGAGAGCCTGAAAAGGGAAATGACATGAGAAATTAATACTCTAAATCGCACTCCAGGTATGAAATTAAACCATTTGGTTTAATATATTTGGTTGTGGACAGAGAATTCATCGACTCCCAATATCAACTTACAATAAAGCACCATTCAAGAAGCAAGCATCTGTTCTTATAGTCCCAAGGCCTAAAAGATCAAATACACCAAATAATTTCAACCCAAGCTGATTTTTTCGATTTCCTTTTTTTCACATTGTACAAAGTGCTGTTTCGGTTTTTTTTGAAACCCCAAAATGCATTTTTACAGCTAAATCTGCCAAGGCCCAAAAGATCAAATACACCAAATAATTTCAACCCAAGCTGATTTTTTCGATTTCCTTTTTTCACATTGTACTAAGTGTTGTTTCAGGTTTTTTTGAAACCTCAAAATGCATTTTTACAGCTAACTCTTTTCAAAACTAATGATAAAGTATTTATTTGGAAAGCAGTGGTTAATCCTGAAATCTTGATATATAAGATATGAAAAGTGGGATTCCAGGTCCCCGCTAAATATTTTTTTCAAATGTATTACATCGATCATCAAAGGCTTATGTATAATTTACTGTTTGAAAACACTATAAGATGTACTGAAGAGGTGTGCCTTTCTTCAAATTGTCAAGTGATAATGTATAAGAAAATTTAACCCTGGGTCATTCCACACCAAACAGAATTACCATATATCTAACACCATAGAAGAACTAAGCAGTAAGGCCACCATGGTTAGGGCAAACCCTAATACGCCTTAGAGCAAAAGTTGAAAGGCCATTAATGCAAAGCTGAGTAATGTACTGCTCTGCTTGCTTCTTGAATGATTTTAATATATATGAACAACTGCATAGGGTTTGACAGTAAATTGTGTGTGTATATATATATGAATACATAAATACATATATATACACATATGTATCAAAAATAGGTCTTATCAATTTTGAGTATCAATCATGCCTCAACTGAAACAGCTATATTGTGAAGCCCTGCAGTAGTAGAAAGTGTACATGGGGGGGGGGGGGGGGGGGGGGATTTGGGTTTAAGGGCAGAACTGCAGGTGGAGCAAGGTTTCAAGACTAGACCCTTCAAGTTTAATCACCTGAGCTCCTTCTTTAGAATCCTGAAAATCATCACAAGGCAATATATAAAGAATATGACATCTTCAACACAAAAAGCATACATACATCAGATCATCTCATGGACATACCGCAAGTCAGGGGTCTGGTAAAAATCATGATGTGTATGTATATGTATATGTATATGTATATATATATATATATATATATATATATATATATATATATATATATATATATATATATATATATATATATATATATATATACTGATCATGTAATTTCAAAATGATATTTATGTCTGTATTTTTTTGGCAAATCATCGAAAAGCGCACATTAAGATACTAGAATGATTTGGTTGGTACATTTTTGAAATGCCAATCGCACAAATAAAAATGTTTGACATTACATTGCCTAATACACAAAAACATATTTTTGATTGCCTTCTGAATATCTTGCTGTCTTCAATAATAAAAACAACAGAACACCCTAAAAATAATATTACTATAAATCTTTTTGCAGACCTAATCTCAAAAAACTTCAAGCGATGCATGGATACAGTCCGATTTGTGAAAATAATAGCTGTGCCTGAAATATTCAAAAGAATTCGGAATCGATGAGTGAGAAATGAGCGTCTTGCAGTATGTACTTACGGGGGCTGAGCTGTTGCCTGGCAACAGGAAGTTCGCCGTGGTGTTGGACGCGGATTTGGTGATCTTGGGGATGACGCGCTGACCTAGCGCCATGCCGACGATGGCGGTCATGTGAGTCTCGGGGCCGAAAACGTGGATGGGAACTCCAAGAGTCTCACCTACGAAAAACAAACAATTAATTAAACAAGGATCAACAGTACCCAGCCAACCCGGGCAGTCAGGCGGGGCAAGTTGGACCTAAGATTGGATAGTCCTGCCAGGCCAATTGCATAGCAATTACCTTTTTTAACCTTGACATAGAAACAATTTTAAAACTCTTAATTTTTCTTGCCTATTTCAGGTAGTTTATTATCATAAAATTGTAAATTTTGCCTCTTTAATTCATATGACAGTACTTACCCAATTCTCGCATGATACGCAGACCCTCCTGGTAATTGGGACCAGCTCTCCTCACAAATATAGACACTCCAAAGTCAATCAGCTTCTGCTGGTATCCCCGCAGAGCTCTCACAATACCCTGCAAGACAGCCATAAGAACATCAATATATTACATCAATTGTTAGCATATATTTATTCAATATATACATTCACTTGAAAGCATACATATGATTAATATGATCCCATTCAAGCCTGAAAATCTCCTTGATAAGTGCCCTCTGAATGAGTGATACTTTTTTTAATAAAGTTTGGAAATATTTCAATGAGACATGTGAGTTTGTTTCAAAACAACCTTTCTACTCTAAATATTATCTGATTAATGCTCTGGTCATGAAGGTATTACCCAAATGATCAGGAGACGTGAAAGGGCGTTAGGATGACAGGGGAGCTACATACCTTGAATGTGGCAGCGACGTTTGTGAAGTTAGCGATTCCACCTCCGACAATCAACACTTTACCTGCAGGAGAAAGTGAAGAATAAAAGCATTATAAATTTGGCAAAAATTTGGTCCCTGAGATGCAGCCAGTATCATCAAAATATTGTTAAGGAATTGCAGCGAATAGGAAATATCGATATTGTATCGCAAAATTTTTAACCCTTCCAATGCTGAGCCTACTTTCATTCAAAGCACAAGGAGGCAAAGGTTTTTGAAAACCATATAAACCCTGTCATGTTGGTATTCATTGGAAAGCTCTCACTGAGTACTCTCAGCTGAGTACCCATGTGCCAGGCTTCTAATTATTTTTCAGTTTTTTTGCCTCATTTTTTTTTTCCTCATTTTCTATTGGTCAAATTACCCACCAGCAGCATAAAGGATAAAGGTGGCAATCCACACTTACCGTCAGGGTGTTTCTCCTGTGTCATGAGTCCAAGGATGGTCTTGGCATACTCGAAGGTCTGCTGTTCGCTAGGGGCACCTGAGTACTCTCCGTAGTTGGCTAGCTCTGACGCTCCACCCATATCACAGATGGTATCCCTGGAAGGAGCGAGGAAAACCAGTCAAAAGGCAGCAAACACTAAGAGAATTTGGCCTGACAATTAGCAAATAGTTCATGATTATAAGTAGGTTTTAATTATAAGAAATAACCTGTCATATGTAAATTTGACTCTTAAAATACTTCTGAGTATTGGTATCGTTACGGGCATAGTGAAACTAGATTGGACATCACAAAAACACACTTAAATTGACTTTATTTTGTTTGATTTTCCTTACATCTCTCTCTCCCCCCCCCCTCTCTCTCTCTCTCTCTCTCTCTCTCTCTCTCTCTCTCTCTCTCTCTCTCTCTCTCTCTCTCTCTCTCTCTCTCTCTCTCTCTCTCTCTCTCTCTCTCTCTCTCTCTCTCTCTCTCTCTCTCTCTCTCTCTCTCTCTCTCTCTCTCTCTCTTTCTCACAAACACACACATATCTAGACATAATTTGTTGAATCACTTATGTCTCCAAAATAATTCATATGGAAGAGCATTTACTTAATGACTAACACACACACACACATATATATATATATATATATTTATATATATATATATATATATATATATATATATATATATATATATATTTATATATATATATATATATATATATTTATATATATATATATATATATATATATATATATATATATATATATATATATATATATATATATATATATATATATATATATATTTATATATATATATATATATGTATATATATATATATATATATATATATATATATATATATATAAATATATATATATATATATATATACATATATATACATATATATATATATATATATATTCATAAAGAATTATTATGTACAATGAGTACTTACGCATATATGACAGAAGCGCCACCGCCTGCTACCATGGTCCAGATACGTCCTGTGCGGTTGAGTATGGTCAGCTTCAGAGACGCCCCACTCTTAGCATCGAGGTCAGCTATGTAAGCTTCCTATTGGTACAAGAATAAAAAGTCAATATAGATAATTAACCTTATAGTAAATAGATTAATTTATATCAATAATTCCTACTTATAAGCATTCATCCTTTAAAATATGGAGGAAAACATTTTGGTTTACAATAGCAATGCTCCTAGATCACAAAATATATTTTTTAATTAAACAATTTTTTGATCATTACATTATTATGGGGATAGATGTGTTCCATGCCTGGAGATAGTTGTACCAGTGTCGTCTGGACCTATACTACTTTTGAAAATAACCTTGGTGTCAGGCATAAATTCACAAAATATTTGTAAGAGAGTTGTTGGTTTAGTTCTGGGCAACATTTCTCCTTCAAAGTTCTTTCAAAAAGGCCCCGGGCACTAAGATATTACCAAAATAATCAGGACATTTTTGGGAGCTACAGGCATGAATGGATTAAAATATTCTCTTACCTCTGGAAGTGCTTCTCTGCCGAATGGTGGCGGGAAGTCTATATCCCCCCATTTCTGTTTGCACAGAAACTCGGCACACTGATCCAACTTGGCCGCTAAATCCAAAACATAGATGTTCTCACCAACCATCACTGAAATACAATCAAATGAAAACCATTAGACAAAATAACAGCTATGAGAAAATGCATATATTTGACAACAAAATAACATCAACGGGAAATGCATGGATGGTACTTGATTTGGGAATACAAAGGCTACAATAGTATTAGCTAAAACTACCTAACGGAACAAAAAGAAAATTTGTGGAATAGTTTAGATTTAAGTTTACAGTGTCTGAAGTCTTGACATTAGTTTAAGTCAAGACCACCTAAAATAACCTGATGAAAATTAGTGCATCAGTTTTGATTTAAGTTTACAGTGGCTGACATCCTGATATAAGCACTAGCCTAACTAGCCAAGAATAGCTATTCATATTATTCAAAATGAGAAAAGTTAGGTATGTACATATTTATACATCTGGGTAATTACTTGTTCATGTATCAATGATTATCAGCAACTATTTACTTATATTAAGCGTGTTCCTAGAGCAATTAAACAAATCATTCTAAGCAATACAACATGTCATTCTAGGGCAAAAACATTGCATTCTAGGGCAATGAAACATGTCATTCTAGGCCAATAAAACATCATTCTAGGGCAATAAAACATGTCATTCTAGGGCAATAAAACACCATTCTAGGGCAATAAAACATTGCATTCTAGGCCAATAAAACATGTCATTCTAGGGCAATGAAACAGGTCATTCTAGGCCAATAAAACATGTCATTCTAGGGCAATAAAACATGTCATTCTAGGGCAATAAAACATGTCATTCTAGGGCAATAAAACATGTCATTCTAGGGCAATAAAACATGTCATTCTAGGGCAATAAAACATGTCATTCTAGGGCAATAAAACATTGCATTCTAGGGCAAAAACATTGCATTCTAGGGCAATAAAATATGTCATTATAGGGCAATAAAACATGTCATTCTAGGGCAATAAAACATGTCATTCTAGGGCAATAAAACATTGCATTCTAGGGCAAAAAACATTGCATTCTAGGGCAATAAAATATGTCATTATAGGGCAATAAAACATGTCATTATAGGGCAATAAAACATGGCATTCTAGGGCAATAAAAATGTCATTATAGGGCAACAAAACATGTCATTCTAGGGCAATAAAACATCTCATTATAGGGCAATAAAACATGTCATTCTAGGGCAATAAAATGTCATTCTAAGAGAATAAAAATCATTCGATCAATTACAGGTCACTGACAAAAATATCATCCAAATACTAGCTCTTTATGTTCCTGGTATAGTTTATATAATTTTAAAGCCATGGGTATACTGAAGACGTGTATATATAAATCAAATTTCACTCACCAAGGGGGTTGATTTCCAAGTAGGTGAAGTACAGATCTACATAATTCTGGTACAACTTTGAGATGAACTTCACCAGAGCCCTGGAAAGAAAAACATCATTTTCACAACAGAATACAGTCAGGCCTACCGCTACACACTAGACATCTTGACTACGGCTATAAATTGTTCTTTGAATACCCACCATCCCATCCCCCTCAAAATTATTAGAATCGTTGGTCACCCCACACGGTAGAAATCTAGGTTAAGGAACTGGTCCTGGTTGACTAATACACTTACCACTTCACAGCATAGTTGAAGATATTGTAGAAGAAAGAAATTTACTTCTGTTTTGATTTTTAAGCATATATTCAGATACAAATTCCTTTACGTTATGTTATTTTCAAAAGTATCATAGGTCCAGATAACACCTGTCAAAAAAGTCTCTGGGTATTAATCTGTATGTTACAAGGATTTGAAGCAGAAATATTGATCAAAAAATAACACTAACTGATTCTAAAATATGTTGTGAACTTTGCTTAAATCCAAAGTTACTTTCAAAAGTCCAAACAGCACCTGTCTCCCGGTATAAAAGGGTCAGTCCTTCCAATGCTAAGGGTACTTTGATCCCAAGGACAAGAACCCAAATCCATCTAAACCGTTATATGCAGTTATTCATTGGATAGCTCTAATTGAGTACTCTCAGATGAGTACCCATGTGCCAGGGTTTCAGTAGTTTTTAGGTTTTTTGCATCATTTTGTCCTGGCCAAATGAGTCACCAGCAACAAAAGGGTTAACTGTATGTCACATTGAGGTTTAATGCCGCCAGTCTTTTTAAGCTTTTCCATAAGAGTATCCGTTGTGATTAGAATGCCATAGGGTGCACTTAACCCTTCTATCCCTTCAGCCTTCCGATGCTGAGGCTACTTTCGCCAAAGCACAAGGACGCAAAGGTTTTTGAAAACCATCTAAACCCTGTCATATTGGTATTCATTGGATAGCTCTTGCGGCATACTCTTAGATCAGTACCCATGTGCCAGGGTTTCAGTCATATTTCAGTTTTTTTTGCATCATTTTGCATTGGCCAAATTAGCAAAAAGCAGTATAAGGATTAAGCTCTCCTTGACATAAGTTGGCTGGATGTATGATGTATAATACTTTTGAAAATACTTTTGGTATTGAGGATAAACTCAAAAGATATTTGAGGGAGATTTTGCTTTTGGTTCTGACTAACATTTCATCATCAAATATTTTTCAAAAAATGCTATTTTTGATCTAGTTGTTACACTGTGTTGTGGTGATAATATTTCCTTTTGTTAAGGTAGGCCGCTCAGCCATTGGGGTAGCCCATACTAGAATAAAGCATAAGGTTATCTCTGTGCTTTGTTTTGGTGACTCACCCCTTTTTAGCATCAGGAACTTTGGTCAAGAGTTGACTGGTGATTTGCTCGTCGGTCAGGCTATCTCCAACACTCACTACTAGTTTGACAGCCTGGGAAGAAGAAAATAATTACACAATTATTATTCATATGATTAATTATATATTCCTTCCTACATATGTCTCAAAAAAAATGAAAAACAAATTTTTTGCAAGCTGTAAGTAAATGTAAGCACTACAATACAATGAGAATAATTCTCATTGGATTAATACCACACACACACACACATATATATATATATATATGTATGTATGTATGTATATATATATATATATATATATACATACATACATATATATACATACTTCTATCTATCTATCTATCTATCTATCTATCTATCTACATATATATATTATATATATATATATATATATACATATATATATATATATATATATATATATATATATATATATATATATATATATATATATATATATATATATATATATATATATAATATATATATATAGGTTAAGATATCTTACGTTAGCATCGACGTCGCCGATATCCACGCCTCCCTCGTGATGGAAGAGAACGGTGTCGCCCTCGCGGTGGGAATAGAAGAAGCTATCTTACCTTAGCATCGACGTCGCCGATATCCACGCCTCCCTCGTGATGGAAGAGAACGGTGTCGCCCTCGCGGTGGGAATAGATGCAGATGTAGAATTCCTCGCTCTGTTCGTGGGCAACAAACGGTTCTATGACAAAATGCTTCAAGAGGCCTGTAGAGTTTCCAATCTGAAGAAGAGGAAGGAAAAATTCACGTTTGTGTTATTTGTAGTTCTGCCAGAGAATAAAGATACAGGTGGTCATACTGTTGCTAACGGTTATTAGAAAATGACTTAACTGCTGCTATCAAAGCAAGCGGGAGGTAACCCAACCACTTCAATCTAGCCAGTAATTTTTTTGTAAGAGAATTACTGGCTAGATCGATATTTCACTTTTGAAATCACAGTTGGGGCATGGATAGTTTGACTCATTATGCATGTATAAAATGTTCAAGATTTGATTTGGTGTGGCTACTTCTGGTGGTGGTGATGATTATGAAAATGATGACGATGATGATAATCATGACAACGACAAAGATGACTATGATGATACTGATAATGATAATGATGATGACACTGATGATGACGATGATGATGATGATGATGACATTGATAAAGATGATAATGATGTTGTGAATGATAATGAATGCTGAGTAGCAGCATAATAAGTCTCAGTGGGTTGACTCCATAGGACAGACCTAGTCCTGAACTCTTGAAAGATCACTTTATTTGTCAGACCCTATCTGCCTTCAACTTCAATCATGATAAGATGTCATCAATTGGTAATTAGCTAATATATGTATATAGTATTCTTGTTTCACGAAGCTATTTCAATCATTTTTTATCAAACCAACTCATCCTTGTGGCAACTCTTTAGGGGCCTAAATGTTTTGGAAATACCTCGCTAACAAAATCATTTTTTGCAAAAACTCAACCCTCGTTCAAATATCTTGTTTCAAAGTCCTCTATAAAGTACCATAGCGTCCAGGTGACACTTTCAAGAGATCTCTAAGCTACAAGCACATCCTTTCCAGCTTAGAGTTCCCTTTACAAAGTGTCGTCTAGAACTAAGATACATATGAAAATAACTAAATGATGAAAACTATTTTTAATTGAAATATGGAAGATATTGGTTGCAGTGAGAATGAGTGTGATAGGAATGTTTCTCAATCAGAAATGCTCCAATTGATGCCTGGATTAGAGGGATATCATTAAAATAGTCAGGCCATCTAACCAGGGATTCTGCCTGGATTTAGAAACTGGGTGCTCACAAAAAAATTGGTTGTCCTGAAGTATTAATCTTGAGGGTTTGGCTGTCCAAATGACATCCAGACACCCTGCTGGATAAGACTATGCATCTAACACTTTTGCTGGGATCAATGGTTAGATTTTTTTTCCTGAACCCATTCTGGTTTCCGCATCAATAATAAAAGATCTCTGAGTGGAGGGTGGGCACCCAGTTTCTAAATCCTGGCTAAGACACTGATACCAAGGCTGTGTGATGATCAGTCACTGGACCTAAAAGTATTCTCTAATCGACACCTTGATTAGAAGGATATCCCTAAAATAGTCAGGCCATCTAACGCTTTAGCTAGGATCAATGGTTAGATGTTTTTTCTGAAGCCAGCACAGTTTCTGCATCAATAATAAGAGATCTCTGAGTGGAGTGTGGGAAGGGGCCATGTGGTTTTTCAAAAAAAAAATCTGGGTGTCCTGAAGGATTAATTTTGAGGGTTTGGGTGTCCAAATGACACTCAGACACCCTGCTGGATAATACTATGCATCTAACACTTTTGCTGGGATCAATGGTTAGATTTTTTTTCCTGAGCCCAGCACGGTTTCCGCATCAATAATAAAAGATCTCTGAGTGAAGTGTGGGAAGGGGCCATGTGTTTTTTCACAAAAAAAATTCAGGTGTCCTGAAGAATTAATTTTGAGAGTTTGGGTGTACAAACGACACCCAGATGTCCTGCTGTATAAGACTCTGCATCTAACGCCTTTACTAGGATCAATGGTTAGATATTTTTTTCTGAGCCCAGCACGGTTTCCGCCATCAATAATAAAAGATCTCTGAGAGTAGTGTGGGAAGGGGCCATGTGGTGTTTCTCCCTCCCCTAGATTGCCATGAAGCCCTGTCTGCTGGGTGATTATTGATACCATAACTGCCTGATTCCTGAACAAGCGGGCATTAGTACAGCTATTGATCTTTGATGGAGAATCCAATAAGATATACAGGTTACCAGGCATCTGTATATTCATCACTATGGCAAAACATGTATATGCAAATTGAAAATAATTTTTTGGGATGGAGCTGCAGGAGTTGCACACATTTAGCCATGATATTCATAACATCAGAATTCAGAATAATAAATATGTTAATATTGTGAAATTCATACCTCTCCTAACTCAGATTTATTGTGGTATTTAATGATAACAATTCACTATTATCAGACTTGGTGAGCCATTCATACTTAGAGTTCCTTTAGAAAAATGTCACACACATCAATGAGGACTTTCAGAAATTATGTACATGCATCAACAAAATACTAGCTTGAGAGTAGAAAATTGATTTCTAATACAATTTTTTTTCTTCAAGTATTTTTTTCCTAATACACTTCTGTTAGAAGGATATCTAAAAAAAAGTAACGTCTTTTTCTTTTGAGGGTAGAGGTATGAATAGGTCAAAACTGGTCAAGCACAACCAAACATCCTTATCACACTATGTACATGGCTGATGTGGGAGGAACCAACAATACTCTTGACCATTGTACTGACCACTGCACTGACCATTGCACTGACCATGCGGCAGACATCCACTGTACCACAGACCGAGAGGTCAGCAGTAGACTCAAAATTAGGGTTGGGAATCGGTTGCAATTTCATGATCGATAATCAGTTGCAGCCAACCGATCGATTATTGATCATAATCAGTTCTTCGCACTTTTGCAGTAATTGGGTACTAGAGGTCTTGAGCCTAATAATACGTGATAGTCTATGACAATTACTTGCTATTAGCACCTACCTTAACTTTATTTTGAAGTGTTTTTGGAGCTTAGTTTCATAGCAAGAGAGCTGACAACTTGCCTGTCATTTAGTTTTATATTTTGCCACTAGGTGTCACCTTTTCCGATTATTATCGATTGCCAGTTTCGTAATCGATTAATCAGTATAAGAGAGGCAAACGATCGATTATCGATTATAATCGATGATCGTCCCAACACTACTCAAAATCCTGCAGATGTCAGGAATGACGTCATGGAAACTTGTGATCTTGGAATACCCTACCTAGGACTAGGGTTAGGGTTAGGAATCAGGTCAAGAGTTAGGGTTAGGGTTACCGAACCCTAACCCTAGCCCTAATCCTGACCCTGGACCTGATTCCTAGCCCTAACCTTAACCCTAGGGGATTCCAAAATCACAAGTTTCCATGACGTCATTCCTGACATCTGCGGGATTTAGAGTCTATCGAGGTCAGCGTAACTAAGAACCACTAATATCAGGACATGATGGCTGCCTGACTTACAACAAAAATACTAAGGTCCACATAGCAGTATGGAAAATATATTGTATCCCAGTGGGTAAAGGCAACCATAAATATCATTAGGCAGACTTCAATTGAAATAAAGTGGCCCAAGATGCTAATGAGTTGCAGTGAACTATTCTTAAACTCAATGTATGGAGTAGAAACTGCCTTTAAATTAGAGCTGCACTCACCACTCGCGAACTCGAGTGGCTCGAGCACTGGGGCAGATGAGCCGAGCTCGAGTTGAAGTGGCCAACTAGCAAACTCGCCTATGTTGAGACCACAAACCTAACAGAGAACACCTAACACACACTTTCCTATCACTGCTTATCTCTGTCAAGTTTTGTTTACAATCCCCAGTATCTACAGGCAGAGTGGAGTGTTATATGACTTTTGTACTACTATATAGAAAGCATTATGCAAATAGAGCTATGTATTCTTCTGTGCAAGCACATTTAAATGAAATAACCGTGTAAATGTTAGTAAATATCCATCAGAAAGTATTTCTTTCTTGGTTGCTGGGCTGAATCATGAATATTTATTTCAAAAATGTGCGTCCGTGAGCTCATGAGCTCACAAGTCAAAATGGTGGTGAGCTCATGTCAGTTGATCTCCCTCCGTCAGTGCAGCTCTACTTAAATATATAAATTCAGTGAACACAAGTGCTGATTATAAAGTGTAAACAGTACTCAGTTCTGGGCCATCAAAACCTATCTCTCCCACTCATAATTCTACAAAATTTCACCTTTCCAATCAATGGTAGTGTATATCTATGAATAAAGCCCACATAGCAACTCTTCCAGTTTAGGACCTAAGCCAGCTCTAAAATCCCCCACTGTTAAAGGACAATGAATATATGTAATGGCAGGAGCCAGGGAATAGTACTTATAATATCGTAAGACGTTTGATGTCTCGCGGCATGTGCACTGAATAACCTCATGCTAGAAAGTATTCTGTTCGTATCATAAGGGAATCTATATCAATTTTCTCTTATGTTTATTACTAATAACCAATCAATCCAGTTTAGTAATAAACATAAGAGAAAATTAATATAGATCCCTTAGCCACTGTAGGGCATATATACCCTGTTCAGGCCTTTGGTATAGTCAGTCAGGCCTGTGGTCAGCCCCTGTACTAAGTTGTTTAATAAAGAGACCAGGTAAAAGATTTACTTAATCTCAATTGTTATTCATATCCCCATTATTACAACTGTGCTATTTGACTCAAAGATGATGGAATGAGATTCTCCTTCAAAAACAAGGCAGGGCTGATTTCCCTAAAAATAGCAATCCTACATGCAAAATATAACATTTTTATCTCAAATCACCTTTAACCTCCTCGCTGCGGTTGGCGAGTAATCACGCCGAATAGCGGTCTCCACATGTTCGCCATTGTCGTGTACGGCTCATCAACTTCCGGTTGGCCGTACACGATAAATACGGCGAGTTTTTGAAAAATTCAAAATGAATAGGTGAGACAAGTGTCCCACCTATTCGTACATGTTTTTTTTGTTACGTCTGTTCAAAGAAACAAGAGTTTATTAACCAAAGACAACCAGACACAAAATAAAACGATGTGTTATTTGTTTTCTGAAGTGCGCGACGACGGCAAAATTTATCCCAACACTTTTTATCGAGTGCGGCCGTAGTAGTTATCGATCGATTGCCTTTTTTCCTTGGCATTATTAGTTTTCTTAGTTGACATCTAAGTAAAGGAGATGTCAAGGAACAAGAATATCACAAATTCGTTACGATATGAACAAGTTTTGACCGCATTTCAATCGTTTGAAGTCGAGATTAAGTTCTGCAGACAGTGTCAAATATACGCATTCAAAAAGGCGGCCGCTGGAAGCGGCCGTGGCGAATACCAATAGTTTCACTTCATTCAATGACAACAGATATCCCAAAGGCGGGATATCTATAAAATAAACATTTTTGGAAAGCTGAGAATCAGCTTGTTTGGATAATATAAGTTTGCTATTTTTTTTCGCAACCGATGTCTTGTTGTCAATTAATTTTGTAAGGGTTGCAAGATTTTACGGCTCATGGACGAATGAATTGAACGAGCGTAAACTCGCAAAGAATTTGTCCTAACCATGTTGAATTGAGGTCTCAAAAATCGATCTCACTCATGGTATAACAGAAAAAAGAAAACATTTTCTGGTAGATATGAAGGTAGGTAAATACCATTTGTAATCTTTTAATATAAGGTTGTTTATTTCTATGGGAAATGGCTTCATGACATGACTTGATGCATAAAAAATCCAAGTCAACTGAAATGGCCGCCAAAGTTTTTAACTGTATTTTTTGTGTTAAGTTAATGATTTTCGGCACAAAATGGTGGTTATAAATTATAAAATTACATGTGGCGATTGAGGGGGTTCTGATTATGATAGCAATGTAAATTTGATATGGCCTGATGTTTATTTTATTGCGGAAGCAGTACTTAAAGAACATATCACATAGGCTTTTCAGTCGTATCTCTCTCATGACGTGCTATAGTGTAGCCAGTGCCCATATGATACAATACATTGTCCTAGCAGCAAGAGGGTTAACTTCCCAAGAAAAATCATACTATAAAATGAACCCTTTCTACTAGAAAATCCTAGATATGTCTCTAAAATGTTACTTAGCACAGAATCTGCTGAACACAACTTTTTGGGGATAAGGTGATGGTAGAGCCCATAAACATGGTAATACTATTGTGATTGAAGCAATCGCCAGGAATCTTTAGTGAAATGCAGATAAAAAACAAAGCATAATTCTACCCCAATTACTTTGTGATTGTTTTTTCGATTCCAAGGTTATTTTCAAAAGTATTATAATACCAGATGACACCTGTCAAGGACATCTCTAGGCATTAATGGGTTAACCATTCAGAAAGGATTGGTCAAATTGCTGATACCTCTGCCAAAAGTAGACAAATATTGGCCGGTCAAAAACTCATCAGAACTTATCTAACAATACTGTGTGAGTTCAAGCGGTGCTGCAGAGTTATTTTCAAAAGCACGATAGTCGCCAGACAACATAATCAAGCGTAACTCTGGGCATGCAGAGGTCATGGTAGCAAGTTTTTATTACATGCATCCTGGCTGACTGGTCAGACAAGTTACAGGCTATTATACATTAACCCTTCCAATGCTGAGGCTAATTTCGTCCAAAGCACAAGGTTGCTAAGATTTTCCAAAAACATTTAAACTCTGTCATGTTGGTATTCATTGGATAGCTCTCGCTGAGTACTCTCAGATGAGTACCCATTTGCCAGGGTTTTAATCTTTTTTCAGGATTTAGCATCATTTTTGTTAAGGTCAAAGAAGGCACTAAGCAGCATAAGGGCTCATACCATTGACTGCCAAGAGCTCAAACAACAAGGGTGTCCAGGTATACAGGGGTCAGGCTTCGGTTGAAAAATCTAAGAGACAACCAGCTTTAGGTTTTCAAATCGTCATTGCTCCGCCCAGGATCTCATATTAGCCCTAGATTTTCCAAATGCTGCAGTCCTACTACAGTCCTTCCCTAAAGCAATTATTGAAGGTCTAAACTAATATCTTTTCACCATACTATTGCATGTTGGGATTGTACCAAAGGACAATTGGTGTGTCAAATAGTGTTCTTCAGCAGATTTTATTAGTGATATTGCTGTGAGAATGATCTTAAAATTTCACTTTCCTTGTAGCCAGCCGGGTTACAAAGGTCAATATTATTATAGCCCAACACAATTTTCTATAGCCATTGGCTATGGCGCTAGTGGCTAGCTGGACCCTTAATTTGTATGGTATGTACATTCTGAAGCACAGCCGATCATTTCTCAAGCATAGCATTTAAGTGACTGACATGCAACTGTTGTTCAAAATTGTCACCAGGTTGCGCTATCATATATGCATTCTTATCAATAACAAAGTCCTGAATCAATACATGGACAATAGTAAATGATGGAGTTCAAATGTTTAATTAACTCTGTATCAGAGTAATGAGTGAGTGAATATCTGACAGATCTGCCGGCCATGCTGTCAAATAAGGCCTTAACAAAAAATTCTTGTTTCCTATTACATGGTGGATGGGTGGGTAGTTATAGGGAATTTATTTTATCTTATCATTTTTCCTCTCTCCTCCATGCTGCATTAGACGTAAATGTAAAGCAAAATAGCAGCATCCAAAGTAGTTGGGTATCTAGATCTATTTAAATCCACTGAACTAGTATTATATGCTGATATTTTATGTTGGAATATGAAGCAATTACAAATTTTAACCTTGCTTTTTATAAAAAAAAATAATTTGGGCAATGAAAAGATTAGGCTAAGGTAAAAAATTAGGGTCGGTAGGGTAATAGGAAACAAACATCTTTTGATTTAGGCCTAACTGCTGAGATTGAAGGTGCTAATTTGATTTGGCCTGTCCCACGTTTTGAGGCCCCTGTCACATGATAATGATGGTAGTGTGACGGTGTGACAGCTGACCACCTCTGGACCAGTATGTGCATCGTCGCTGAAAAGTTGACCGTCCCCTACCAGCTGACCAGGTACACAGGTAAAAGTACATGCCTGTATTCAACCATGCAGTTACGTGCAGTACGATAAACAGGTATATGACGGTCCTGCTACATGCTCGTTGAGCAATGTTAACGGGCCTGTTACATGCCCGTTACAGGCTTGTTTGAAAGATAACACCAATCAGGCTACTTTTGGCTGCTGACAGCATTATTGGGTTAATAAGTATTGTTTGGATGCTACTTTTGTCGAGTGTAATAAAACACTTCACATAGGAATATTTTTCAAAAATGCTCTAGTAAAGGAAATATCACCATAACATTCAGGCCTTTAATTCAAGCCACTAAAATATTAAAATATTTTTCAAAAAAGCTTTGGTAAGGAAAATATCACTGTAAAAATCAGGCCTTTCCAGCCACTAACGGGACAAGTGGGTTAAAATTTCCATTTCCTGATTTGACGGTTTTTATCAAGATGTCAATTCTAATAGCCTTGTTGTCAGAGGTTTATGGAGCCGGAATCAAGATGCGAGACACTCCGCTCCCGGCGCATTTATCGAACACGAGTAGAATAATCAAGCCTCTACTCCAGGCGGCCATTTATCATCCGCTAACCGCACGCTGCCGACACTCAATGGAATTCATCGGTACCGCATGATGAGGCCTCAGCGAAGGAGTATTGGCAAGAAAGCAAGCTTGTTAAACGCTATTAATTACACGGGATGTCAGGATGTCGTTGGCGACAAATTATTGACTGATATCATGTTCATCATAAATGAATAAGCAATCGAAACAAAAATACTGAATACAGTGGCTACTCTCAGCTTCAGGAGAATATGAAAACAGCACCTCTAAGTCTATGACTTATTGCACTATGATTTCAAAGGAATAACTTAGAATTTCATTTATCGACACTTTTATCGCACTATGATTTCAATGAGAATAACTCATAATTTCATTTATCGACACTATTTATGCCAGATTGAGGCAAATTGTCATCAGCCAGTCATTAATGATGAAGGAAACCAGAGTAACTTGGTTCCACTGACCAGTACCACTGACAACTGTCTCGCAAGCCTTTCAATCTGGTGACAGACTACATTGGAATGGGTGATATATGTGTGTATATGTTGAACTTAAGTTTGCCAGCCGGGCAACAAAATGAGGAATATACAAGTGAGGAAATCTTGGCTCCTGATGCTAAATTGAATAGCCTTTAGCTAAAAGGCAACCACTAACCATGAATACTGCTCACAGGAAAATAAAATTAATATCAAAACATCAAATAACGCAAAATAATTGCTTTTTTTTATTTTTGGTAGCCTAAAAAAAGGAAACAGGCCTTTTTTGTTTATTTTCCTGCTCGCCAAGCATCACGGCTATGCTAGAAGCATATATCAATAAACAGTTTTGTTGGTGTGTACAATGACATATATGAGTTTTTTGCTACAAAAAATATGTAAATATATTGCTAATCAATATATCAGTCCATATTTTCTATCAGTAAAAGAGGATAAACAAACCAAAAAGCTACCCTAGGCATCCCAAAACCTTCAGCCTTGAGAGTATACACACTTCAGAGAGAAGAATCCAGACAAGTCATTTGGCTGAAAGTATACTTTTAGAAGGAAGAAAAGCCTTCATTTTGACTGACTGAACATCCTCTTAATCTTCATTCAAATTAGTTTGGAAACTTCACTTTTTTATTGATATCATAAACACAGATATTACAGAAACTTTAGGTGAAAATGTAACTAACATGTATTTTTGGCAACCATGGAAAACTTTGTTGAAAATGATAGATATTCTAAAATTGAAGATAAAGAATTCTGGCCGTTTTTGGTTAATGCAGGGGAGTAAGGGTTAAACAAAAAAACTGGATAGTGGTGGAACAAACTCATCCTCAGAAAAGATAGATCTTAAAAAACTGCGATGAACTTGTGATGAAAGAAGCCAGTTCCCTGAAAACTCTGGCCTTTTTTGGTCAATGCAGGGAAGAAAGAGTTAAACAAAACACTAGTGAGTAATAAAACAAACTCATCCTCATAAAAGATAGATCTTCAAAAACTGCAATGAACTTGCGATGAAAGAAGCCAGTTCCATGTAAAATCGATGAACTCAGACAGCCATATCGGACTGAGGGATGATGGTCCGTCCCAACCCTATACTCAAGAATCACCGATTTAACCAAATTGTCCCGGGTTGCCATGGCAACGTGAATTATCGACGTGGAACGTGTCACATGGGAGACCAACATCAAACATCAGCGAGAAATTGATGCCATCTTCCGACCTTCAAGTGACCTTCACAGAGCCGCCGAGGAGGAATAGTTTGGGACAGTCTACTCGGCAACAAAAACAATATTGGATTTGTAGGGGCTTAATGATATTACTGTTACATCGTCTTATGTAACCCTTCCAATGCTGAGGCCACTACTTTCATCCTAAGTACAAGAATGCAAACATTTTTGAAAATTATCATTGGATAGCTCTCGCTGAGTACTCTTAGATGAGGACCCATGTGCCATGGTTTCAGTCATTTTTCAGGGGTTTTGCATAATTTTGCATTTGCATTCAAATTAGTTACCAGCAGGATAAGGATTATTGTTGGAAAACTAATTATGCTAGAGAATACAATAAAATTATTCAAGATGAATAACATAAGTCTTCAGTACATTCCCTTAACTAATTCAATCTGACCTCATTTTCTACAAATTATATGTTTTGATAGTATTTAATGAGACTTCATATCTTTTTAAAAGTTTCAAACAAATAACAGAAGCATTGTATAATTGTAAAGGCTTTTGAAAATAAAATGCCTTGCTCAAAACAAAGCTTTTTTAACACATTCCTTCCCTTATCACCTCAAAAATGGCCCATTTTAGACATTTCAAATATTTCCATATTCAGATTTTATTTTCATATAAGCATCAGAGCTAGAGAGACCCTAGACCAGGGACACTTTAGAATTTACTTGCAGACCCCAAAACTGAGAGTGAGGTGAAAAAAAATATTGGGTTACCTCCCTTTTTTAAAATTTCCATAAACCTAGCTAAGACGGCTACACCGCTTCTCATCTCTCACTATGTTGGATTTATACGCTTCAGCCAACATCAATTCTGTTTGCAAGATTCCGATCAATAAATTCTGATCGCGGCGGAATCCAGCCACATGATTGGCTGAGAGATTTGTTGTCAGATAAATAGAGTTGTTCCCCTGATTACGCGCTACTGGGGGAGTAATTCTATTAGTGGGTGACTAAATTAGGTGCATTAGGTCTGGGGAAACCGATAATTGGATAGACTTATGTAGGCGCACACCGACTCACTGTCCATCACAGGCTACTCTCCTAGCCAATACACATATCTATACAGGCAATTATAAAGCTACCTACCCAAAGAGAGGCGTTATTCCAGATATCTCAGGCAATTATAAAACTACCTACCCAAAGAGAGCGCTATCAAGATGGCATCTAACGGCTGTTCTTCAAATAATTCAGGAATTCCAGTTCTATTCATAACTTATTTGCATTAGTATAATACATCCTACATTACTGAGAATTCTAAGCAAGAATGGTTTAAGTGGTGACTAACTTGTAGCTAATTGTGAACCTGTCGGAAGCAACTTATCCTAAGTGGTAAAATGTTTTTTTAAGGAAGGAATGGGTTTCTCACATCGCTTTCAACAGATTAGGTCATATTGCTACGAGAGAGAAGCCCGGAACCGAGGAGAAATTCCCTTCTCGTCACAAATACTGCCAAGGGGTCTTTCAGTTGCAGAAGCACCATAGACAGCCCTCCACAATGCTGTACATTTATATAGCAACCACGCCATTTCTGGGAGTCAATGGATAATTATTTCAGGGGGAGTGGGGCAGGCTGAAGAAAGAGCTATAAACGTAGGAATTCAGGTGGAGTGTGGCAGGCTGAAGAAAGAGCTATAAAAGTAGGAATTCAGGGGGAGTGTGGCAGGCTGAAGAAAGAGCTATAAAAGTAGGAATTCAGGGGGAGTGTGGCAGGCTGAAGAAAGAGCTATAAAAGTAGGAATTCAGGGGGAGTGTGGCAGGCTGAAGAAAGAGCTATATGAGTAGGAATTCAGGGGGAGTGTGGCAGACTGTCAATTACACAATATCAGCTGTTCCCAGGATACCTGATTATATAAGCCTATACCTGCAACATGGCCAGATTTGTGCACAGGTCTGAATCACTGTTAACCCATGTATGCCTAGCCAATTCCTTGAAAAGTGTCCTCCTCATGCATGATAAATTTGATATAGCTAAATTGTTAAGCATGAATTTACAAATATTTGAAACTAATTACTGTAAATCACTTAAGTATAGCGGGAACAATACGATAGCGATAATAGCGCTCTGTCCATATGCGCTATTATAAAATCCCCGTCTCTATTAAATTTTTATTTGAACTTACTGCGGCTGTTCCCGTTCACCGCTATACTTAGATCACGCTATCCAGGACAGTACCGTAATTGCGCTATATAATGTTCATGCCATATTTAAATGACTTACAGTATCTTCCTTCAAACCTCAAACTAAAGTATCCTAGCAGGTATGAATATCATGGTGATATAGATCTCTCTACATGTGAGAGCTTGTTAGGGGTAAAGTATTGAAGCAAAAATGTTATTATAATACAATCAACAACTTACCCTCAATTGATTTTTCTTCTCTAATGTTTCCATCAGAAATATACCCCCAAATGTATCTATTAAGCTTAGAATAAATTGTAACATTTTGTGCCATGACAGAATATAAGTTACTCTGTGGTGCAAGCTTTGCCATCTACATACTACCCTTTAATGCTCACAGCGGCCAAGAGCAGCCTGACAATTTTGATGAAATCTTGCAGGCAAACATACACATAGAAGAATATTTGAAGGAGAAATGTTTATCAGAACATTTTCAACAACTCTCCTTCAAATATTTTGTGAAATCAGTCTCAATTCCAATGTTATTGTAAAAAGTATCATAGATCCAGACGAAAATTGCCGGAGGAACTCTTAAGCATTAATGGGTTAACTAGCTAATACTGGAAGAGTCAACCACAAGTCTGCCACATGTCTACCACTGACTAGTAGTCAGACTATGGAAATTGAAACATCAATTCATTTCTGCCACAGGTCTGCCACAGGTCTGCCACAGGTCTGCCACAGGTCTGCCACAGGTCTGCCACAGGTCTGCCACAGGTCTGCCACAGGTCTGCCACAGGTCTGCCACAGGTCTACCACTGACTAGTAGTCAGACTGTGGAAATTGAAACATTAATTCATTTTTGCCACAGGTCTGCCACAGATCTGCCACAGGTCTACCACCAACTAGTAGTCTTACTGTGGAAATTGAAACATTAATTCATTTTTGCCACAGGTCTGCCACAGATCTGCCACAGGTCTACCACCAACTAGTAGTCTTACTGTGGAAATTGAAACATTAATTCATTTCTGCCACAGGTCTGCCACAGATCTGCCACAGGTCTACTATCAACTAGTAGTCTGACTGTGGAAATTGAAACATTAATTCATTTTTGCCACAGGTCTGCCACCGACTAGTAGTCATGGAAATTGAAACATCAACCCGTTTCTACGAGAGGCTGAGTAGGAAAATGTGGCAAAACTGTGGTTAGAGAGGGTTTTTGTATGGGTAAATAATTTACATACCCCACCCTTCCAATAACCTTGAAATCTACATTCAAAGCACTAAATTGTATTAGTTTGCTACCCACTGGGACCTGAAATGCCATTCTTAATGGGATCGTTGGCCACTTGACTCCACCTTCCACTACCCTACAGTGATAAATGTTCCCAGATAGATTGCAGGTTGTGATTGTGCCAGACCAAATTGGTCTAGTGGGGGAACTGGAATGAGGATCAATAGTGACTCTCTCTGCCTGAGCTAGCTGCTCATCTACTTCAGTGGAAATTTACTACTCTAGTCAACGGCTTAACAACACAACACTTTTAACCCTTCAAATGCTGAGGCTACTTTCGTCCAAAGCACAAAGATGCTTTGAAATCCATCTAAACCTTGTCATGTTGGTATTCGGTGAAAAGCTCTCGCTGAGCACCTATGTGCCAGGGTTTCAGTCATTTTTCAGGTTTTTTGCATCATTTTGTAGGTTTTTGTTGGAACAATATCTTCTAAGTAAATAGCCAACCAGGAATCAACAATAATTATACTAACTCTTTGGCATGATAGGGCAAGTAGCAGCTGAAATATACTAGCCCTACTCAAACTACTTGTAACCCAGGCTGACAAAACAAAGTAAATTTTATTGTTTTAACCATTGGCCAAATATGTATTACAATTATTATAATATTTATTAAACATTTCCTGAGAATATGTGATCCTTTCTGTGGACAGCCTCTGCTAGAGGATAGGATAATTCAAAGAAGGGAGGCAGGGGTGGAATTTGGAATTGTGATTATTGTTACTTTGCCATGACTGGCCAGGTGTAACTGGTCAGGAAAACTGTCCAGAGTGCTCAGCAAAAACCACCACTTAACTCTGAGTCACTGGCAACATCCTCACATATCCCAGCTGGAATTCGAACCCAGACTGTTGTGAGAGACAGTGAGTAGTCAGTGGCAGCGCAGTAGATCGCTCGGCCATCGGGGCATTTGTTCTGAACCCCCAAACCCCACAGTATCCCCAACTGGGAAAGGGGAGGGATTCCAATGCTGAGGTTACTTTCATCCAAAGCAAAAAGACGCAAAGACTTTTGAAAACCATCTAAACCCTGTCATGTTGGTATTGATTGGATAGCTCTCACTGAGCACTCTCAGATGAGTACCAATGTGCCAGTGTTTCAGTCATTCATTTAGGGTTTTTGCAATCATTTTGTTTAGGCCAAATTAGCCACCAGCAGCATAAGGGTTAAATCCTACATTCACTCCATTGTTGTACACATATTAGGAAGGGGGCGGGGGGTGTTAGTCTCTGTGATTCTTTCCCTAATCCTCTCCAGTGGTAGTCCTCTTGTAATCCATCAGCTCTTAACAAGCTTGTCCCTCTCCTGTGGTGAGCACGGCCGTGTGGCAGACCTCCCATCGATCCCGAGATCGCATCGCTGGCGATACCGACTCCTCCGTTCCACGCACACAGATGCACAGACAGACGCGGGTAATGGACTGTGGCAGATGAGCCGGATAAAGATATCAACTCTACACGGAGAGCTTCTGATGGGAGATCTCTAGGCGTGACCAAAATCTCAAATACACCGCTGGAACTAAGTATTTCCTAATAGATGCGAGGCCAAATCTCCTTACAAGTTTGTCAGTTTAGAGAGATTTCAAAAATCCTTCATAAACCACAAGCCTTTTCTTGCTATGTACTTCCTACTGTGCTGTACAGAAAAACTGCCTGTCTTTATAGTTCAATCAATTTTTTAAATATTTTAAGCCCAAGGATACCTCCATAGTCAGACAGTGCACTCCCAGGGTATCCTATATCCTCTCTCCTAAAGAGAGTATCAGATGTAACTAATGCTGACTACTGACTCCACACTGCCATCAGTAGACTTTCCTGTTCAAACAATCTCTATTTGACGATCAGTGCTGATGGCATTCAATTACTTTAGAACAATAGCTCCATCAATTACAGGCCTGAATCTTTTACCCACAGGAACAAAGGCACGTTTAGTTCAATCAAATCCCATGTCCATGCCAATATTAGTACGTACAATTAGATAGTTCCAGTTCGTAGCCCAAAATATATTGTTGCCTAAATATTCTCAGTTCCTGTTAAATAGAAGTATTCAAACAATTTGTACCATTCTCTGACACTAACTGTCATCTAGGATTTAGCATACCAATAAATTAATGAATACATAATTCAGGACAATTGAAATATGACTTGTTTGAGAAGTTGGAAAATCTGTTGAGCAAAAGCAAACATGGTATACTCTACTTAAATCCAAGCCCCATGCAACTACTGCCCACCTATATATTAACTCTTTAATACAAATAGACGCCATATGGCGTCGCCGTACTTACCCCCTTAATCCCGCGGAGCGTCTTTTGGCGTCGCTGCCATTACCCCCGTTCAGGCCGAGGAGCGCCTTTTGACGTCCTGAATAACGGCGTGCTCTATTCGCCAGCATGCGCTCGTTCGCATGCTTGAATGCGAGAATGCATTTGGCAACATCCAATCACAATTTAGCTACATCGATAGCCATCGATGTAAGCTATCTTGTGATTGGTTTTCGTCTGGGAATTCCCTTTCCTTATATGGAAAGTCCAGGGAATTCCCGATGACGAGTACGAGTCCTTAGCGATATGTACACAACACAGCGAATCCCGTGAATTCGCCGTGTTGTATACATACTACATCGTAAAATATGTCGGATATGGAGGTGTCAGAATGGTGAGTAATCTTTATTTTCTATATGTTTTTATACATGTATTTTAACATTTCAGGGGTATATCAATCATACTATTATGTACATGTACACCACTTTCCTGCTCTGCGCCACCACTACTGCAGCGCGCAACAATGTTGCGGGGAGGAACCCCCTATACAGTGCTGGGGAGTATGCCCCAACACAGCGCTGGGGGTTAAAGAGTTAATGATATTCAAATAAGTAGGTAAAAATTGATAGCTAAGAAGGGCAGCACAATTTCCATGACACCAAAGTAGTGAGGAAGGGCAAGTTGAACCTTAAACATGGTTTCCCTACCAGCAATTGACTTTGTCCATTCTATCAGAAAACAATTTTTTGGCATTTTCTTTTTTTTGTGGGGGGGGGGGGGATTTGAAACAGCCCTTTCTTAAAAGTAAGTAATCAGTAATAGCAGTAGTGGTTTCTCTACCAATTCTAACATTCCCATGCCACTTGTCCACCAACCTTATGGCCTTTAGACTTTTGAACCAGTATAAAATATATGTGTCATCTAGGGGATCGTACCACCAGTATTGTGGTATGATACCAAATACTGATAACCAATGGGGCAAAGTACTGTATCATTTTAAGATCTATTATACCTGAACTGCCTAAAAGTGTGAAATTTACTTTCTTACTACCTGGACATATCCCCACAAAGACATTTCGAAGTTGACATTGCAAAATTCAACAAATTAAGGCACATAAGAAGCAGGCAGTATCACAATTTCTTTTGGTTAAAATATCACATTGTTAAGGAAATACAGATATTAGATCTTTTAACAAAAATGTCAACTATCCTAGTTTCATCTTATAATGATTATGAAACTGTACTTATACCCATTTGGTATCTGGAATCATGTGGATTAGCCCTACTATTAACAGAAATACTTCTAGACTGTGTCCTCGAACTTTTGACGGGCCTACCCTGATAGCAGTGTGGTCTAAGGCGTTGCCAATGATTGCAACTGTCTCTCACCACTGTCCGGGTTCAAATTTGGGGCATGTGAGAAAGTTACCAGTGACTTGGGGTTAGGCGGTGGTTTTTGCAGGGTACTCAGGTTTCCTCCATTAGTTACAACTGGCTAGTCGTGACTTAGCCGCAATATGGCAGAAAAAGTGACAAAAAAACGAAAGTCCAAATTCCTGTGGTGAGCTGGTGTAAAAGTTGGCCTTAGGCATGCCACAGGTATACCACAGACTAATAGTTACGACTTAGCAGCCATATGGCTGAAAAAGTGACGAAAAACGAAATTCCAAATGTCCTCCTACCTTGATCTCCTTGGCCAGTCTTGAAGAGAGCCATTCCTTGACCTCTGCCAAGGTCGCGTTGACCTTGATCAGACCCAGCTTCCCACGGCGCTTGATCAGCTGATCGGGCTTGACCACCAGTTTCTGAAACGAACATGTAAACATGTAAGAAACATGTAAGAAGTTAAATATGAAAATGGCACCATCTCTCTCATTATTCAAGAAACTATACCTTGAAGAACAATTTTCAACTCTGTGGCCTGAAGCATGAAAGGTGTAATCCTCAAATCTGAGGGCCACAACAAAAATCAAATCCTGTATCTGACTGTGTTACCCTAGTGAAATAAAGATCATTATTATTATTATTATTATTATTTTATTTTTTATTTTTATTATTATTATTATCATTATTATCATTATTATTATTATTATTATTATTATTATTATCATTATTATTATTATTATTATTATTATCATTATTATCATATTGAACAGTCCCAGATCAGTGAAAAAAAATGTAAATATAAATCAATCATATTGGAGCATTCCATAGACGTGTATGTTTTCGTTTTCATTCAATCTTAGAGAAGTTTTAAAATTTCCGCTTGCTCTGCAAGACAATTAGGGTCTGACTATATACTTGCCATGAGCATCTTCATTTGCCATGGCAAGCAGGCAAGCACTTATATCATATTATATCATCAAGTCACTGCCTAAATTGCTCATCAAAACATATTCATCAACTTCCCTTCAAATATTATATGACTATTTGCTTTATTCTTAAGCTGTCTCTCACCAATGCCCAGGTTCAAATCCCTGCCAGGGACTTGAGGTTAGGCGGTGGTTTTTGTTTGGTACTCCAGTTTCATCCAACACTTACAACTTGCTGTTCACAACTTATCACAATATATGGCAGAAAAGTGATGAAAAATCTAAAATCTAAATTCAAATTCCTCAAGTTATTTCTGAAACTAGGTTGAATCTTGACAAAAACTTGCACGGCGAACTCTGAGCAAGATTATGAGGTTTACTCACCTCTGTAAGAAGCCATGGGTTCTGTGCAGTCAGGACGTCCCAGTCTGTGTCCTCAGTAACTTCGGCGAATTTATTAGCGACGGCACATCCGGTCATGCAATTGTTCAACAAGGCCTTGCCTGTCACCTCCCAGATAGCTTTGGCGGACATCTTGGCGTATTCTGCAGTATCAAAATCAAACAATGCATCATAGTTTTGGCTGAGTCGAAAGCGTCTGCGAAGAAATCTCTTTCGCATGATGCCGGTCAACTGCTAGTAGGTGAAACCTCACTCCGACAGCCACACAATTTATACAGAATACAAGTGACAATAAATTCTTGTGAACTTGGTGACCTAAACAATAAAATGAATTTCTTATCTCTCACATAAACTCATTTTGTGTTCAATTGATCCTAAAACTTATCTTCTAGTACCTATATATTCTAATTTCACCTTAACCCTTTCCTGGTCAGAACATTTGGGTGGTCTGATCATTTCAATACAACTTTCAATATTGGACAAGATTTCAAAATTTCAAACAATATTAGCAGGGCAAGTGTTTCTTGAAGAGGTGGAATGATAATAATAAGTAATTCTTCTAGTTATAATTTTTAAGAGCTCAATTTTTTTTCTAAAATTATGGTCACTCTGGGAATGAAATTCCTGCTAACAGTAATGTCTTAATTTATGATACCATGGAATTTATTTGGAAATTACTATGGAATAAAACATAGTTTGAAAATACTGAAACAGTTCAGTGTTCTTTGGATTTTTGATCAACATCATCTCCTTTAAAACTTCATGAAAAAGCTTTATAGAAAGATATCACCACAATATATTCGAACCTTTTGGGGTTCTACAGGCATGAAAGGGTTAATTCAAATGTCTGGTCCTCATGACCTTTTAAAATTCTTTGCTAAAGTCATTCTTCATAAAAAACAGTACATCATATATCCCAGTTTTTTATATATGTCGCTTTAACCCTTTATCCCATTCATGCCTGTAATCTCCTTGATCAATGCCATCTAGACTTAAGATGCTAGTGAAAATGAATTTAAAAAAATTATGAATTGATTCACAAAATATAAGAGGTAGAGTGTTGGGCAAGTTCTGAACTACATACCTCTTATGAATATTTTCCAACAAAACACACTCATTGTATATAATCCGGATGTATTGTGAACCACATGCATGAATGTATCGTAACTATATAGATGTGTATGTGACACATGGTTATCTATAGAGGCCTAAACAGGTCCTAGTTGACGACATCCTAGCCGGAGACACATCCTCATTTACTGTGATGTTCAACAAGGCATAAAAGTGTGTGTAGTTAAAATAACATGCTTTAATCCTTTGGCTGTTGTTGGCTAATTTGGCCAATACAAAATGATGCAAAAAAGCAGAAGAATGACTGCAACCCTTGCACACGAGTACTCAATCTGAGAGAACTCAGTAAGTGCTTTCTAATGAAAACCAACATGAGAGGTGTCGGATGGTAAACAAAAATGTTAAAAGTAGTCTCAGCTTTGGAAGGGTTAAAAGCAGCATATATCTAATATATCATTTGACAGGGTCTGACACTTTGATTTTAGGCCAGGGGCCCAAATAGGTCTTTTGATAAAAATTAGTGGTCAAAAACAGGATTTCTGGTTATTTTTCATACTATTTTGGGCCCCTAGACTGAAAAATCTAGGGGCCCACAGCAAAATCTAGGGGCATATGCCCCCGGGCCCCTGGGAAAGTCGAACCCTGAATTTCAACACTGATCATGGGACAATCTGACCAAAAAACCATGATTGCCCCATGAAATTTCTGATAGCCCCCAGATGCATCACCAGTGTTGTGAGTTCATTAGACATGATGATAAAAAAAATATGAAAACTATTTTTTTCGATGTTCTAAATAATTTTTTAAAGTTAATTTCGCTGGGTAAAACAAATATATTCTCTGAACAACAACAAAAAAAGAACAAATTAAATGAATTTGTTCTTTAATTGTGTAGTCTAAAAAATAGGTTGCCCATAGGGTTATTCCAGATTTTATCTCAATCGCCCAACTTAAAAGCAATAGGGAATTACTATCAATCCACACCAGAAGTCTAACCCTGCTGAGGTTTGCAGGATGATTGAGTATCACGCCTGCCACCTTGAAGGCAGAGAATTGTGAGCGCCAGTAGCCATGGATTCATATGACCTGATAAGAACCATTAGAAATTTAGAAAAGCAGATTCTTCAGCTAGAAAATCTACCTGGATCATTTGGTTTCAGATAATCCCTCAAGCTAAACCTATAGGAGTTTTGAATCTCAAACAAAGCCACATGATAGCTCTCAAACACCAGAGTAGTGAAGCATATAGTAATAAGAACCATAAGACATTCAGAATAGCAGATCTTTCTGCTAGAAAGTCTACAAGGATAATTTGGTTTCAAATACTTCCCTTAACTAAGCTAAACCTGAAGGAGATTAGAATCCAAAACAATGCCCCATACTAGCTCCCAAACACCATAATACTATATAAACACATGTCATATATAGTAATGATACAAACATCCATGTATAGTATACAATACACCAAGTCACAAACCTTAAATATTCCAATGTAAAATCCTTGTGATTATAATAGGAACGTTAAACCTATGGGAGTTTTGAATCCCAAATAAAGCCACATAATAGCTCTCAAACATAAGAGTAGTGGAGAATTTCATATATACTAATAGTAATGATACAAACATCCAAGTATAGTATACAATAAATCAAGTCACAAACCTTACACTTCCAATGTAAAATCCTCATGATTCATAAGAGAAAAGATATTCTCCTAGTGTTGGAAGAAAAATAATGTTAATGAAACCTTGATAAAGCCAATCTTCGTTAAATCCCAGCGAAACATCACTGAGTCGAACTACTTCTATACACCAACCAACGCACCTTAAGTATTACAATTCCAAATCTGTGTAAAGATTGCTATATGTAAGTTATCCTCCTGGAAG
This sequence comes from Maea johnstoni, assembly GCA_963942565.1. Taxonomy (NCBI): domain Eukaryota; kingdom Metazoa; phylum Annelida; class Polychaeta; order Spionida; family Magelonidae; genus Maea; species Maea johnstoni. The sequence continues at coordinate 27,425,772 of OZ012696.1, forward strand.
TAAGTTTCCTAGTGTTGGAAGAAAAAGAATGACTATGAAACCTTGATATAGACAACCTTTGCTAAATTCCAGCCAAACTTCACAGAGTCCAAGTATCCTATAAATATGTACTCACTCACCCACCTCAAATATTCCAATGCCAAATCCTTATATAGACAACAATAGGTAGTTTATCCTCCTTCTGCTGGATAGAAGTAAATGAAAGCTTATGAAGCCGTAATGTAGTCAACCTTCGTTAAATCCCGGCCAAATTCCTATTCGCGGTGCTTCCTATAACATTGAGTGGGCAGGGGCTGGTAGTCATCCGACTATTTGCCAGTTCGTTAATAGAACGGGGCTCTGGGAATACTCGCTGAAGACTTCGTTAGGAAAATCAATCGGTGTAGACCAACCACAGCCCTCTACCAGCCCAGCAGCCTGGATATCAATACATGTTCCCGCTCCTCGGGCAATTTACACTCATTCATGGCTGAGGTTGATTGGACTTTGGAAATTTGTGTATCTTCACTTTTTCTGACATATTAACCCTTCCAATGCTGAGGCTACTTTCGTCCAAAGGACAAGGACTCAAAGAAATTTGAAAATCATCTAAGCCCTGTCATGTTGGTATTCATTGGAAAGCTCTCACTGAGTACTCTCAGTTGAGTACCCATGTGCCAGTTTTTCAGTCATTTTTCAGTTTTTTTGCATCATTTTGTAACGGCCAAATTAGCCAATAGCAGCATAAGGGTTGAGGTTAAATCGAGACAGTTTTTAACAATTGTGGAAACCTGAGTAGTGGGATTATAAACCACCACCTTCCCCCAAGTCACTGGAAACAGTCTAACATGCCTCGGGATTCTTACCCTGGCAGTGATGAGAGACAGCAAGCAGGCAGTGGTGATACCTAAGACCACTCAGCTTTAGAGGCAGGCCTCAGTGTAAGACCAAATAGAGCATTCACTGGGCCATTGAAATGAACTGCTTTGTGAATGTAAGCCTTGGATTCATGGATTACATGTGCAATGAAATTCTACACATATTTTTGCAAAATATGTTGAGCATTCTTTTATCTATTCATTTCTATTTTTTCTATTCATTTATTTATCTCTCACATTTTTCTTCTTTTTTTCAGGTGGTGGGGGGGGGGGGGGGGAAGCTAGGTCACTTCAAGTTCATGCAATGTGTCACTAGGCACAAGTTTCATAGATCAATATCTAACTTGAAGCGCCAATTGCTGAAAACCAAAAGTGAACAACTGAGATCTATGCAATGATTGAATATTGATTGCAGACCATGCCATTCAAGATGATTACAAACGTATCACATTGCTTGATAGCAGGGACTATTTAGTAAGCTGGTAGACTTTCTCTTAAGAAAGGAAGTGAAAACTAGGAACCGTTGCATGCAAAATACTATTGGTATTCTTTCTGTGCAGGGCTTTGGAAATTGATTGAATGTTATGCTGCACAGTCAATTCCTTGACTCGTTCAAGCAGAAAATTGCTTGGGGCAATAGAAAATTAACATGTTTAGCAACATCTTGTTCCAGACTAGATTTCTATCAGCAACCCAGACTTACAATTAAGTTACAATTGAACTCGACAAAAAGGATTCAAGTACTCACAATGAATACTGACTGGTACTGCTACTAATACTGCTGCTATTACAGCTGCTTCTACTGCTAACAGTACTACTACTACTACTACTACTACTACTACTACTACTACTACTACTACTACTACTACTACTACTACTACTACTGCTTCTGCTGCTGTGACTGCTACTACTACTACTACTACTACTACTACTACTACTACTACTACTACTACTACTACTATTACTACTACTACTACTATTACTACTACTACTACTACTAAGACTACTACTACCACTACTACTACTACAACCAATACTACTACTACTACTACTACTACTACTACTACTACTACTACTACTACTACTACTACTGTGACTGCTACTACTACTACTACTACTACTACTACTACTACTACTACTACTACTACTACTACTTCTTCCACTACTATTATTACTACTACTACTACTACCACTTCTACTAAAACTAACCTGAGTATACCAACCAGGCTAGGCTACAGCAGCAGCAGGAGTACAGGGGAATATTACCTGCGTCCCACTCACGTCAGTATGTAATCACCTTACTGTCTCACCTGCTGTCAGTGCTGAGTAATTAATTACATCACCTGGACAGTCCACACCATGCTACTTCCCCAAGATATGCTAATCTTATTAGCCTATGCCTTAACCCTTCCAATGCCGAGGCTACTTTTGTCCCATGGTAAACTAGAAACTATTAAGGTTGCCTTGATCTACTGGTCAGCTTTCTCTTTTCAATACTAAGTTCATCATTTTGTAATAGTCAACCCTTCCACTGCTGAGGCTACTTTCGTCCAAAGCACAAGAATGTTAAGATTTTTGAAAACCATCCAAACCCTGTGATGTTGGTACTCATTGGATAGCTCTTGCTGAGTACTCTCAGATGAGTACCCATGTGCCAGGGTTTCAGTCATTTTTCAGGGTTGTTTGTATCATTTTGTATTGGTCACATTAGGCACCAGCAACTAGATCTTCTCAGGGGTGGAAAAATATGGTCATCCATAAATGTGAATAGAGATCGGGTTCAAGGAGTTTGGATGACCTCTTCATAGTTCAAAAATGTTTTTTTTTCCTTTTTTGGCTAAGAATTGTCACTTCTCTTTAGTTTTACTTGAAACCAATGATGTAGCCTACCTCTACTAAGAGGAACTACCCTCATATAGAACACACCCCATATACAGAAAAATCCTGGACATTATCTAAAAATGCGAATTTTTCTTATAGCCAGCCAGACTACAGGGGCAAATATTATCATAGCCCGACAGAATTCTCTGTAGGCTTGGGCTATGGGGCTAGAGATTAGCTAGACCCCTACAATGTTGTGAAGAGGAATTTGTAGGCCCTGAACTGCCTGTTTAGATAAACAGCTGGCACTATAATAATAACAATAATAATAATAATAATAATAATAATAATAATAATAATAATAATAATAATAACAATATTAATGATAATACTGATGATAATAATGATGATAATAATAGTAATAATAACAATAATAATAATAATAATAATAATAATAATAATAATAGTAATAATAATAATAATAATAATAATAATAATAATAGTAATTGATATTTGATATAGCGCCCTTTCCACCTATAATGTTCAAAACAGCTTTATAAAGAATAGTCAGTGGATAGATGTTTATGGTATATACAGTCAAATAAACTACTTTCAAAATATCAATGTTATTTAGCTGTGTCTTGAAGTTTTGTACACTATCAGCAGCCTTGATTTTATCGGTGAGCTCATTCCTATGTGTCACTTGGCATGTACTTACAGTTGCCAATGTTCACTTCAACGTTGCCTCCACGTTCAATCCCATACCTGTTAAATCCATGCTGCAGACACACACACTTAAATGATTTTATGTGTATAGGGATTATCCCAGTAACAATATGTCCTGCTCCTACTCAAGGAAAGCCCCTTTAGTTTTTCCTTTTTGCACCGATGATTTTGAATGTTGCAGATTTAATCTGCGGATCAGTGAGCCCCAAGACTATAGTTTGACCAATATGAAAGTGGCTTGCAGGGTGCAAGATGAACTTTTGAGATTGAACTGCATTTTATTGTTTCCAGTGACCAAACCTTATATTGCCTCAATCATAAGTCAAAAAGATGTTATCCATAACACAATTTTTTGATAAGATCATGAAAACATTTGATTTATCAAACAAAAAAAAATAAAAAATTCTCTTATGACTGAGTAGAAATGATGTTGCTGCAGGACATCAGACCAGGGCTCGACGTTAAGGCTAGCCCCGTAGCCCCGGGCTAGTTATTGAAAGTCAGGGCTAGTACATTCTACCTGTGAGTAGCCCTGAGGGGCTAGATAGAATTAGAATATCTGCGCTTAAAAAAGTATGAAGCCCTCCTTTGGCTCTGACTATCTGGATGATAATATAACTCAATTTAGCACAATACACTGTATTCTTTTCATGTTATCAACAGAGGATATGATATCAACAGAGGTCACTATTTGAAAAGAGTTGTCATTAATATCAGGGCTAGCAAAAATATTTCAGGGCTAGTAAAAGTTTCGGTAACTAGCCCTGCTGGGCTTATGAAGTTTTTTCTTAATGTTGAGCCCTGCAGACAATAGAATGGTTCACACAGGACTTAAGCCGTCATATATATATATTTCACATTGCCATCAAGTGTGGTAAAGTTTATTTACATTTATCTTACACTGAAAAGGTTGGTGTATGCCCAGATACTAATGGAGATGTAGAGGACATATGCTGCCATCTATAGGGCATTGACAGTACTACATTATGTTGGGGGAGGGGGTGGGGAACTTTTCAGGGACTAGATACAGAGTCTAATCTGAGACTAACTTTTAAGGACAGAGAAAATGTACTCACATCTCAGAGTCAGTAGTGTTCACATCAAAGAGCTAGGTGTTTAGGTGTTCACATCTCAGAGTCAGTAGTGTTCACATCAAAGAGCTAGGTGTTTAGGTGTTCACATCTCAGAGTCAGTAGTGTTCACATCAAAGAGCTAGGTGTTTAGGTGTTCACATCTCAGAGTCAGTAGTGTTCACATCAAAGAGCTAGGTGTTTAGGTGTTCACATCTCAGAGTCAGTAGTGTTCACATCAAAGAGCTAGGTGTTTAGGTGTTCACATCTCAGAGTCAGTAGTGTTCACATCAAAGAGCTAGGTGTTTAGGTGTTCACATCTCAGAGTCAGTAGTGTTCACATCAAAGAGCTAGGTGTTTAGGTGTTCACATCTCAGAGTCAGTAGTGTTCACATCAAAGAGCTAGGTGTTTAGGTGTTCACATCTCAGAGTCAGTAGTGTTCACATCAAAGAGCTAGGTGTTTAGGTGTTCACATCTCAGAGTCAGTAGTGTTCACATCAAAGAGCTAGGTGTTTAGGTGTTCACATCTCAGAGTCAGTAGTGTTCACATCAAAGAGCTAGGTGTTTAGGTGTTCACATCTCAGAGTCAGTAGTGTTCACATCAAAGAGCTAGGTGTTTAGGTGTTCACATCTCAGAGTCAGTAGTGTTCACATCAAAGAGCTAGGTGTTTAGGTGTTCACATCTCAGAGTCAGTAGTGTTCACATCAAAGAGCTAGGTGTTTAGGTGTTCACATCTCAGAGTCAGTAGTGTTCACATCAAAGAGCTAGGTGTTTAGGTGTTCACATCTCAGAGTCAGTAGTGTTCACATCAAAGAGCTAGGTGTTTAGGTGTTCACATCTCAGAGTCAGTAGTGTTCACATCAAAGAGCTAGGTGTTTAGGTGTTCACATCTCAGAGTCAGTAGTGTTCACATCAAAGAGCTAGGTGTTTAGGTGTTCACATCTCAGAGTCAGTAGTGTTCACATCAAAGAGCTAGGTGTTTAGGTGTTCACATCTCAGAGTCAGTAGTGTTCACATCAAAGAGCTAGGTGTTTAGGTGTTCACATAAAATATATATCTCAGACTAGCCTAAAATTAAGTCTGTCATATAAATTCTTCAAGTTTCTCTCTTACCAGGTATCAAGTGTTCAGGCTGGTCAAGTGTACTGTTTGTTTGGTTCACATTGATTTCATCTTCCTATTTCACTCTGGTGAAATAGATAGGAAGGTCATATGGTGCCATCTGTAGGGAATTGACGGTACTTATGTCTATACTTTGGTTGATCAAAGTTAACTCTTCAGTAGGTAAGTAGGCAGGTACCTAGTTCAAAGAATGGACTTGACTTAACTATCCAAGTTCAAAAACCCTTATCACCACTATATATCTCAGAAAATACATTACCAGAAAGGACACAAGAACACTGATAATTACCATTTAAAATAATGATAATATACCCCATTTTTAAAGTAGTAATGAAATATTGGTATTGTATCTGATTGCATCTGGAAAATCTTAAATGATCCTCCATCACAACCAGTTCATCTAAAGTTTCATGTCTGCCCAAAGCACCCAAATCAAACCAGTAGCACCCAAAATGAGTCAAGACTATTTTGGTGAATAACTTTAAAATACAATTCTTATTTCAAGAATATTTGAAGGAGTCATGTCAATCAGAATAGAATTAACAACCCTTCTTCAAATATTTTGTAAATTCTTGTCTTATTCCTAACTAAAGTTACCTTAACCCATTAATACTCAGAGCGGCCAAAACCGGCCTGACACTTTTGGGAATATTTTTCTAACAAAAGCATTTTTTGCAAAATAATTGAAGGAGAAATGTAAAAGAGAAGTCAACCAACAACTCTCCTTCAAATATTTTGTGAACTTTTGCTCTATTCCCAAGTTATTTTGAAAAGTATCAGAGTAGCAGACATTAATTTCTAGTGGATCTCTGAATGTGACTGGGTTAAAAAGAACCCTAGATCCAGAAAACATTTGTCGCAGAGATCTCCAGGCCTGAATGGGTTAATCCTTATGCTGCTGCTGGCTAGTTTGGCCAACACAAAATGATACAAAAACCTCAAAATTGACAAAAACCCTGGCACATGGGTACCCATCTGAGAGTACTCAGCAAGAGCTATCCAATGAATACCAACATGATAGGGTTTAGATGCTTTTCAAAAAATGACTACGTCCTTGAGCTTTGGACGAAAGTAGCCTTAGCATTGGTAGGGTTAAAAAGCACCCTAGAACCAGACAACATTTGTCGCAGAGATCTAAAGGCATGAATGGGTTAAGCTAACTGTGCATGTTAACCCTTCCAATGCTGAGGCTAGTTTCATCCGAAGCACAAGTACGCAAATATTTTTGAGAATCATCTAAACCCTGTCATGTTGGTATTCATTGGATAGCTCTCACTGAGTACTCTCAGACGAGTACCCATTTGCCAGGCTTTCGGTGATTTTTCAGGATTTTAGCATTATTTTGTATAGGCAAAATTAGCCACCAGCAGCATAAGGGTTAAACCCCCTAACATGCAGTCAGCTGTACTTAAGACCCTTGTTGGGATCATAACCCTGATCACGCACCCATAAAGCTCAGAACGGAACTTTAAAGACCTGGACAAAGAACGGGAACTTTAAATCCGTTGAGAGCTGAAGATCAGACCACTGCGGATTAAAGCTACACAAATAATACACTCCCTACTACCTCATGCACCAGTTTATACTCTCTACCCTCTACCTCTTTCATTTGGACAGCACCCACCAACGTGACAGCATCAAATAGCACCTGCTCCAACACAGGGTATGGTTTATATATCACTATATATATATATATATATATCTATATATATATATATATATATATATATATATATATATATATATATATATATATATATATATATATATATATATATATCATAAAATGAACAACTATTTAAGGAGGTTCCCACTATTTAAGGAAAATCAACTTTGGTGCACATTCAAAGAGTGTCTAACATATGGACGTGTTCAACATGTAAAGGTATTCGAACTACCAAGATGACTGGCTGGTAATATCCAGAAACTATCTTCTATAATACAAAAAACACTACCCACAGTCTGCAAAATCTGGACATGCATTGTTTCTTGGATGGAAGATCTCAGAAGTTACAACACCAAGTTGACCATATTCTAATTTGCAATTGTACAGGTTCGCACCCTGCTTTCAAGTTAATGTTCCAGCAACTTTACCTTGAATACAGGATGTGATTTTGTGGATTGCTAGATCAACAAAACATGCAAGGCAAAACAACTCCCAAGTTCAACATTATGGTAGACTAACCAGAGGGGACAACCCAGTGGAGGCAAGTTATACTATCTACCGTAACACCAAATTTTGACATATAATGCATTTGTTTTTCTTTAACAATCGTAGGTTCTAGGCACACATTTAGGATCTAAAAATGATAAGAATTTCTTGTAAATGAGTGGAGCTGTTCTGGGGTATTAAGGCAGAACTCAGAGAAAAAAGTGTGCATGATGTCAATTTAAAGAAGATAATTCATAATTTTTTTAGGGTGGGCAGTCTAGTCCTTCCAAATGCAAATCTCTTTAGACTATATCAACAAAACCATGAGAAAATGGCCCTCAACACACCCAATCTGGTGCCTTTCTCTCGAACAGGAGCGTACAAGAAATTTATGCTGACAGCAGAGCGGTATTCTCCAGTGGTTTTGCACCCCACATCAAGTGTTCAAGATAAAGTACTAGAGAGAATCTTATCTTGAATGCAGGGTGTGTGATGTAGAACTACATAACTCATACAGGAAACACAGATTTGCAGGAGGGACAGATTTTCATAAAGCACTGATTAGCATGAAGTACAGATTTGGAGAAAACATGGTTTTGCAGGAAGTAGAGATTGGGAGAACAAAATGAGGTTAAATATTACAAAATGATGAAATTATTGATGAAAAGAGAGGCAACCTCAATAATTTCCAGTCCAGGGATTTTCCTTTTGAAATATTGAAGGTACACTAAAATAATGAAACAGTATTTTAATGAAATTGAATGATACTGCCTAGTTGTTTTGTTATATTAACCCATTCACACTCAGAGATCCACTAGAAAGTATTGTCTGCTACTCTGATACTTTTCAAAATAACTTGGGAATAAAGCAAAAGTTCACAAAATATTTGAAGGAGAGTTGTTGGTTGACTTCTCTTTTACATTTCTTCTTCAATTATTTTCCAAAAAATGCTTATGTTAGAGAAATATTTCCAAAATTGTTGTGCCTGTTTTTGCTGCTCTGAGTGTTAATGGGTTAATGCTGTCTACTTTAAAACATTTGCTAGTAAATAGCCAACTGCCTTTGTGCAGAAATGTACAGGTAGGTACGCTTCATATGGTTAAACAGGAGCGGTATAACAAAGCAGTCAGTAGACAAATGTAAATGGTACTTAAATTTAATAAAGTTCTTTCTGAAAAAAAAATCTTAGTTGTGTTTTACGTTCAGTACAATAAATTTTGACATGTTTGGTATGAAATGACATTGCTCAAGTGTTTTGCTGTTTTTTCTCATAGTTTTCACAGAGAGATCATGATTTTACTTAAGTCAACAAATTTACTTGATCTCTTCAGTGCTGCGATTGATTATTGAGTTTTGAAATTCAGTAATCAGAGTATGTTTTAACTGTTTGTCATTCATGGCTAACAGCTGGTAATGGATCAATAAAACCTATCATCCTGCAAACTCACCAAGCAAAGATTCCAAGCTACCGTAAATTCTACATAATTTGGGACACAATTTGATAATTAATATTTTTATGGGTTCAGGGTGGCCAATGTTTCCTGAAAATACCTAGATGTTGTATCAGCAAGAGTTAACAGCTAGGTCCATATATTGTGAAATGGCAACTGGCAATAGATCAAGGGGTTGCTCAGATTTCCCATTAATTATTTTGCAAAATAACTATGCCGGCCCAAAATTCCTAGGTGGTCTAAATTTCAGAGAATTTATGGTACATAACAAACACATATGTACAGAAACACACACACACACACATAAACTTTGGTCTGTGTGTGTCTGTATCTGCAAAAACACAAAAACACCTCACTATTTTTGTATTTCTTAAATGGCATACTTTGGAAAAAAATTGAAGGATTAGTGCTCCTTTCAACCAAAACCTCTCCAAAAACTTAGCATTCATTAGGAAGTTAAGTGTCATATTTCCAGATGACAATGTTATAGGTAGGAGATATTCAGGCACCCATGGGTTAAAATGAAATCTGCAATTGATGAAAACAGATTTTGAATGAACAATATTTCATGGCAATAGGCAGAGAAATCCAACTTCAATAATTTCAAAAATATTGGGATGCCTAAAATGCCTAAAATTGCTGTTTCTGAACGACCAATTTCAAAGCCACGGGAAATGCTCTGTTCAAAAGGGCAATCTGATTTTTTCCAGAATCACTTTCTATCTTGAGCGCAAGATTGTTGAAACAGGTTCTGACAATAATACCACTACCCAAATCAGCCTAGGCATTCTGACAAATTAGTTACATAAGCTGGCTGGAGGGCTACTAGCATAGCCACGCAGTACCTGGCCAGGCTACTGGGACTTGCCATTTACCCCTTCTAATGCTGCTCAAGGCTACTTTTGTCCAAAACACAAGGAGGCAAAGATGTTTGAAAACCATATAAACTCTCAGGGTTTCAGTCATTTTTCAGGATTTTCAACATTTTGTATTGTCCAAATTAGCCACCAGCAAAAAAGTGCTAGGGACCAAGGAATGATTGATATTCTATTTTTGTACCCTCATGCTGCAGATGGCGAATTTGACCAATACAAAATGAAAAACTGAAAATAACTAAAACCCAGGCACATGAGTGTTGATATTCACTGGATAGCTCTCGCTGAGTACTCTCAGATGAATATCAATGTGTCAGAGTTTCAGTCATTTTTCAGCTTTTTTGCATCATTTTGTATTGGCCAAAGTAGCCACCAGCAGCATAAGGGTTAGAGTAAAATTAGTCACCTTTTCCAGCTGAGTCGGGGGCACAAGGTTATACAAGAATAGCAGTGCAGTATGACTTAATCCTTGGTGCTTACAATGGAGAAACCCTGGGGGATCATAAACCTGACTTGGCAATAATATATGCAAGGCTGGCAGGTGATTTAATGCATAACATTTAGTCCATTCATGCTTTAAGTTCCCATTGAAATGTACAATCAGGACCATTGGTGCTTATGAAAATAACTCTGGGATCAAGTTGGTCAATCCAGTTCTACCGAAGGTATTCAGGGCTCGATGCTAAGGGTGAACCTATGGCCCCACTCGCCCCAGGCCAGTAAAAATTCCCAAAAAAAACTTCAGGCCAGTAAAAAAAAACCTCAACTGGTCCTACAGGGCCAGTAAACATTTGGAGACATTCTTGTTAAAAAGTTTCCCACTGAGAATGTCCCCAATTGTTTTTGAAATAAATGAAGATACAATTTATAAAGATAAATGTTGTGGTGAATCTTTTGCAATGTTCTTTCTTGTTATGTTAAAGAAAAAATGTAGGACCAGTAAACATTTTGCAGGACCAGTAGATGCTAGGTGTTACTGGTCCTACAGGGCCAGTATCATTTTGAGTTAGTGTTGAGGTCTGGTATTATAACCCTTTCATACTTGTAGTGGCCAAAAGCGGCCAGATATATATATTTTTGGGGGGAGGGGGCTATTTTCATGATCAAAGCAAATATTGGAAAATACTTATAGGAGAAATGGTAATTTAGAACAAAACCGAAAATAGTGACATATTTTGAAAATGAAATTAATGCTGAATTGTAGAATAACTTCCATGAGTAGGCCTAAAAGAAGTTGTTTGTCTCCTGTAACCCTACCCTAACAAGTTTTAACTCCGTAAAATCCCTACCCTGAAGTTTATTTCTGCCTTCCCAACACCAAATCAACATAAAACATGCATAAAACACACACTTTTGAACAAAAAAAATAATCCACTTTTTTACCTACCTGCCTACCCTGTTTGTTGGTAGAACATTACCAACAACTCTCCTTTAATTTTTTGTAAAATCAGTATCAATTCAAAATGACCCTGAGTTGAGTTCGAGCAAGTTTGGTTCTGTTTTTAATCAGCAGGGCAGCGCAACAAGATGTCATAGTTATTATCTGCATACCCCACTACTGTGCTGAATCTACAGGCAAGAAAGGGCACTTTACCTGGTTTAGAAGTGACAATATAATAATGATAATAATAATAATAATAATAATGATACTAATAATAATAATGATTATAATAATAATGATTATAATAATAATGACAATAATAATAATAGTAATAATAATAATAATAATAATAATAATAATAATAATAATAATAATAATAATAATAATCTGAAACATGAAATCTTTATAAATGTTGTTAAATGGCTTCACAGGTAAGTTGAGGTGACCAGTCAAAAAGATGACCATGCATGCCCCCTATTGGGGGGTGGAAAGAACTCGTGAAATTAGTTGCAACTATGACCAATGGGTGGCACCACACTTCAGAAGTACGATAACTTAATCCTGAAGTTGGCCTTTTTGTGTGCACTCTTTCATATTAACGAAATTAAAGGATTAAATGATCATATCCATACTGATCCACAGTAAGCACTTTCGTGAATTGGGACATACTGTAAATATGTCAATTATACTCACATATTAGTTCACACACTGCAACATAGATGCCAGCAGTGGATGAAAGGTAGACACGCTACTTAGCCAACAGATGGCCCAATGTGAGCACTCATGAAGATAAGAATGTATATCCCTTCCTAGGGTTGGATAATAAGCATATAATGCCACTGGCCTAGTAGGTCTAATAACACATGAAACCTACTAATCCTACACAGACTTCTACTAGCCCAACTTCAAGCAACAAAGATAACTGGACTCTTTTGATCAATATAACGCATTTTGCTAAAATGATAATTGATCAAATACTTACTGCCTTAACTGAACTTTCCGTGAATAGACTATATACTTAAGTCATGAATAATTCTTGGATATTTGACTTTGTTATTGACGATCCCGAAAGCTGCCAGTATTTTTCACAAGCCTCAGGTTGGACTACAGAGCTGAACATATTGTTACATTGTAACTAGCCGAAACTTAATTGCAACTACAAGAATACACTGGTGAGGCTAATGCTAATCTTAGACCCATTTGAATCACCTTTACTAACTGTTTATAGGAATATAAAATAAAGATGGGCAAATGTAATTAAGGCATGATTTAATCATTTAGTTAAGTCATGACATTAAGAAGGGGGCCCTATAGGGATTGGCATTACAGACAATTGAGATTGATTCAACAGACTGTATCCCTATAATAGGGCATTATAATCCTAAACTCATGATAATTCATCAATAAACAAGAAAGAATTTAAATAAATATCTGAACTTTCTGAAGCATCTAGTTGTTAGCTGGGTTCTGATCCATCTTCCTTTAAATAAATCACTAAAGATGCCTCGGTTAATAAGATAGTAGATACCACTAAAATAGTCACACTCTTTCATTAGATTGCATGGTTGAATGGGTCAAAAACCTGGCCTGACTTGTGCAGAGCTGTGTCATCTTCCCAGTGCTGTTATTACACAGCAGATGGCCCTGAGGTGTATAGGCAGAGACACAGCTGTTTACACACACACACAAACCCAGGCCGGCAATTTCTCTGCATACTGGGATAACTCTGATTTGTGTAAATCTCAGAGAGATAATATCAGGGCTCGTAATTAGGGGGTGCCAGGAGCCCTCAGCTCCCTTGAATTCTCCTGCGGCTCCCTCAAATTTCTGCAGGGAGCCCAAAGATGTACTGGTTTCTATACACAACATCTCTAGGTAGCTTTAGAATATGCAATTGGGCTCCCTGGATAAAATCTTAACTTCAGCCCCGGATATATACACTGAGAGATTTGGAATTTCATCTATCGCCACTTTTTCTGCCAAGTTGTGACTAGCCAGTTGTGAGTGGTGGAGGAAACCAAAGTACCTTACGAAAATCTCCGCCAAGTCACTGGTAACTTTCTCACATGCTCCTGCTGCGATTCAGAGAGACAGCTGTTAACACACACACACACACAGGGACTTGACTTGTGTCAATCTAAGAGATATATATACACTGACAGGGTTCGACTTTCCCAGGGGCATATGCCCCTAGATTTTGCTGTGGGCCCCTAGATTTTTCTGACTAGGGGCCCAAAATAGTATGTACATGTATATTGATTAACCAAAATCCTGTTTTTGACCAATATTTTTCATCAAAAGACCTTTTAGGGCCCCTAGCCTAAAATCTGAGTGTTTGACCCTGACTGAGAGCCATAGTCGTAGCCAGCAGGGCTTGTGGGTGTCATTTGGACACCCACACCCTCAAAAATAATCCCTCAGGACGCCCATATGTCTGTGAGTCATTTCTTGAATTGCCAATTTCATGTATATAATTGAAGTTTCTCCACCTCAATAAAATTCCCATGACATATGAATAGGAAATTATGCCTTATTTGAATAAGTAAACAAATGCTTATGGCTGCAATCAGAGTATATTGTGGTCTCCCTTGAAAAATAAGACACCTCAAAATTTTACAATTGCCAGTTTTGGGCACCCAGTTTCTTATTCCTGGCCAAGACCCTGCTGGGAGCATTAATGTGGATTTAGAATTTCACCTATTGTCACTTTTTCTGCCATATTGAAGCTTAGCCATGACTATCCAGTTGTAAGTGGTGGAGGAAACCACAGTACCTTACGAAAATCTCTGGCATCACACTGTTACTTAACTTCCTTGCATGCCCCTGCTGGGATTCAAACCTAGACAGTGGTAAGAGAGCAACAGTCAGTGGCAATGTCTTAGAACACATGGCTATCAGGACAGGCCCTTGCAGAGGTGAGAGACAGCAGGCAGTCAGATGCCTTACACCACTTGGTTATCAAGGCAGGTCCTGGCAGTGTTGAGAAACAGCATGCAGCCGGTGGCAATGCCTTAGACCACACAGCCATCAGGGCAGGCCCTCAGTGGTGAGAGACAGCGGGCAGTCAGTAGCAATGCCTTAGACAAATTAGCTATCAGGGCAGGCCCTCAATGGTGAGAGACTGCGAGCAGTCAGTAACAACGCCTCAGACAACCTGGCCATCAGGGCAGGCCCTCAGTGGTGAGAGACAGCGAGCAGTCAGTAGCAATGCCTTACACCACACGGCCATCAGGGCAGGCCCGCTGTGGTGAGAGACAGCGAGCAGTCAGTAGCAATGCCTTCGACAACTCATTATTTGATATCAACCGGGACCTTGCCAGGTTGGACAAATAAAAATAATCTATACTTGCCCTGCAAACATTAGACCAGCTCATCAAAATCATTTTGGATCTTACTTGCCCTATCTAACAAGCTGGTTATCTTGGGTACTGTGGAGCCCTGATGTTTCTGATAATACTAGATAAAGTGTCAGTATTTGCAGATTAACCTGGTTAGGCTACTGTACATGAAAAGGTAAAGGTAAAGGTATTCGGTTTATAGTTTTGTATCCACCGAAGCGCTCACACAACCTTCCTCCCCTAGCAGGCCTGTACACACAGAAACCATTTCAATATTCCAGAGCAGCTGGCAGCATATAGCACACAAGCTCTAAGCACTGCCTTATGAAGAGACATTTTACCATATCCTGCCAGGCTCTTTATTATTAGAACTTGACCGGTTTGAGCTAGTCGGGCCGCTGCTATTGTTGTACCCTACAATGCCTCATATCACCTGGTTCAATAATAACAGTCCTACTACATGTACTATGAAGATATTGTGCAGGACTTGGATAATCATAAGATAAATATTTAGAAAACTATAGCATGGGTCAACTGCAACTTCCTGAGCTTGGGTCTGGATGGGCCCTTCTGTATCCGTTACGTAATGCTATTATACACACTGGCAGGACCTCAGACAGTAGTGTGTCTGATTGTCTTCACTCATTTGGATACCAACCCCTTCAATATCCCACTTCAGGACACCCAGATATTTAAGTCAGTAATTTCTCCAAAGAAAATGTCAATATTAGGCAACATAGGTTCCAAAACATTACTTGCTAAGCAGGGCAAGCTGCCCCTAAAGTTTACTTGCCCAGCTGGCACTTCCACTAGCCCTGTCACTCAGCTTGTTAAACAAGGTGAGTTACATTGCAAGAACTCTGCCCAAAATATTACTTGCCAAGTGTGGCAAATTAGGGTCTTGTTTCTGCTTGTCCGATTGCCGTTTTTGCCAAATTCACTTGCAACTTGGCAAGCAGTTATGTTGCACGCTGTATCGTCAGGGCAATCTATATGATCCAGGCCTGTATGGGTTACATAGTTACATAGGCCAGATGAGTATTGCTACAGATCAATTGCTATACAGTGCCCACACAGAACTGCAGTGTACACCTCCTGCATATTTAATGAATATCAGTTTTACTACATGCTAACAATACAGGGTCAATAGCAGTCTAGAGCACTAGTCTGGCTAGACGCTGGATCAGCAATTAAACAATGCACAAAGCTACCAAACACTATGGTGTAATTGATGCTTCTTTTGCAATAGGTATGATGAAACATTTCAGGGTAACAAAGAGATTTTTGCAAGTGTTATGCACAAAAATGTCTTACATTTTCGACCAACTGAGAATATGAGAATGAAAGATAGGTTATCTTGAGCTATATTATGGAAAAACAAATGAAGACAGTTTTCCCTTGAAATACTTTGAATTGTTATAAGTATACCTCAAACTGAGCACTCTTTCTGAGCACTAATAAATGAGAACCAATATGTCACGGTTTCAGTAATATTTCAGTATTTTTGCATCATTTAAATTCGACCAAAGCCATCAGCAGATAAAGGGTTAAGCAGTCCTCCCAGCAACTCATTGGACTCGTTACCACTTTAATATAGTTTGCATCTCATAAGCGTAATCTTAAATTCAATTAGGTATTGATAATTGCCAGAGTGATTGGCAAGAGTGGAATTGTTTTGTTTTATTCCAATAAATATTTTAACTGATGAATTTAATAACAGCTTTAGAGTATTACATATATACTTCATTAATTGGTTAACACATGTACTGAAGTGAAGGGCAATATTTTTATCACCAAAATGGAAGTCTGAAAGGTCAGTCAGGACTAACCCTTTAGATAAACTATAGCCACCAACATGATAGGAGATCACGCTTATCACAGGACATTGGGTCACATCTCTGTATGTAAAGATTACCTATGGAATGTCCAAAGATATGACAGGGCTCAACAGTCCAAAGGGTTTCAGTAGGTAATGTTGGAGCACGAGTAATAAAGATTTAGTTAGTCCAGCCACCGGTTTCAATTAAAGTCAGCAGCCAACATAAGGGCTTCACAAATGGAACTGAAATTCACCTCTACTTATTATCGCAGTAACATCCTGTATGTTATATCTTAACCCTTATGCTGCTGGTGGCTAATTTGGCCAATACAAAATGATGCAAAAACCTGAAAAATTAATGAAACCCTGACAAATGGGTACTAATATAAGAGTACTCAGTCAGAGGTTTCCAATGAATACCCACATGACAGGTTATAGATGGTTTTAAAAAAATCTTTGCATTCTTGTCCTTTGGATGAAAGTAGCCTCAGCATTGGAAGGGTTAAATTGTTATTTTGTAGTCGGCCAAGAGCCCTACCAGCTCATGTTTACTATGTAAAATTATTACCAACTTGAAATAAAGATTAACTATCTCTCTAGATCTATATCCAGTGGCCTAATGGAATTACCAATACCCAGGTTCAAATGTGATCTAACTTAGTGATTGTTTCTGCACTGGCAGACCTCTCTGGTGCATCCTCAACTTCATCTGCTGGAAAGAATTGGCGAGAATTTTAGAACTAAAAATAACAATTTCTAAGATGGATATAGGATGAGAAGCAAAGGAAGCCTGTGCTAACAACGCCAGCTACATATCCTTCCAATAAACATCCTAGCTATGATCGCTCACATTTGTACTGATGGCAATGGGCAAATTTTACAATGGGACCTAATGAGCAAAATCAACATTTTGCTGAGTTGATACAAAAAATATGTTTATACATATACAACTTAGTGCTCCTAGGATGTTTGCCAAGTTTGGATGGCAAACACAAACTTTTTGATACAAAAAAGAGGAAAAAACGATCAGCCAAGCTTGGGTCAGACAGACTATATAGTTACAGACTAGAGGAGATTTAGAAGCATCAAGGCCAGCTGTATATCTTATCAACACCCAATTATTCCTAAGGATGTCATTGTTTAGTTGTTGTTGTTTTTTCAATTAGATATATTGATTTTTATACTTGATTATTTCCATATGATGCATTGGTAAACCCATAAAAATGCTGTCCATGATTTAAATCATAAAGCATTAACTGTATAAATCCATCAAATCATAAGTGTTCTGCCTAACCTTTTTTCTTCCCATCTCTTAATCATGCCTCAAGACAAAAGAGTTGTGGTTGTGGTTAGGAGTTTATAGTGCTGTTCAAGCTGTGTTTTCCTAAAAATAAAGTTTATTTAGCTAATTTGCACATGAATCCATATCGATAAGGTTTTTTGTTGATTCATCGATACAGGCGGTATCAATGACAGCCCTACACTGTGCGCAACAATGCAGCAAGTCTCTATTTTCATTATTTCAGTATTTCGATGCATTGATTTGTGAATCGAGGACAATTGGTGCCTGGTAACAGAATAAAAAACATGACAGAAAAAAATACATCTGACAGCCTAGAAGTCTAGTCTGATAATGACCTGAACTCCTCCTATTTAGCAGCTGGCTGAAGGATGCAGAGGATAGGGAGGATGGGCTGTGGTATTCTCTTCAGCATGGCCAGACTGGCTGCACCAGGTGTACTCAACACACAGCTGTCACTGACCAGTCTGTAGAGAGAACAATTAGCTGGATACATGTATCAGCCACCTATCTTAAGGAGTGTGTGCAGGGCCAGCCCCAATAGCCGAGTGGTCTAACTTCAAACTTGCATAGGACATTTGAGAAAGTTGCCAGTGACTTGGGGATAGCCACTGTCAGGTTTCTAACTGGCTCAGGGCATTTGAGAAAGTTACCAGTGACTTGGGGATAGTCATTTTACTGCACCACTTAGAACTGGCTTGTGATGATTTAGCCGGAATATGGCTGAAAAAAATAGAAAAATTTAAAAATTCGGAAAAAAATGTTATAATCCAGAAATCTTTCAGAAGTACCTTAGATCCAGACAATCAGAAGTACCTTAGATCCAGACAACAAGATTCAAGAACTGTGTGTATGAATGAATTAAAGACAACGGGCCTATTAGTTGCTATTATAATAACAGTGGTCCTTATCAGCAGCTTGATAGTATTTTTTCAGTATCTGCACATCATCAACATATATTTTAACTGATTGTATGTATAACTGCTATTGATAGGTGGACCTCAGACCCCAACAGCAATTGGCATGATAGGTGATCTTCGACCCTCACCAAGATTTAACATTGTACTTACTGCATTATCCCACCCGCATCCCCACCCTCCACTTTTGTCCCTGAGACAGCCTACAGTAAATATTTCATTCAACTATTTCTACTTCTACCTGTGGCAAATTATTCGGAGCGGTTTGAGGTCACCTATTGCTTTGATTAGCAGAAATAAACGTGTAAATACTACAGCCTGGTCTATGTGATATAGGGGATAACTTTTATTGGAGTTCTAATTCCTCAACTACCATTCAAAAAGGTGGCAGACTGGCAGATTTACAAAGATATTTTATGATTTTGCATAAATTCCTTATGACATTATCAAGGACCTATGGAGCAAATAAACCAAATCCCAAATGACAATGAAGAGTGGTGTCTAACTACAATACATACATGTATAACTCATCTTCAAAAAGGATGCTGGGAAAGTTACGGCACAGAAAACTGTACCTGCAGATAAATTCAAGCCTCACATTAGAAATGTATCAAATCCATTTCCAGGGCAGCAGTGTGTATACCAATATGTAATTTAGTACAATGAGTCTTTAGTTAGAAATATAGGAGACAATAATGGCTCAACAATTTTATTTGCCCTAATGGGCAAATTTTTTCTTGTCCTGTATATTCATTAGCCCCAATAAAATATTGTACTATGAGTAGGGCTGTCATTGATAAGAAATATTTATCGATTCAATAATCGACAAAATTATTACCGATACGCTACTTCGATTCGATTCAGCGAATCGAATTCAAAATGAATGAAAACCAGCAATGTGCTCATGAGGAATGGTTGTGGTTTGCATGTGGGGCGATTTTTTGACCTATTGATCACAGCCCTAACACATACACATTCATCTGTGTGAATTTTGGGATAAATGGAATGGAAGCACACATTTGCCTTGGGGAGTAAATGCTGTTCAAGCTGTGTTTTTCTAAAAAATCATTTATTTACCTAATTTGCATATGAATCGATATCTTGTACCTTCTTCGATATCGATAATCGATAAGTTTTTTTTATCGATTCATCGATACGGGCGGTATCAATGACAGCCCTAACTATGAGTCACAGTTTTATTCTGCTTTGCTGAAACGGAATCATTTTCTTAATCAGGTATACCTTTTCTCTTCCTTATCTGTTGATGTCTAGAATATCTCAAACTGTATTCACCGCACACACACCCACTCAACCGCAGCAAATAAAAATGACTTGGCAAAATCTCCACCTGAATCCACAGTCTGGGCAGGTGAATGACAGCTAGGGCTTGATCTTAGACACTATATTAGTAGCAGGGCACCATCAATATCCTACTCAGGAGGAAGGTTAGTTTTAGGATTTATCTAGTGCTAGTTTAGCCTAAGGAATTTGGAATTTCATTTTTCGTCACTTTTTCTGACATCTTTCGGCTTAAGTCTTGAATAGCCAGTTGTACCAGGTGGAGGAAACCGGAGGACCACAGCCCAACTTCAAGTCACAAGCAACTTTCTCACATGCCCCAGGTGGGATTCGAACCTGGACAGTGGTGAGAGACAGCTACTAGCAATCAGTGGCAATGCCTTCAAGTTAGACCATACAGCCATCAGGGCTGGCCCCCTTAAGCCTAAGGACAAGCTATAGCTTATATATCTGAATGTTTGCTACTATCCCATGTAAACCAATCACATCCATGATTTTCACATATCTAGTTACAAAATCATGAAGCAGTTTCACAATTCCAACTTGCCAAATGAGGCTAGCATTGAGTTGTGATTGCCCGGGAGCTGTCTAACTTGCCATGGTAAGTAGGCAAGCACCTGTATTGATGAGCCAGGGACTTAGCCAGGATCCGTCCGATCTGTCTTTTGGACAGGCAGTTTCCTGAAAAACTACTTTTCAGACAGGCAAATATTTAGATATGAAAAATTTTCAATGGACAAACTGCTTTGGAAAGGTGAAAGTAAAGACAGGAAAGGTTTTCTTTTAACAGGATAGGGATGATGGATGTCTTGACTGCTTACTCTTTCCTGTTACACATAGCATTAATGGCTTTGTATGTTATTAAATGCTCTTCATAGAACAATATATTTTACAGATAAACCGTCTTCTAAGACATGGCTGAATTTTAAAAATTAACCTTTTTGACACAACAGGCTATTAAGTGTTGTTGATAAAAAATTTGAAGAAGCTAAGAAGCTAAAGTTGGACCGGCAGAAATTTTGTGAATGCTGTTTTGGACAGGTATTTTCAAAATCTTACCTGATCCTGTATATTTATAATGGTGACTTAATTATATCTACCTACCTACCTGCCTTACCTACAAACTCACACCTGCCTTTAGGAATAAGTGTCAAGATAAGGATTGCATCAGGTTGGATCTCAACCAGTTTCTCTGTTCCTGTATTCAATAATAAGTGTGCACTTTTCCTCTCTCACCACCACTAGGGCTGTGCTCATCAGCCATTTTTTTGCGATCCGATTAATTGCCTAATTTTTCTCGATGTCGATTTTCTCGATTCGATTCTGTCGCGCGTGGTAGTGCTTGGAAAAGTGTGGTGGGGGCTGGACCAGAACCATGTAAAATACATTGCGTGGTACTCTCCACACTTTTCCAAGTACTACCGTGCGCGATAGTATCTATCGTAGTGCAGTTTCAATGGCGGCCGTCTGTGGCCGGCTCAGCGCGGCGGTCTTTTTAAAGAATAGGGTAGGCTCTTTTGTAATTTGGGGGTAGGGAAAACAATGGAGGTAGGGGGGGCCATATCGAGTTCGGCAATCGATGTCCTCTCATGTTGAACATCGATCTTACGACTTTGCCGATCCATCGATGTCGTGCCTATCAAGCCCAGCCCTAACCACCACCTTACCTAAATTGAGTGTACAATCAATACATCTATTTTGAGAGCTTGACTTGGTTGGCCTTAAGGTAAGTGCTCTCTGAATGTAGTAATGCATGAAGCCTCTATTCCCTGGATGAGTGGGCTATACCCTGCAGGGTATTATAGTCAGGTATCAGCATCTTTCACAAGACCTGGGTCTAATTATTTTTTTTTTTTATGAAACCTTTCATTCCAGCAGTTTCAGTTTATATCAGATGTTGATCTTTAATTGAGAGTGTATGACGCACAATCACAAACATAGTTGATGAAATATAAATAATTCATTTCAAATGGATGTGATGTCACTTAAATAGTCAAACAAAAAATGGGATGGATTGGTAGCCAGCAGATTTCCCTGTGTGACCCTCATTATAGGTAGCAGCAGTGGATCAACTGATATACCGTGATTGTATGGTAATTGGCCACGCTACATCTCCACAGTTTCTACCTATCTGATTTTAATAATGCATCAAATAAAAACTAATAATACTTTTTCAGAGGAAGCTGGGTCACACCAGCAATTGTATAGGCCCCTACATAAAATTTTAATGTGCGATGTAAGCGACATCCGAAGACTTCCAAGCAGATTGATGATATACAACTACTGTCTCAGCTGTCAACCCCTAAAAAGGACAACCGACCCGTATTTGCACTATAATACACTGTGTTGCTGGACATGTCTCATCACTGCACAGGGCCTGGCCTTGCTCACATACATTCTTCAAAAACTTACATTTAGCTGGTGCGCTACCTTTTTTGCCCAAAAAGTGACGATCAAAATGTTTTCTTTCAAACCCTGTCCATCCTAGTTCTAAGAAACTATTGGGACCAGTGTCAGGGAAGTGAAACAATATCAATATGTATTTGATCTGACCATTTATAAGCACAATTAATATCAAAAATGAATGACAGGTATTATACTTGAAGTAGTTCTTGGATATAATTTTGGTATATACTTTTCATACTCTACATCATCATGGTGTACAAATCTAAGAAAGACCTCTCACCTGTCAAAGAGCAACCGGTTCGCCTACTGGCTGTCAACTTTAGGACTGATCTATTCTTGGAGAGAAAACCGGTACCTATGACAGTCTATGTCTGACTGCACTGTAGTCTATCTTAGTATCTATGGCTATGACAGAACCATAACAAAAAAATTCTCCCAAGAACCGGCGTCGTATAAGTACATAAATGCTACCTCTGTTGGGTAGTTACTCACCTTAGGTTGTTGGTCTAGTGAATGTTGTGTTCTTGAGCAATCAGTAGATCACTAGGAGAAGTCCGCTTAGAATCGCGCGATGTTTGAGAGACACGTAGTGTCACGCCACCATTCACGAATGCACGAATGGTAGTACACATGCAACTCTTGCCACTCGCCTCGTACGATGTCACCGTATGACCTTTGACCTCGGATAATCCGATTCCCAAAAAATGTGAAAAATACTTTGATTTCAAAAAATTATATAAGTGAATATTACAAAATCGTAATGCGGAGTAGTTTAATTGGATTGAGTGATATAAAAAATTAAAGAGTTTTTCTCCATTTCCCATGAACCTTCACTCCGGTTCCTCTGCCCAAATGCCCGGATTTACGCGTGTGCTAAAATCGCGAACAACAAGATGTCTGATCAGGTAAGATTCAAAGAATTTTGACATTTTGCACAATTTTCTGAGCAATATCGATGACTTTGAATGAAGGTGCACAAAAGTGAAATGCATTTGAGACGTAATTTTTACTTACTGTTGCTCTTATGTGGCTGCTTGCAGGAGTCAAAAACGGAAAACGAAGGAGGTACGGCAGAGGAGGCTGGAACTGGAAACAGTGGAGGTGCCGGTGGGGAACAGTTCATAAAACTGAAAGTAATAGGGCAGGTAAGAGTACTAACAGGAGAAGTGTGTCAAATTTCATAAATCTCGCATGCGATCAGATGCTAACACCACAGTTTGCGCAGTGAGCTCCTGTCAGTCTTTTTAGGGGGTGACTTCAGACTAATGTTTGACAGCTGTCAAATCCTTTCACAATTTGGGTTTTGTCTGTTTTGGACCATATTTGAATATTGTAGTTCATTGGTTAAGTCTTAGAGAATAGAGAAATAATCAATATGAAAAAGTATGAATTCGAGATTGAGCAGAGCTCGATTTACAGTCAAATTTGTACAATTGTAATGCGCATGTGTTGTGACGCGGACCGTTTGTTTTCCTTAGTCTCAACTGGCGCCTGATTATGTGACGACTGGCCTGGGTGGTAGAGGGTGATCTCCATAGGTCCTCCTTTGGGAGTTGACCCCGCGGGAAAAATGCGGTTGCGGATCTCAAACAAACAAATGTGATGCTGTCAAAGTACACGCCAAAGTACACGCATGCCATGATTGTTGGTTCTACTGTTGGAGCAGCAGAAAATTGTCCGCATTTAAAGTTAACTAAGATTTGCAAAGTTTTATTTCAAAACTTGGATCCCTAAACCTATTCAACCTCAAATGATATCAAACAAATGCTTGATTAAAAAAAAACACTTGAAAGGAAATCTCACAAGAGCGTTGAGGTCAATGGCAACATCCACTGCACGAACAGACAACCAGAAGTTACTGAGGGTTTTTAAAGTCTGAGTATGTTGGAATCGTCTGAGGCAGTAAGGACTCTTCTCTCCCTAGCACTGAGAGTTCGCTGAAGTTTAGGACCTGCCCGGGCCCTGCGAGCTTCGCTCTCTATTATAACATTGAGTCCTATAGTCTGTCTGACTCAAGTTTGGCAATCATTTTTTCCATTTTTTTGTAACAAAACGTTCGAGTTTGCTATCCAAACTTGGCAAACATCTTAGGAGCAATACTACATGTACATGTTTGTATTAACATACTTTTTGTCTCAACTCCGCAAAATGTTGATTTTGCTCATTAGGTCCCAGAGTCAAATTTGCCCTTTGCCAACAATACAAACACGCAGGATTTGTATTGGATAGCAAACTCGAACGTTTTGTCACCAAAAAATGGAAAAGTGATTGCCAAACTTGAGTCAGACCAGGCACCGACATAAGTACTAGCCCGCTTGCCCCGGCAAGTGAATTTTTGAAAAAAGGGCTTTCGGCCAAGTACATTTCAGATTTCACTTGCCCGAATAGGCAAGCTGATTTTCTGAACACTAAACGCATTGTTAATGGCCCAAATACCCAGAAATAGGCAAGCAATGCAACAAAACTGAAGATATATTGGTTTTCAACTCTTAAAATTCATGATAAGCAATACATGCCTTTCTACCATATGTTATAATCATTTCGGGCAAGTCAAAAGTCATGGCGGGCAAGTAAAAATCATCAAAGACTTTCCCGGCATGGCCAGTTAGTTCTGAAAATTATGTCAGTGCCTGCAGACAGACTATAGCTACTAGATCTCAATGCCTGACCTGGATCAACTGACATACCCTGCTTGCAGTTGATATTGATGCTATATTTCAAAAGACGGGTTGTTAAGGCTGTGATGCTGGTGACACACTCAAAATAAGACAACTCCTAGTTTAGCACTCATGTCCCCTTTCTAACAATAGTTTTCTATTCCCTGAGGTCTTGGTGTTTCAAATATAAGTTTTCTTTTCCTTACCTGCTTGAGCTGACCTCAATATAATCTCAGTTTCTATTTTACAGTGTTTTACATCAAATGAGGTTTTCTTGATCAATAAAGGTACATATGATTTTTAAATACTAAACATGTCTGCTAAATATACTAGGCTAGGGCAACTGGAAGGCAAATTTGGAGTTCCTGCAAGATAATACCTTACAGCACGCGATTTGGGTGAAAATTTTACTTACGAAAAAGTTGGTCAACATGAAAACCATTGTGACCTATTTTCTTAGGTAAAAATACCCACCTGAGTAGGGTGCTGTAAGGCACTATCTTGCAGGAACTCCAAATTTGCCTTCCAGTTGCCCTAGCCTAGTATATATAGCAGACATATATGGGTTTTTTAAATCATATGTACCTTTACTGATCAAGAAAACCTCATTTGAGGTAAAACACTGTAAAATAGAAACTGTGATTATATTGAGGTCAGCTCAAGCAGGTAAGGAAAAGAAAACTTATATTTGAAACACCAAGACCTCAGGGAATAGAAAACTATTGTTAGAAAGGGGACATGAGTGCTAAACTAGGAGTTGTCTTATTTTGAGTGTGTCACCAGCATCACAGCCTTAAAGATCTGAGGGCAGCACTGATAACAGTGTTGGTGGGTTAGTCACACTGGGCAACACCTGCATGCATTGACTGCGTTGTGGGCCCAGGGCTCAACATTAAGAAAATAACTTCATAAGCCCTGAAAATGGATGACATGAAATGAGCAAGATATGGCAAAAAGAAATATTTCAAAATTAATAAAAAAAAAAATTTCAAATAGTGACCTTCCCCATAGCCTCGGTTGATAACATGAAAGATAATGCAGTGTATTATGTTGAATTGAGTTTTATTATTTAGGTATGCAGAGCCAGAGGAGGGCTTCTTACTTCTTTAGTCGCTGATATTCTAATTCCAGCTAGCCCCTTCGGGCTACTCACCTGTAGAATTGACATACAATAACTAGCCTCAGAGCTTGTATAATAGCTGAATTTCAAAATGTAGATACTTCAAGTTTAAACATGCAAAAATGTGAAGTTATTATAACAGAAGAGAATATAGAAGAAATAGACTTTTTCTGATGTGAGATACGTCACTAATGATGTGCCCCTTGAGCCCTTGCAGAATATTAAGATACCTTAAAAGTTATAATATGCATATTGATGATCTCTAAAATACATATTGGTGATCTATAATATGCATATTGATGATCCATACTGAGCCTCTTATCGATCCATATTGGTGATCTACTCTTGCATATTGGTGATCTATTCTTGTATTTTGGTGATCTAGCTGTGCATGTTGATGATTGACACTGAAAAGTGACAAGAGCACTTCATTGTATGCCACCAAGTGTTGCATTGAATCTGGTTTCTTTTCTATTTTCAGGACAACAGTGAAGTCCATTTCAAAGTTAAAATGACCACACAGATGGGAAAATTGAAAAAATGTTATAGTGAAAGACAGGTAAGATGATACTCATAATTAAAGATCATGGTATAAACATTTGTGTAATCATGGCAAGGATACCATGGTTGTCTGATGTAGCTTTGTATTATTTGAGATTTTGAATTAACAAAAATCTGGAGAACGATGTATAATATAGAGCATGCACTGACAGGAGTGCTGACCCACTTGCCCCAGTTAGTAAAAATGTTGCTACTAAGGCTAATTATAGATATGATTGATGACTTGCCCAAATATGGCAAGTTGAAAATAAGAATCTTTTTCATTATATAATGATTAGATAAATGAAATGATTTAATGAAATTGATTAATATTAATGCAGGCAATCAAAATTTGAAAGCAAAATATTATCGAACTACACAAACTTCCAAGATTTAAACATCAGGTGCAAAATTTATATTTTTTCTTGTGCTTGGAAAAATGACATCAACTTGTCTGTGAGGCAAGTCTGTTTTAGAAAGTTATCTGAGTGCCTGTATGGAGTCCTAAAGATTTGAGAGCTAAGTAAGGGACACCTACCTATTCTGATCTATTCTTCTGTCTCACTCAGGGTATCTATCAAAATTTTATTGCAAATAGAGATATGTTTGATTTCTTTTTTTGGGGGGGAGGGGGGGGGGAGAGATAGGGGAAATGTGATTTCTATTATTTACAGTATCCTTGGGCGATTAATATCAGTCTTCGTTGAACTTTTAGATTGGCTGAGAATCAGCTTAAATTGTCCAAATGTCCCCTGGCAAAAACTCCAAAATCCCTCACCTGAACGATTTACCTTACTTAGTTATATGTTCCTTTTTTTCTGGTGACTAACGTGTTTGTGAAGTTTCATTTATTGTTAGAAATCGATGAATCGCTCAAATTATTAGTATTGGTATTCAGTGTTCGAAGTTATCGGGCGCCCCATCGCCAATTAGAGGTCTGGGCGAATGTATTGAGAAAGCCATTCGCCCCCTTGGGCGAATGGCTTTCTCGGAACTAAGTACATTAAAAGTACATAAAGATGATGATATCTCTGGCCTCTAGGGTCCGAGAGCAATGAGCATCGCTCCCTAACGAGCCAAGCCGCCATTTTCCTTTTTTGTTTACATGTTAATCTCGTGGGATTTCAGCGAGATCCCACGGAAGCATGACGTAATTAGCTGAGGCAGGCGGGGGGGGGGGGGGGGGTTCTTATCAGTGTGATTGACATTACTACTTCGCCCTGTTGTGTCAATCACTCTGCACTTCTTAATTGCCGACTTCCTGCACGTGGTGCGATAGCTTGCCTCCTCGCACATGGGCATCAATTAAGCAGCGGGCATACATTACAGCGATGAAGTGTTGGTGCCGAAAGAGGTTGACAATAAAATATAACATAAACATTTTGGGGGGATGGATCTAATGATTTATTTGTAGGGGAGTGTATAGATATATATCTATCACTATATCTTTTTCTATATCTACAGAGAGAGAGAGAGAGAGAGAGAGAGAGAGAGAGAGAGAGAGAGAGAGAGAGAGAGAGAGAGAGAGAGAGAGAGAGAGAGAGAGAGGAGAGAGAGAGAGAGAGAGAGAGAGAGAGAGAGAGAGAGAGAGAGAGAGAGAGAGAGAGAGAGAAGAGAGAGAGAGAGAGAGAGAGAGAGAGAGAAGGAAATGGTTTGCCACACTTCGCGGGCGGGCATAATGCAATGTAGATGTGAAAGAATATAGGAAATGAAATTTAATATTCATGAAATTGATTTGTATATTTCCTAATAGGACAAGAAATGACTTGCTACACTTTATATTATATGTCTATATATGAGAGATTACATGAAGAGTATTAAATTTTAAAAATTAATATGGTATTCATATATCTATGAAAACAGAAAAGGAAATTAAAAATTAATAGAAATGAGTGTACAGTGTATTTGTAGATGTCAGGAGATGATGGTATATATGATGTTAATGAAATAAAGAGTATGCAATTCTAATACACACGCACATACACACACATATAGATAAATAGATAATCAATATTTCAAGTCAGTAATAATTTTAAGTGACAATGAGTAATATCTTCAGTCTCTCAGAAAATATCATTATGATTTTGGACATTAGGGTTTTTGAACTCCTTTAGTGATGTTGTTTGTCTCAAGTTGTTAGGTATTGAGTTCTATACTTTAGGTCTGAACAGTATATCCAAATTATTGCTTTCAAAAGGATATGGTTGTATATATTTATATTTATATCATTTTTTAGCATATTTGTTCTGGGCTCCGAGATCAAATTTAGGACAATTTTCCGGGCTCCTAGATTCTCGGCCGGGCCCCTAGAAATTTCAGTTTAAAAGTTAAGTTCAGACACTGGTATTGATTGAGCCCGAAATCAGCAAGCTATTCCAAGCCCTATCTAAAACTCCTACTCTATTTAGGGTTCCAAATAGTAATTTTCACAAATAATAGCAATAACTTGTCTTGTTTAAGGTTCAATATTTCACAAATAATAGCAATAACTTGTCTTTTTTAAGGTTCAATATTGATAACATGGGAATTTTGCATTTATTTGATTATATACCCGCATGGACTTAAAACATGTTTAACATTTACTTATCTAGAGGCATTTTTAGTACAAGAAGATAGCTAAAATGCATGTCACATTTCTTTTTCAGGGTGTACCTGTGAATTCCTTAAGGTTTCTATTTGACGGCAGGCGGATAAACGATGATGAAACACCAAAAGCAGTAAGTATCCAATGGAAATCCTTTATATTGCAAATATTCCATGTTTCATTTGTAAACTTTTGATTTGAAATCTTCACAAAAATGATATACTCTCTAATTTCTTTTATCATTAGTGCTTTATATATATGTGACATGTTATGTTAATGCATTATATATATGTGACATTATATTTTTTTTGTCATCAGCCTGTTTGACCACAATATTTAAGCATGTCTAGGACAAAATGAAGAATATCTAGAATACCTAGTGGACTGATAATTCAGTAAGCTCCAAGGTTTCTTGGCTCATGACTGTTCTCTAAGCTGTCAATGATTTGATCAAAACTATACTTCCCTAGACAAAATATAGGATTTCTGTTGGACTGTGGTCATTTTAACTTAGAAATGAACTTCACTGTTGTCCTGAAAATAGAAAAGAAACCAGGTAGACTGGTGCATTATTTTATTTTTTATCATCCATAATTTTTTTTTCTAACAGTCATTCTAGGGAACTTGAGGCTACTAGCTTTTCTCTTATAGCCCCGTTTCCTAATGAAATACTAATTTACTATGAAATGACTGGAAAGATCCTCTGGAATGGAATTTGATAATTTTTTCTCCTATAAAATTTCACTCACATGCCTCAATTGGGAATTGAACTGAACCCTAACTGCAACATAAACCATGTCTAGTTTCATTCATTCTAAGCTAAGATGAATTAAGTCTGAATTATAAAGCATATGTGGGTCTACATATGCTGTAGCTCCATCAATAATGATGGTAATGAGCTGAAAACTTGGTGTGTGTTAGTCTCTCTGGAGGGTCAACAAGTCTGCCAAATTTCATCAAAATTGGAGATGGGCCGGGAAAAAAGTGAGTGAGTTGGCATGGAATGACCCATGTAGCAGTTGATAAAAAATATTTCTTAAGATATTAAAAAAAATCAAGGGAAGTGGAAACTTTTTGTAGGAAAACTGAATACAATAGAAAACTTCCCTCGCTGAAGGAAGGAATATACTTTCCAGTTTTAGTTGCCTTAGTCCCTGTAATTGTATTGTATTGTATCTTTTATTGACTGTACGCAAAGTTACAAAACTACAAGACATACAAAAACTTTTTCCTAGGAAATAACCAACCAAAGGAAACGGAGAAAAAGATAAATTATAACGAAAAATTTGGCTGTTTACATAACATATTAGAAGTGGGAACATATTTCGAAAACCAAAAACAGCGCGAAAGTGCAGAAAAAAACATTTTAACAAAAAGCCAACTAACGCTTAATTACTAATTGACAAAATGTGATATCTGATATTTCTCACACTTTCTTTGTTTTAGCTTGAGATGGAGCAAGATGACGTAATTGAGGTCTATCAAGAACAGACTGGAGGTGGCCTATAGAAAACCCTCCACCTATAAATCTGGACTATGAAGCCATGTGCTCTCTTCTGACTGTCTTGCTCACCAGCCATGCGTGCATGAGTGGCGCCCCTGGTGGCCCGATAATGGGAACGTGAATCGGTTCTCATGGAGCAGGACAAAAACTGAATCAGTGAAGATTTTATATGTGACACGCCTAGCTCTGCAGAGAAGGACAGGAAACTGACCACAAAAGAAACAAATGCAGAACCAAATTTTTGATGTTGTGGACTCCGTTAGATAAGACAGAACTTACAGCAATGCTCCTTGATATCCTTGGAAGTGGTTGATACTTTGCAGGCCTCAACGCTAACTCAAAATGGTACTGGCCCCGTAGGACCAGTAACACAGAGGATCTACTGGTCCTGCAAAAACTTTACCGGTCCCTCAATTTTTTTATTTAACATATAAAGAAAATAACATTTAATAAAATTCACAGACATTTATTTTTATTTATTTTATCTTCATTTATTTCAAAAAAATTTGGGATATTCTTGAGGGGAAACTTGTTAATAAGAATGCCCCCAAATGTTTACTGACATTGTAGGACCAGTTGAGGTATTTTTTTACTGGCCTGAAGCTGTTTTGGGGAATTTTTACTGGCCTGGGGCCATAAGACCATTGTTAGCGTCGAGCCCTGCTTTGCAAATTGTTCTGAACTTTATAATTGTGCCATGGGCCCAGCATGCTAGGACAGGTGCTCATTGCAATGGTGATCATGATGATGGTGGTCTGCAATAGATGGCGCTAGTTAATTCTGAAGGTGAATAAGAGTCTTGTAATAAAAAAACCTGTAATATACCAAATAGCAGCTGGTTTTCTTAACCAATTCTTGCTCAGAGTGCTTTGTTTATTTTGATTTGACAAGAGAGTGCGCATATTCCCTTTTAAAACGACATCGGAGTTGAACGTTAACCATTTTTGTCTGAACTTTCTCCGTAGAACTTCTTTTATTTTAAGATATTTCAATGTGTGTCAGCAAGTGTAAAAGGGTTAACCCATTATTGCTGTGAAAACCAATCGAGAGTGGACGTTATCATGTAGGTTGATGCTCCAGATGTGTCTGTCAGTGCTTTAATGCCAATCTAACTATCATGAAACTGAAAAAAAACATTTGACTGCATGCCTTCCAAGGCACAGTAGTCCTTTCAATATATATGTGATGTTCCTTGACCCTTAATGCTGAAATGCTCATCAAGAGCTATCCAATGAATACCAACATGACAGGGTTTAGATAGTTTTCAGAAATGTTTGCGTTCTTGTGCTTTGGACAAGCGTAGCCTCAGCATTGTAAGGGTTAAACGGTCAAGCCTTTTGAAGAGCCCTCCTGTTAAGAGACACCACTTAAGGTGCTTTGATAGGGATCTGAATAGTGTCACTCAAAAGCCTTGAGAAAATGGTCCAAAATCCCCCCTCCCCGATACATATTTTATCTGGTAGAAACGGACAATTTTTAAGACAATTCATATATATATATATATATATATATATATATATATATATATATATATATATATATATATATTTATATATCTCTCTCTATATATATATATATATATGTATATATATATATTATGCATATATCTATTTATATATTTATATATATGATGTCCTTATTGTGGTCCACTCCTCAGGCGGCTATAAAGGGTACACACTAGAAAATCATTTGCATTTACACATTCAGTAGAGCCAGACCTCAATAGCATATAATAGATGGTTTATAGCAAAACTGTTGCGAAATAACTGCTTCACAAAGATACTGTTTATTATATCTGTATCAGAAAATGATGAATACTCATAGTGGAATGCACCAAAAATCCAAATATGATCTCACTGACTGTCACTGGTTTGTGTTGGTTATATAATTCAGTAATTCAGTGTGCCATGTGGTCACAAGAAAGTACATCAAATACTCAACATCTGATAATTCTTTTGTTCTGAGGTAGCATGTACAATTTTGTTGGTCACAAAAGTGTCCAATGTTAAGGTATGCCCAATTTGACAGGTCGGTTTCTTTGTTTCAGTATTTAAATACAACTTCCGTAATTGCCCTGCACCCAGAATCCTCTATTGTGCCATCACATACCATAAATTCTTAGTAATTCGGGACACTTTAATAATTACAATTTTTATGGGTTGAGGGTGAGCCATTTTTATGAAAATACTGACAAAGCAGAGTTATAGTTGTCCATACTTTGTGCAGCAGCTACCAGTGATAGATCAAGGGTGGTCTATATTTCCCAATAATTATAGTGGCCCTTATTCCTAGGGTGGTCTTAATTTTCAAGAATTTACGGTCGGGTAGTTGTTGTTTATGTTCTGAGGACCTAGTAAAGTGGTGCATGATATTACAAAAAAAGATATTTTGTATTGTGGTGATGCTAATGAATTAACCCTTTCACCACATTCCCTAGTTCCTCTGAGTTCTTTTTCCCTGGACTTTCAATGGTTAATTGGTTGTTTTGGCAGCTTATAAATAATATGGTGCAAGTTGAATCATGTATTATTCGTTTGAAATTGAATGTGAACTTTGCATATATTCTATGAAAAAAATCAACCAACAGGGATGGGTTTTCATTTTTTTTTTTTTTTTGCATCTCAGGGCTCGACATTAAGGCTAGCCTGATAGCCAAGGGCTAGCTATTAAAGATCAGTGCTAGTGGAAACTCTGTGTAACTAGCCCGATTGGGCTAGTACAATTTACTCCAATAGTATACCAGGGAAAATGTCTCATTCCAAGTTGAACACATGTCAGGGTTGAGGAAAGATTGTCGGCTAAGTGCAAAGTGTGAGCGAGTTTACTGACCTTATCATCTCTATTAAGAGATTTTTATCTGGTTAAAGACAGGTCTCTCCTACAGTTAACAACTACAGATAAAAGCATATTTTTGCTGAGTTGCTACTCATATACTGTCATGTTTTCTTTGCATTTGGGTCTTTTTTATCCAAAAAATATATGGACTAGCGAAAATAATTCTGGGCTAGTAAAATTTCAAGCAGCTAGCCCTGCTTGACTAGTTGAAGTTTTGGTTAATGTCGAGCTCTGCATCACGTTAATTTTCTGGAAAAATGAATTAATTTTTGTCTGGTTTTAAATGGTAGATATGTTTACTATAAGCTAGGGAGTTTGTGTGGTAGTTGGCTGAAATAAACCAATGTCTCAGTCTAGTTATTGTTATGCTGTATTCCTAAGCAGGAGTTGATTCAACCTCCTAACCATTATGCTGCTGGTGGCTAAGTTGGCTATTACTCAATGATGCAAAAAAACTGAAGAATGACTGAAATCTTGGCATATGGGTACTCATCTGAGAGAACTCAGCGAGAGCTTTCCAATGATTACCAACATGACAGGGTTTAGATGGTTTTCAAAAAGTTTGCATTCTTGCGCTTTGGACGAAAGTAGCCTCAGCATGGAAGGGTTAACCGAGGGAAATAAGGGATCCAAATACATTTTCCCAAGGAAGTATTAAAATTTCATAACCATGAAATATCTGTCAGACACAAGTATCACAATCTGCCTGTTCAGATGTAGCTACTCGGCTACTTCAAATCTTTATACAAACTAAATATAATAGTCTATTTTGTCAGAAATGGCAATTATCATTTTAGCCGCATCTTAGAAGATTGTTTGTTGACGATGAAATGTTTGGTTATTTCCCCCAAAAGGTCTCAATTCAAAATTCTTCAAAGAGGTTTGACATCAATATAATAGGGAATGTGAGCAATTGTATAGAAACAAGTCCCCAATATAAGTCTGTTTCAACCCTGCCTACTAAAATTTCTGTCTTTCCTTATGTGAATGGCTATCGTCCTGATGTAGTCCTCTTAGATTTTAATGCTCTATGGGAGCATTTCATTTTTTTTTTCATATACATATATGAGGTTAAAGCCTTTTTGTATATAGCTTTGTTTTCTTAATTTGATATCCTCAAGATATACACTGATGTCTTACTGGAGTCCTAACTTCAGGACATTGGCACATGCATAAGCAGAGCTAACAAATTATAGAAGGCATTAATTAAGGCAATTAAGGACTTGCTTTGAAGTCCACAAGGAGAGTGTTCTTCTATTGTTAAAATTCATTTTTTTTTGTAAATAAAGTGCTTTGTATCTGACTGAAATAAGCATTGTTCTTGTGATTGTTAAATTAATTGTCAATACCAATTCCGAATATGATACCGATCAAAGTGTAATTCCCACTCAGAATCCAGCTTGTAAAATCAGCATGTTATAAATAAATGAATAAAACAACGTGATTGTTTATAAATCTGAATCATTAAACACAAAATGACCTGTTGTTTGTTTTGATTACCGTATTTTCGCGCGTATGAGACTCACCCGTATATAAGACGCAGCCCTTGTTCAGGCCATTAAAAAGATGTATGGACCTTAGCTTTGTGTATAGTACGCAGTTACGCACCCCTCTTTCGGCCCATGTCTCTAGCTATTTTCAAATTACAAATGAAAGAAATGGAGGTCATCGTACTAACTAGCATTGTATTCGGACAAACATTACGTTGATTGTAATAAGGGCTTGGACATTCATGCAGTGTATTGTAATTATTGTGCTTAAAATAGAACCGGCTGGACAGGTCCGATATAACAAACAACAGTTGAACAGTCAGAGACGTGCTAAACATGTTAGAAACACAATAGAAATGAAATCATACCCGGGCCTCAATTCTGATACGGGTTGCAGTAATGGCTGGTCATCGATTTGTGATCTCTTTGTGGCCTGGGCACTCCATGTAAGAGACCTCTTATTTCTACACTTATATTGGACGCACCCCCTTTTCATACCCCTGCGTCCTATGTAAAAAAGTGCGTCCTATACGCGCGAAAATACGGTATTAGCCTATAGGCTAGCAACAAAGTAGATTAAAGTAGCAAAAATGAAACAAAGCAGAAAGGATGTCTCCAACAAGCGCCATTACTACATACTTGTGCTAACAAAGGACTTGCTTAGGTACTGTACATGTAGACTGTAAATCGTATAATGTTAACGAGGAATTAATCTTCCCGAATTTAACTCATGGGTTCAAGACGGTAATATTAAAAACGTTACCATTTTTGTTGGTATGGTGTGGCACACTTGTCCAGACAAGAAAATTAAAAACGGAGAAACCCAAAAAAGTCATTTTTCGGGAATATACCCATTTTACAGTACCTTATATTTGATATATTGTGAGCAGTATGATTTTGGGCAATTAGATTCCTGTGAAGTGCACGAAACGGAACCTTCATGGACAAAGTTGTAGCTGAGCCTAGTGACCAGGCAACCTTATAGCCGGCTTGTATTCCTGATCTGAGGAAGCTGTCAATAATTAGCTGGGCCAGAACTTTCGAAATCCAAAATGGTTTAAGAAATATATCATATCTGCATGTCCTTTCCATGTGAAAGTGTAAAATAAATGACAGTTTCACCTTTACCAGCGACCTCCCCAACTTAAAGTGCACAACATGGCACAACACCAATTACTTATCTGAGGTCATTAGATAAGTTCCCTTAATTTGTACATCCTTCCTGTGTTGCATGATATATTTCTAAAAGTTGCACCAAATTTTGAAAGAGGTAAGATATATCAAACCAAGTTGTACGGTATTTTGAAAGTTGCATGATATTTTGTGAAGTTGAATTAATATCATTTCGGCATGCCATTCAAAACTGCCAGTAGAAATCAATGATTAAACATTTTTTGAAATCAATCCGCCGTCTTGACCAAACAAACCCCCACAATCTTTAAGTAGACTAGCCCTAAGCAAAAGTAATAGAAAACATACTTCTTAGAATAATTTTCTGGATTTTATATGACAAACTGAAGAGATGTACCACTGGGTGTGGCTAAAATAGATTGAAACAGTATTTCACTTTTATTCCCTAAATCCATCTCTTTGTCTTTTAGGCACATTTGACATGCACCTATTTTCAGGGGACTAGTCTTAAGCAAATGTTAAGGAAAACAAACTTCTTGGATTATTTTTCTGAATTTTATTTAACAAACTAAAGAGGTGTACTGTACAATGGTGTATTAGGTATTAACAAAAGCAATGTTACTAACAAGGGTGTGTACACGATATTGATGATGTAGCTAGACCATTGGCCATGAGTCTGTGTCTCCCCACCTTCTTTCTACACCCCATATGTATGGAAGTGCCGCGATGGTATCGCCTATATAGCTGTTATGCTGGCAAACAGGGAGTGAATCAATCAAACCCTGTTCACCCCACCAAGTCAGGTGGCCTGGTAGCTATATAAACATGCAGCAATATAAGCCTTGGGTTCTATCTCATTGCAAAGGCAACAAGAGGTCCCCCAAAAAGGTTATATGCCATAACACTCATCTGCAGTGTTCCATCTTCCCTGACCGCAATGAAGGAACAGCCAAATATTCATGTAGAGCATCCCCAGATACCATCAAGATGAATGATTTTTTTTTTTTTTTTTTTTTTTTTAGAAAAATATATCAAGTGTATATATGATATACCAAATGAGCTAAAGCATCTCTCGCTCCTCACAAGTTAAGAACCACAAGCAAGGGGAAAGTCTGGTACCAGCATTTTGAATACAAAAGCTGGCCACCATAAATGTGAACAAACACCCCATATCAAGTGTACAGGGTGGGAACCAGCATCCACATCCATGATTTTGATAGCCCTTACTCCCTAAAGTAGTTCAAATACTTGCAAAGAGACCAAGTGACACTTGAGCCTATTTGGTAATGGAATGAAGAGACAAAACAGCCATTAAAACAGACAGACGCACATTGATAGAGAAAGACATTACAAGCGTGATGATAGATGTGAATGAGTGTGATAATGAGATGAATAGGATGAAAAGATGGTTTCCAAGTATGTTAACACAAACAAAAGGTCAGGACCAAGCAAAGGGAGCAGGGATTATGAAAAGCTACAGATAAGGAGGGGTGCAGGTCAAAAATGGAACCACCCAGTCTCAAGGCCTGTTCTGGTTACTCTACTTCACAAAAATCATGTACACTTAATAGTTTTTGAAAAAAAATACAAACAAAAAAATCACTGCGGAAGCAGGAATCTGTGAGGGGTGGATGAGGTTGTTGCAGTTGTAACCAACACTTCCACTTGAAAATATAGTTTGTGTGACATGCTGCTTAGAAAAGCAGCATGTACCTTGCAAAGATCTGTTTAGTCAGGGTATCCTCAGTGTCAGGAACCATAGGAGGTCTAGCAGGTTTCTGCAAGAAAAAAATATTACTTATTATAAATGTGGACAGAATTTGTAAGAAAAAAGTCAATCTTATCAGATTAAGACTTTTTGTATAGTTTGCAAGAAGTATTGTAAAACGAAGATTCCTCAGTTTTCAAAATAACATCCAAATGCATTGGTAATCTTTCAGTGAGAAAACATTGCAGGTTTTGATTTTTACGTTTCATTTAACAGCTTTAGTCATATAGCAATGAGATAGAAATCCCCTTTTCATCAGCTTTCAAAACAACATCCAAATGCATCGGTAATTTTTCAATGAGAAAACATTGCAGGTTTTGATTTTATCATTTCATTTAACAGCTTTGGTCATATAGCAACGAGATAGAAATCCCCTTACACATTTCTCTACAATAAAACCTCTTTACAAATAGTTCCAAAGGGTCTTTCAATTGCAGAAGCACCACAAACAGTTACTACAACACCGTACATTTGTATAGCACCAGGTCAATCCATTAATGAGTTGGAGTGGAAACTCAAACCTGCAGCCTCACACTTTGGAGCCAAGCATCCTAACTATTAGAACATGGTGGATCACTCGGAAAACATTGAAATATATAAGCTGGGATCAGGGTTGACTAGAAGAGGACCTGCCCTAGTAGGTGGGTGTCGCTTGTTAAAATGTATACCAGCTATTGTCAAAATACTTGAATTAGTGAGTTTTAAAATGTTTGGCTAACATTGGCTATTATTTTATCTTGAATCCTACTTTATTTTTCGGAGAGGTGTTAAATAATATTCTTAAAACTGCTTTCATCAAACTAGCATGATTTTTATTGTGACTTATATAATCTCACTTGCACTAGCAACAGGTCTAAATTTTTAATTTATCCTGCAGGCAGGGTATACGGCGTGAACTTACAATTTCTAACTTCCCTATGTTGTTTTCTTTTATGATGCAGTTAGATGGGGAAGATATCCCAAACAAGCGATTCCATGATTATGATTCAAATAAAGTGTTACCATAACGATACACTTTTTGACATTAAGTAAAATTTATCAAAATTATTAATACATCATACCAAGATGGCTATCAACCTGTCCTCCACAAATTCTGCCCTAGTCTGCTTAGTCCACTTTTGTGGTGGTGGAGCGAAGAAAAGTGACAGCATGATTGGATGCTCTATGCCCTCTTGTCGGATATGTGTGTTATATGTTTGACTGAAGTCAGATGTTTGACCTGTTTTCTGTGTTCTGAAAAGAGAAAATTTATCATCATGAAGTTTTCTGAATGTAATTATATAGGTCCAAGGAATGTGACTCAAGGTCCAAGGCATGTGATTGACATGTGATTAGTACTTTATTATGTTTTTCGAAGCAATACATGTCAATATGGTAATTTCATCTCTATTCATACCAGATGTTAATTATGAATTTTGAGGCAATACGAATTGATATGGTAATTTTATCTATATTCATACCTTTAGTTGGT
Source organism: Maea johnstoni (assembly GCA_963942565.1). Lineage (NCBI taxonomy): Eukaryota > Metazoa > Annelida > Polychaeta > Spionida > Magelonidae > Maea > Maea johnstoni. Next base: position 27,465,408 of record OZ012696.1, read on the forward strand.
ATGAACGGAAACAGAAGTACCCTGGGAAAATAAGGAACCAAGTTATTTGCAACCAGCTCACATGTCTGGTTCAGAACTCAACCTCTGACTTTGTACATTGATATGTAACGCATTACGTCTGCAAGCCAAATCCAATATTTTGAGTGAACATAAAATGTTTTGATCAGGCTTATTGGTAGTTTAGAGTGGCCTCTTCAGAATGTGTTATACTGCAGCTTTAAGGCTCAAAGAACTTAAAATAGAATCTTATAAAACAATGGATAATGGCTATATTATTGATTGGCATTATAAGAATATGTAAAAATACATGTATGACCCATGAATATGCACTTTAAAATACATTTGGGATGAAACCTTGCTATTTGTAAGTATCCAGTTACAAATTCAGATGCCATCTTGAATTTTTTACTATGTAACAAGTAAAAACATTAAAATAACTGGATAACCTTGGCCCTAACAATACATCCTTAGTCACATAAGTTATCATACTTGACCAAACACAGAGTTATATCACTAAAACCCTAAAATCCACCCATTGCATTCCTTAATAGGTAAACCCAACACGACTTTATAAATGGTTTCAATGAATTCCATGTCCCAAAAACCTAACTAGATACCAGAATCATCATCCCAGGCAGTTATAATGGTAGTTTAATGGCAGTTATGGCTTATACCCTGAAGTGTTGGCCACACTTGAGACCATCTTGGATTTCCTTAAAAGGTAAACCCAACCAGACCCCATATATGACTTTAATGTGTTCCTTGGCCCAACGACATATGTTTAGACACCAGAATTAGCATTCTAGCGTGAATACAATGGAAGTTATGGTTGAAACCCTAAAATGGCAGCCATCTTGAATGCCATCTTGATTTTGTCAAAATGCTCAAGGGGGAACTTAGTTATCCCAGCAGATTCTGAAATGGTACAAATATCAGCTACCAATATCAGTCGGAAAAAAACTTTTTAAAAAATTCTAGGTTCATCCATACTTCTGCCGTACTAATTATACTACTTAACTAGGGAAATACCTCTACCCCTTGAAAATATCAACATTTACAGAAAATACCAAATGACTAAAGTAATGAATATATATTTGGTTGATAGTTTTATGTTACTGAATACAATATTCACGAGCATTCACATAGGCATATTCATTTGGTGAACTTTTTTTCAGCATTCAAATTTTGATGTCAGTTCAGTGCCGTATGTTTAGTCGCTCAGACAAGGCATGTAATCCGACCAAAACCCAGGTAGAAGGCTGTAGCCTATATTCTGATTACAGTACAAATATTTAATTCCTGCACCAGTCGACTGGACGTCGGCCCAGGAAATTTGGTGGCAATCGGGTGTGTTTTGTCCAGGCTGTCTAGGCATTTAGTGCAGGAATAAAATGTGGGCACTGCACCTCTATCCACAAAACGTTTTCCCTACCAAATCTGCTAGTTTGCTTTTCGTGACTGCGCATTAGCGGGTTAATTGAGAGGTCACCTAAATGGAACGTTTTATCTCAACTGAACCTCCTTTTTTCACTATGGCTCAGTGTTAGTTATATTCTATGTCAGGGCGTTTTATTAATGGCATTATTTTTTTTTAATTCAGCCAAATTAAGCAACTTTCCTGCCCTGAAGGCGTTCCTACTGACTATTAGCTGTCTCTCACATCTGGTTCGAATCCCGACTGGTGCATGTGAGAAAATTATCAGTGACTTGGGTGAGACAGTGGTTTTTGCCAAGTACTCCGGTTTCCTCCTTCACTTACAATTGAATGTAAGAAATGTGAAAACCCACTCAAGGAATTAAATCTGATCAATACAGAAATCATCATTAACGTCAGTGGGTATCAAAATATCAAACTCCCAGTGTAGGGGTGATGACGCATTTATATGGCAAGTAATGCATGCACGTATTCACTATTTTCTCTGAATGGATATTTTCAATTTATTCAAAAGGAAGCTTTTTCCATGTATGCAAATTCGTTTTCATAATTGACGAATCATTTTCCTAGGCAGAAAATCATTTTTCTTCAATACAATTTTCTCCGATTTCAAGTTTTTAAACTATTTGTATGGCAAGAATTTCATACAAATATTCATTATTTTCCGTCAATGGAAACTTCCGTCTATGGTAAATAGTGAATATTTGCATGGATTCATGTTCCGTTTACGGAAATACATTTGATATGAATTTCTGTCTATAAAAAACTTACATTTAAAAACAACTTCGTTTTACGGAAAATGATTGTAAAAATAACATTTATTTTAAACCAAACTAAACTACAAGATAAGAACGATCATATGACCGTTCTCCGCCATTTAGCCAGTTCAGGTTTGAATTTCCATTTACAGAAATTGAATTTCTAGTTACGTGAATTGAATTTTCCTTTAAAGAAATTGATTTTCTGTTCAGGGAAAATGCTTTTCTGTTTACGGAAAATAATACTTCGTTTACAGAAGACGACTCTCCTCATACGTAAGATGAATCTCCGTTTAAGAAAAATCCGCTGATTCTCCGTAAATGGAAAAATAATTTCCGATTACAGAATATGAATTTCTGGTTAGGGAGAATGATTTTCTGTTTACAGAAAATATGCCGAAATCAGCCGTTTCCATTTCTGAAAAAATTAGTTTTCTATTATTGAAAAACAAAGGCCAAAACAGAGATCTTAATAGATAAAGACGTATGTAGAATAGTGTATTTCATGGACTTCGCGTACAGATGGAAACTTGCAAATGCAAGTGATCTATATCAAACTTGGAAGTGATTTTTAAACATACGCCATTGTAAATGCGCTCTTGTAAAACTAAATAACATTTCATCAACAGTTCGAGTTCCTAAAATATATATTTCACACTTGAATATGGCAAGGATTGATTGCCTTCGTAGATGTCTTCAGCTGAACTCTATGGAATGCCGATTTTGCATAAAAGCACCATTTGTCTTTAAAGACAAATGGTGTTTTTCTGCAAGAACGGTTTTTCATAGATTTCATTAATCAATTTTTGGAAATTTACTAGTTGGGATACGGCCTAGTTTAAGGTAGAACCCTATCCGATACACGGGCTATTTTTAAAACTTGAATATCTGAAAACTGAGTTTAATGAAGACAACGGCATGTTGCTATTGTATAGCTTACATCTCATAGTTACCGAATAATGGTAAACTAATTAATAAGTGACTATTTTGAGGTAATGCGGCACCCTTAAAGAACATATCTGGATGTGTTTCGTTTTTTGGCAAAATGTCAAGACTTACCCTTTACTTGAAAATGAAAGTCTACCATATGATTATTCATGTCTTTGGCAAGGTGCAAGGTCCTACCTCAACAGGGGATTTGCACGGGGAGTATTTTAAAAACATTGTTGAATGTTCCAATAAGCCTCAAAATGACTAACAGCACGTGGTTTATATAGTAAATGCTGGTTTTCAGGTCTTGTCAGAATTCAAGGTACCTGTGACATGACCTTGCACCTAGAGGGGGTTCATATCTGTCATATTCTAAAATACTGGCTTCGAAGACTGTATCGTTATTCACTTTCAGCCAAAAAATGAGATGAAAATTTTGGTCAAAATGGTCTAGGCTGAATGAATCTGCATGGTTAACGCAGACAGCCATGTCGTCTGGAACCAATTTAGCACGGAAGGCCCAAAGGGGGCCTTCCGTGCTTTGCCCTTTGTTCTCTTGGCCGCACCACAAAAGAAAGTCGCTAGGTCAAGGTTCGTGGGGAGTGAACACCGCTCATGTGTAATCTTTTGTTTTGATATCCATTCTTAGGGGCCAGCCAAGGACACCACCTAGTGGTGATAATCCTGGTGTACTAGACTATCACCTTAAGCAACGTTGAGTGCGGTACATGACTGCTGTTTGCCGTGTGCTATGTATTGGTCATACCTGCCAGGTATGGTTAATACATAGCATACAGTAAACAGTGGCAATGTACCGCAGTTCGAGTTGTTTGAACTTGGAGACGGCCTGGATTATAAGTATCATAACATAACGCATCAGCCCTGACTGCTCGCTGTCTCACCGATGCCCTGTTCAAAGACAGTTTGAGGCATGTGAGAAAGTTCCCAGTGCTACTTAAGATTAAGCAGTCATTTCCATTTTACTTGTTTCTTCGATCAGTAACTGCAGGCTTGTCGAATGTAGTTACTCATGATTTAGTCTTATTTTGGCAGGAAAAGTAATAATAAACTAAATTCTAACATTTCAAATTCACTGTTTACGGCCATTAATGAATTTCAATCGTTAGTTATCATGTCCCATGACCAAACACCTGAATGGCACGACTTTAATATCATACTCACGCGAAGCGGCTGCCTACTGTGTGCGCGTGAGGCAAAGGTGTGTTACCACGGCAGCAACGTAAAGACGTGCTAACTATGACGTCACCCGTGACGTCATCGTCAAGTCAACAATCGGCTCGGTTTCAGAATGACGTCACGTCGTATTCTGACTGCACCCATTTCTTTCTCGATTGTTGACGTGACCAAATGTTGTAGGAATTGATAACGGGAGGTAGGTGATTGTAGCAATACCAACAGCACATTCATGAGGAAAAGGATGTAGGTAACATTTAAGTCGGGGTCTATGGTGCTTTTGACAAAAACTTCGCCTCAACCTTCAAATTGCGCCCGTCCAAACAGGCATTTGATATTAAACTGATTTTAACAGAATAAAGACAGGAAAAGGCTATTTCAAAAAGTAGGATACGGATTTGACTGGTTCTGGGGGGTTGTTTCAAGCTGCAAATATGAACGCACAGTCCTCTCGGCGCACATGCTCTTTTTTAAATGCTCGGATCTGTAACCCTGGTACTGTTAGGCCAATGGCCAGCATACCGTATTTCTCTGAGTAAGCGCACAGACACCCGCCCGGACGGCCATGTGCCGGTATTACAGTTACTCGAGCTAGGGTTAACCCAGTTCTGGTTAGAGTAATCGACAGTTGGTAAAATATTCTTTTTTACATTTACCCATTTGAATTTCCTAAAATATGCTTTTGTTAGAAAGCGATGGTCGGGCCTTTCTGCCACCATGGTTGAAGGAATTCAACACAAAAGGCTCAGTCCTACAGAGTATCTTTTTGATGTGGAAGATATACAGAATGGGATGCTCCTGTTATCTTTTTACTATGGGACTAGTTCTTAGAAGCAAGGACTTAAGGTGATGAGTACCATTGCAAGCTAGTTAAAGGGCAAATGCACCATCAGAAAGATTTAGGTTCAAAATGATCTTTTACATGTCACCTTTCAAATAAGACCTCCCCCGAACTTGTCCTCTTCAGCACTACTCAGTTATAGCTTACAGAAGTTCAGCAAGCAACAGTCCTGAGCCAGCTATACAGGGCCTCCATGCATCCCAAGATGCACTCTGTTTTTGACACCTTCTAAGCACCTGCCTGTGTCACTAGTGCTTCAGAGATAGCAGTAGCAGAGAAGCCTGCATGGATTTCCCTTACTTGCTAATCTTTATTCCTGGCTCATCCCTGATCACAATTTTTGGAAGCAAATAAAACTTCAAGAAGTAAAACTTACATAGTATGGCAGAATTGAGCAATTCAGGAATTTGGAGGAATGGAAATATCTGACTCACCTAGGGAACTTCTCCCTTAGACCCACATGATCCTTTACTCAATGGTGCCAGGTTCTTTACTCAAAGATAGCATCTTGATAACAGGAAGTGAAGGAATACACATACTAATAAGTCCTACACTATTCCCATGAGTAACTGCTAACTGACACAAGTGTTGCAATTTCCTGTAAGTAGCACAAACCGATTTCATAGCAATTAGGAAGTAATGGTTTCTACCCAACAATAAGCTACAAATCAAAGACAAGCCACATAGTATAACTTCCAAGGATTGTTGGAATATACAATAGGAAATTGAAGAAGTTCAATCTTTGGGAATTGTGACAACTTAATGAAAGCCAGTAATGAAAATCTAAGCAGGAAAGGGGAGCCCAGCCCCCTATTACTGCTATCTCTTAAGCACTAGTGACACAGGCAGGTGCTTAGAAGGTGTCAAAAACAGAGTGCATCTTGGGATGCATGGAGGCCCTGTATAGCTGGCTCAGGACTGTTGCATGCTGAACTTCTGTAAGCTATAACTGAGTAGTGCTGGAGAGGACAGAATCGGGGGAGGTCTTATTTGAAAGGTGACATGTATACGCTCATTTTGAACCTAAATCTTTCTGATGGTGCATTTGCCCTTTAAAAGCCCCGTCCCAAAACACACCCCACAGCAGCGTAGTCATATAACAAGGTGCATCTGCAGGTTCTTGATTATCTTCAGGTAGACAATATCATAGCCAACCGTCCTTAATCTACGCATATTCTGTTTCATTTCAATATTTACAACTTTATCAGGGAGAGAATATCATAACCAACAGTCCTTAGTCTACCCATATTCTATTTCACTTCAATATTTACAACTTTTCACTCAGTACGCAGGTGATGGCCACTACAGGTTCATAATTACCTCAGGGATATCATTGGCTATAGTCTGTCTGACTCAAGTTTGGCAATCGCTTTTTCCTTTGTTTTTGTGACAAAACGTTCGAGTTTTCCATCCAAACTTGGCAAATATCTTAGGAGCACCACTACGTGTATGTACAAACATACTTTCGTCTCAACTCCGCAAAATGTTGATTTTGCTTATTAGGTCCCATTGTAAAATGTGCCCATTGCCAACAATGCGATCTTGCGTGTTTGTATTGTTCGCAACAGACAAACACGGGAGATCGTATTGTCGGCAATGTGCACATTTTACAACAGGAACGAATGAGCAAAATCAACATTTTGCGGTGTTGAGACAAAAAGTAAGTTTGTACATACACGTAGTAGTGCCTCTAAGTGGTTTGCCAAATTTGAATGGCACACTCGAACGTTTTGTCACAAAAAAAAGTGGAAAAAGCGGTTGCCAAACTCGAGTCAGACAGACTATAGACCCAATAAGAAGCAAATTTTAGATTCCTTACTGCTAAAGATGTTTACAGACCATAACATCGAAAATTTTAGTGAGAAATCTTGACACCAAATACATTAGGCTCGTACATGTAGAAGCCTTTTCAACTATGTATAGCATGCCGGACACCCGGCTTTGACTAAGACGCGTGACAACTGTCTTTTGTTCCATGCCCACAGGTGATCAGCTAGGTCTCCACACACACGATTTCTCACTAAAATTATCGATGTTATGGTCTGTAAAAATCTTGAGCAGTAAGGAATCTGAAATTTACTACTTATTGGGCCTAGCCAGTGATATCCCTAAGGTATCTGTGAACCTGAAGTGACCATCACCTGCGTAATGAGATTATGTCATTTGAGTGAAAAGTTGTAAATATTGAAGTGAAATAGAATATGGGTAGACTAAAGACTGTTGGTTATGATATTCTGTACCTGGTAGCACTCAGGAACCTGGAGGTACACCTTGTTATATGATTATGCTGCTGTGAGGTGTGTTTTAGGACGGGGCTTTTAACTGCCTTGCAATGGTACTCATCACCTTAAGAAGTCATTGACGCAGGTCGTGTAGGATGGTCAAATTCATTGCGTATATTTACTTCTTCTATATATTAATTTGGGGGTTTCAATTTTTGTGAGTTTATGTCATGTTGGGGCTAAGTTGTGAAAAGCCAGTTGAAATGGTGGAGGAAACCAGTGTACCCAACGAAAATCACCACCTAACCCCATGTCACTGGCCACTTCCTCACGGATGACGCCAACTGAAAATCTGGCCTGCATTGTTACTCACACTCACCATTTAAGTATGGCTTAGAATGAAAAATTCACCCCTAAAATTTTCATGGGTTTACAGCAGGAGGCTGATCATTAGTAAAGCACCATTTATTTCCTGTTTCAATCACCAGCGCCGCCTAGGATTTATCTAGGAACTAAAATAGCTAAGAGAAAATGCCCTTTTTCATGCATGGAATTTTCATGCATGAAACGTGAAATTTTATGGGAGGAAAATGAACTATTTAGAGATGAAAATGAAAATTTCAAGCATGAAGCTTTTCGTACGGGGACATTGTAATGGCGCCTTTGTAATACTAAATAACATTTTGTCCAGGGAATGAGTTCATGGAATATATTTTTAGCACACTACAACATGTCAATGATTGATTGTAATCGTATGTGTCTTTAGCTTATTTCTATAGAAAGCCGTTCTTGCATAAAAGCACTATTTGTCTTCAAAGACAAGAATTATGTTTTTCTGTACGAACGGCTTTCCATAGATTTCATTTATCATTTTTTTGGAAATTTACTGCAGGGAGACGGTACATGACATGACTGTTGATTACTAGTACTCTATGCTATGTATTGGTCATACCTGCCAGGTATGGTTAATACATAGCATAAAGTAAACAACGGCAATGTACCGCAGTTAGAGTTGTTCGAACTTGGAGACGGCCTGGATTACTAGTATTTAAGTATTATAACATAAAGCATCAGCCCTGACTGCTCGCTGTCTCTCACCGATGCCCTGTTCAAAGACAGTTTGAGGCATGTGAGAAAGTTCCCAGTATTACTTGAGATTAAGCAGTCATTTCAATGTTACTGGTTTCTTCGATCAGTAACTGCGGCTTGTCATGATTTAGTGTTAGTATGGCTGGAAAAGTAACAATAAACGAAATTCTAAAATCCCAAATCACTGCATACGGCAATTTACGAATTTCAATCATTGATTATCATGTCCACCTGACCAAACACCTGAATGTTACGACTATAATATCATACTCACGCGAAGCGGCTGCCTACTGTGTGCACGTGCGGCAAAGGTGTGTTACCACGGCAGCAAAATAAAGACGTGCTAACTATGACGTCAGGCTCAAGACAACAATGATCTTAGTCTGAGCATGACGTCACGTCATATTCTGACTGCACCATTTCTTTTTCGATTGTTGACGTGATGAAATGTTGTAGGAATATATCACGGGAGGTAAGTGATTTCAGTAATACCAGGGACCGGCCCAGTCAGCAGCCAAAACTGAGGCCGCAGGCTCATATTCATGAGGAAAAAGATGTACATTACATTAACATTGAAGTCTGGATCATTGGTGCAAAAACTTCTCGCCTCAACTTTTAAATTGCGCCCGTCCAAACAGGCATTTAATAAATGGTTTCAATAGAATAAAGACAGGATAAAACTTTTTTATAAGAAGTAGGATACGGATGTGGCTGGTTTTGGGGGTTGTTTCAAGCTACAAATATAAGCGTCCAGTTCTCTTGGCGCACATGCTCCTTAAATGCCATGATCTGTAACCCTGGTACAGGCCAATAGACAGCATACCGTATTTAATAATAATAATAATAATAATAATAATAATAATTTTAATACTAATCAATAATAATGATAATAATAAAAACAACAACAACAATAATAATAATAATAATAATAATAATAATAATAATAATGAAAGTGATAATAATAATCAAAAGTGGTAGTAGTACACAGCAACAGCAGTAGAAGACAACCAATATGTTTAATGACTTAAGTAATTAATCAGTGGGTTAAATATTCAGGTATAAAAAAGGAATTGCTAGTATTTAATATGAATAGCCTGTGTGTCATTTACTTTGCGAAATCATGTGTGAGATACCCTCTGCAGGGGAAAAACTGCTCCACGTTGGCTTCTTTGCCCCTATGCATGCACATCTTCAGACCTTATGAATTGGGTTAACAGTTACGTCAACTTGATCCGGAGTGGGGATGGGTCTGACCTATGATTGCTTAATTTGCCCACCACCTGTAGATAACTCTGGCCAGCTATCTGACCACAGGTCAACAGTAATGATCAGTGACAAGTTTTGGCCCCCATGATATTGTACCTGTGTGTTATGATCTGTAGGACAGTAGTGTTAGTATGTTTGTTGGTGTTGAACAGTCTGAGGCTTTGCAGCAATGACCATCACAGGACAGGATTTATCATAAAACATCCATCTTACCTTGGTTATGAAGTGCAGGTCAGTGCGAAATAAGCTGAATATTAATCAACCATGTTGTTCGAATGCTGTAATAAATCAACAACCCTCAGAGATATGGGGGGATGGTGATGAAGACCTGATAGCAATGGAAGGAAGGAAGGAATGGGGTTTTACCTCGCTTTTAACAACTTAGGTCATATTTCGATGAGACAAAAACCTGTAACTGGGAAGCAATTCCCTTCTCTTCATGAATAATTTCAAGGGGTCTTTCACTTGCAAAAGGGCCATAGACAGTCCTCGACAACGCCGCACATTTATATAGTAACCAGGCCAACCTGCTTGGGGATCCAGCAGAGACTCAAACCTGCAAACTCACTCTTGGGAGCCAGGCATCATAACCCATGGCAGGTAGCAATGGACATACAGGTGGATGGGCAGGGAGGAGGAGAGGAAGTTACTGTCAACCAACAGGAGCGACAACCCTCAACTTATGGGGACGACGATATCTTGGATGCTGAGACAGATGGGCAAGGAGTAGTGGAGCCTGCTGTTGAGGAGGGGGAACAAACTATGTGTGCAGATCTTGATAAAGAGGAACAACAACCCTCAGGTTGTGGGGATGTTGCCCCCAGACAAGAGCAGGCCTCTGCTGAAATGGTCACCAGGCAGGATTTCTTAAAGTCCTGGGAGCAGCTAGCAGAATCAAAGGAAGCAGCTGGGCAAGAAATGAACATGTCTGTATGTGAGATGGTTGATTCAATTGCAGATTTTTCACCCCTAGCTGTTGATTGTATGGACCTCAAGCCTCTGGAATACCTGACAATTGTGGAAAACATGACCCAGTGGGATTAATATTTTTCCTTTAGAATCTCCAGTTTGAAAAAAGCGTAAAATTCCACATGGCATGGGTAATGTAGAAAATGTACCTCTGAAGTTGAAAGACTAACACCAGTTTAAATTCTAGTGAGCCACAGCCCAGGACATCTGCTGACTTTGGTCTTTCTAGTGAGCCATAGCCTACTACATCTGCTGACACTGTATCAGAACCAGAAACATGCCAAATGTTTATGTTCCTCAGGTATAATAGGTTATTTTCTAACCTGTTCATATTGATACCTTGTTGCCACTGGGTAATGTTCATGGAATATGAGTTAAGTATTACAAGATGACAGGAGCTTCTTAAGGTTGATATCAAACACCACAAGATAGCAACAAAAAACACTGTTAAACAACATTACCAAGGAACAATCAAAAGCTATTGAAGAACTCGCACTTGGGATCCTGCCAACATCACCCTTGACCTGGAGGAAGCTGAGGTAATATTGGGCCATCATTACCTCTAGCTGACAGAAACAAATCGGTTCAAGAGAAAAGACATTTAATTCAGAAACATCCTGGAGTCATTGTGTTACTGGGGAAATCATCTAGTAAAGTTTTGGACAAAGTATTAACATGACATTCTGCAAGACTGTGTTGGTCCCTTATGAAAAATACTTCACCAGTGTCAATAACAATATTCAAATGTGCTGTGGGGCCCTCACTTAAGTACACAACTTGTCAAGCCCAAAACAAATGATTATACCTTCTGGCAAGGTATCCGAAGCACAAGTTGGAAATGATCAATGTTCAAAGCAGAAGCAATGGAAGAAAAGCCTGAAAATTAAGCTGTAAAGTAGGATGATGTCTTGTAAAGAGTGAAGAAAAACTACATTAATTGTTGATACATTTTGTTATCAATTGTGTATTATTTGAATGATTTGTGCTTTGTTTTGAGAAGAGTTCTGACTTGCAAATAAATATTATTGCGAAATCAAAGTGATTTTCCTGCGTTTTCATATTTCTTGGCCCTTATCCAACAACACTTCATAGACTTGTAGATGTATAAATTAAACTTGAATGTTTAGGTTTTCTTCGTTTAATTGGTAACTGGGCATCATTAAAGCAGGTTACCATTGTACTTAGGCTCTGAACTGAAGATTCTACCTGCCTACGGACTGGAGCTCTCAGTTCAGACAGGCAGGCAAACCTACTTGCATGCAAAATCAAAAGGAAGCTCACTGTTCAGAATAGTATGTCGCACTTGCCTTCTTAAGAGAGACGATTATTTTATAGGCGAAAATATACCCCTTATAGTAATAGGATACATGCATCAAATGCGACTTATGCCTTAAAAGTTATAAATCATATCTTTATGCAGTGCCCTGCTATTTAAGAGACTTGGACCAAGATGTATGATGAAATAGCACTAATTGCCCCAAAATGTAAGGATATAAGTCAAGACCAACCGACTGAGGTTTTTGGATGGCTCTTAGGAGGCCATATCTCTGAGGTCGCCTATGTGACAATGTCAAAGATCTGACATATATATTAGGGTTACTATATTTGGTATGTATAGAAGGGTCACAATAGGACGTACAGGTGTCGGGTAAAGCTTGCCATACATGACTGTTGCATATTTGGATATATGACAAAGGCGGGACAAAGGCCCGTGCTTGTTAAATACTAGTATATGTATAATGTTCTGTTTTACTAAACCTAACTAAACATTGAATATATATAAACCTTAAGCTGGTACTTAATGTTACATTCACGTTATTCTCTTCCGTTATGTAGTTTCGTACGTTCACTTCTTTTTATTTGTTCTCCTTTTATTCGTATTTATAATTTCGTATCGAAATCAATGTATGATCAGTAAAGAATACAGTACAAGTACAGAAAGAACCCTCTATTGCAAGTGTCCTCGCCAGATGTGTTTCAATGTCAGAGGAGATGCATATAGGGATGAATTAAAGGGGAAATTCGGCATTGACCACAGAAATAAAGTGTTCATTTAGTGAGCATAACTTAAATGCAGAAATATAGATTCCGGAGGTTTCACTTTTCTGAAAACATCACTGTATCTAACCCGCAAGTGAAAACGGAACCATATTAGGATTGCGCACAAACAGATAAAGGGTCCATTTGGTGTGGGTGTCCATAATACAGAATACACATTTAGCGGTTTCACATTATTGAATTATATACTATAAATAGTAGTATTTGAAAATCTCACCCTAGTTAACCCATGTACAAGTACAATAGGAGTGCACACATTGGCGGAAACTCAAAACTTGCTAGAAATGTGTTGAACAAGATGACTATGGCATTAGAACGTGTTGCGATACTGTGACTCTCACCGACCCCCTGTCATGAGCAAATTGGGTGATTTTTGTAATATCCCACAACTTGAATGTCATCCTGTGGACTATTCCAAACTCCCCACTGAATTGTTTTGGTTTAGAAAACTACCCATGAAGATGTAGTTATAGAAAGAGAGTCACGTTTGAATATTTTCATGAAATGCTAGGTTTTGTGGCAATGTACAGCAAAATGGCATAAAACAAGTGATTTTAATGATTTGCTTCTGGGAAGTGCAATTGTCATAGTAAGAACTCACAACTTGTCACAAATGATTTCACAAGGATGATAATCAAATGTTTTGTGTTAGTATGAAATGTATCTGACCCCTGCTGTGATTGATTTTGGGGTAAAAACCTTTTGAAATAGTGGGATTTTTGTAATTTCTCAGTTCTAGCCGAAAAAAGGTATCTTATATCTTATACTAAGATTCTAGCCTGATATTGTTGTTACAAGAAATTAACCAAGAACAGGCCTAGGCAGATAAGGGAAAAATAGTTGTTTGACGTATGACATGCTTAATGTTGAGATATTTACTGAAAAAATATTCACCAAAAGCATGCTATTTTAGGAATTTACTTCTGGAAAATGCAGCTTCCAATGTAGATGTATACAACTTGCCATAAATGACATGGATATGTTCACATTGATGCCTATGGTCGTAGGATGTGTTGGGGTGGTTGAGGTCAAATGTGCCCCCTGCTGTGAGTGATTTTGGGGGTAATATCCTTTAAAATCATGCGACATTATGTATTTTCCAAAATGTTTCAAGGCATAATCAGTAGAAGAAATCCCCAGAGATAATACTGTCTTAACCCTTCCAATGCTGAGGCTACTTTCATTCAAAACACAAGGCCGCCAAGATTTTTGAAAATCATTTAAACCCTATCATGTCGGTATCCATTGGATATCTCTCAGTGAGTTCTCTCAGATAAGTACCCATATGCCAGGGTTTCAGTCATTTTCAGCTTTTTTGCATCATTTTGTAATTACCAAATTAGCCACCAGCAGCAGAATGTTGGAGAAATCTTTGAGGTGAAATCGTGCTTGAGAAATGATTTGAACAGCAGATGAACTATTAAACATAACAACAACAACAACTCTCATTCAAGTAATTTTCTAAAATCTTTATGTAGTTATTTTCAAAAGTGTCATAGGTCCGGACTACAAATTATGAAGAAAATCTCTAGCACTTATGGGCTAAGGAGCGCGTTTAATGCAGGCTACTGGGAGCACGGTATAGGGTGTGGTTCTAGCCTGCCTCCCAGGCCATATTTAAATGTAATCCCTTGTGGATAGATGGCTCTGCGGTATACTAGGAGGGTAGTTGGAAATATTTTACTACCATTACAACCCATTACAACTCCCTCGTGTGGCAATCGTGTGAACTAAATGGCCAACCGTAGGTCAGAAGTCTCTTTGTAGTATACTATAGGTGCAGGCATACATATAATTGATACTTGAAAAAGTGAAACACACTAGTAAAGCCTAGTAGCTAGACTAGTGTGGTACATGAATGCTAGCATGTCCCCTGTATAGTTCAACAATATTGAACCATACTGTGCATCTGATGTTGTTAGTGCTGATGTCTACCGTCATATGATAACAGAAATGGAAAACATATGTAGGTTTTATGTCTCAACTAGGCCTCTGGAAAGGCCACTCGTGCCAGTTGTCCTGAAGAACCCATTAATACTCACATAACGACCAAAACCAGCCTGACGATGTTGATGAAATCTTTTAAGCGAAAGCAATATTGCGAAAACAATTGAAGAAGAAATGATCATTAGAACATCATCAATAACTTTCCTTCAAATACTTTGCAAAATCATTCTCAATTCCTAAGTTAATATCAAAAGTACTAGAGATCCAGACGACAATATATGGAGGAACTCCTAAACATCAATGAGCTAAAACAACGCCATCCTTCACCGTATACATGAAAATAAGAGTAAGAGTAAGAGACTAATCATTACAGGAGCTCCCATAAGGTCGCACACAAGCAAGAAAGGTGTTGGACCCTTTTCTCTAAAAACTACTCATGGTCGCTTCAAACATGCATTTTGGGCATCAAATGTTGACAGATTTACTTGAGATTCGGCATAGTTATGGCTATGAGTATTTGAGAGGGATAGTTTCACATTGTTTTCTTTCGCATTTTGACTGTCTTAAAGTGCGATGGTGCAGGTGTGAACGGCAGAAATTTTAAAAAATAATTTCCCGCTGTTTTTGGAAAACGGTGGAAATTTTTGTTAATGTTTCTGTCGTTTTCCAGAAGAATTGGATTTTTTTCTGCCGTCCACACCTGCACCATCGTACAAGATATATGGAATCTGAAAACGATTTTCTCATTTTTAACAAAAATTCAGAGTGAATTGGTTATAAAATTTAAAGTAAGTACTCAAAAGGAAAAACCTTTCCCTCCGAATTGATCTTTTTTATATTTGTGAAATGTGAAGGAGCTCCGTTTGAAAACACCCAAGCACTTTTTTTCCAATTGTTTGTCCCCAAAATCTTACACCAGTGTTGGGTAAGTTCTTTTGAGATCTAAATGTATTCCATCATCATATTCCATCATCAGAAGCCTTCCAATATGTTTTTGTATAGTTTGAATAGTCAAATAAAAGCATAGTATGGAATGCCATTAATGCATTTATTCTCTATTTCTCTTTAAAGAAAAATGACTTTTCTTTAAAGAAAAATGATTTTTATTTAAAGAAAAATGGTGCTTATTTTTCTTTATAGAAAATTGTTTTTTCTTTAAAGAAAATTGATTTTTCTTAAAGAAAAATGATTTTTCTTTAAAGAGACATAGTGAATAAATGCATTAATGGCATTCCATAGTATAGTATAGGAAAATCTGAGTCAAACAAATAAAACAAGCTGAAAAGTTACAAAAATATTCAAACATTAGCAATTAGCTACATCCAAATTATTTCTAATAGTGTTGAGAAATTCTTACAACAGCAAAAATATAGTTTAATACGTATTCAATGAAAATGATAAAAAAATCTCGTCCCTGGGTGGGCTTGAACCACCAACCTTTCGGTTAACAGCCGAACGCGCTAACCGATTGCGCCACAGAGACTTGGATGTCTTGCTGGAGCACTTTTTCATGATTTGAAGATATCTAGGTCAAATATGACGTCACGG
>OZ012696.1:27486664-27510890 GCA_963942565.1 Maea johnstoni
GGGATGTAGTCAATTAGCAGAGCTTTTTGCTAATTAGGCAATGGACAGGAGATTGTCTTCCTCTGGAACACTTCAGACATGATTGGTGGAGAGAGTAATACAATCTCATTTGGACACCCAAACCCTCAAAAATCACTCTCAGGACACCCAAATACTTGTTTTGATAGTTCTTTCTTAATGTCCATGTCAAGCATATAATTGAACCTTTTCACCTATTTATAAATCCCATGATATTGTATATAATAAGGATATTTAAATACTATATCATAGTATGCCTTATTTCAATAAATAAAGTCATGTCCAAATGGTTGGTCAGAGTGTATTTGAAAAACAGGATGCCCCAAAATTTCACAATTGCCAATTCTGGGCACCCAGTTCCTAAATCCTGGCTATTAAAGATCCTGTTTGCTGCAGTAACTTTTCCTCCTTCATTTCATCCTCTACTTCAAACACGGTCAGCCGGCTACTTACACGCCCATAAAGCCTTCCTAATGCAATGAGATAAGCCATGTTTGCTGGTCCTCCATTGTGACTGCTGGGCAGTTAGGAAGTCTCAGGGGACAATGTAGGCAAGCCAGCTCAAATTGCAATTTCATTAGCGGTTAAGGGGATTTCATGCATCAAGAGCAAGAAGAATGGGCAGTCTGAACCAGTCTCTAATCATTTAAGCCACCCCCCCCCCCTAAGCCACCCCCCCCCTCCCACCTTTATAAGTTATGTCTGGACAGGGCTGCTAACAGAGAACCAAGGCCTCAAAACGGCTTCGCGCCAGTAAAAAAATACCTCAACTGGTCCTGCAGGGCCAGTACACTTTAGGGAATATTCTTGTTAACAAGTTTCCCCTCAAGAATGTCCTCAAATGTTTGAAAATGAATGAAGATAAAATGAATGAAAATAAATTTTGTTAGTGAATTTTTTGAAATGTTTTTTCTTGTTATGTTAGAGAAAAAATTGTAGGACCAGTAAATATTTGCAGTCCTGACCAGTTGATCCTAGGTGTTACTGGTCCTATGGGGCCTGTTAGTTACTGGTTTTGAGTTGGCAGTGAAGCCTATTGACAGTAACAAATAGAGTAAATACCCAAACAGGATATGCCTGAATAGTTGTGATGGTTTATAACTAGTGCAAAGGTCAGGGGGTGGAGTGTTTAAGATGTTGTGCAAGTATGTTAAGGCTACATATACACTATCGCTGCTTCCAATACACTGCCCTACTTTGACACTCAGACCTAGTTTAATGTGCTTGTTATTGCTGCCCACATTCTTGGGATGTTCAACCTTGGCCATATTTACAGTTGATTTCAGTACCTCTCTTTAACTGTTCTCCTAACCTATTTTCCTAAATTTCTTTTCCTGTCTTCACGTCTAAACTACTTTCTTCACCTATTTCTGCCTAAAGTTCTCCTTTTGTTGAGCGCTATCTAAGATCCTTATGAGACTGACCTATACTATCAATGTATATAAAAGAAAGATATCATCTTTGTTTACAGGTTTTTTGTGAACATTTCCTTTTTAAATGTTTTTGTAATATGCTTTTGTCAGTAATATCACCAAAATTACCATATGAATAGAGAGACTTATTTTTAGAAAAGCTAGTAATGCAATGGGCCAAAAATATTTTGCAATGCATTTTACCTGAATATTTCATAATTAGACTCATAAATAGTTATCTTATATTTTTTGGAAATATATGTATGTGTCCAACCAATGCGTTTTGGGATATATGTCCAACCAATATTTATCGGAATCCTATGTTGGAAATTGGTGCTTAATTTTAATTCTACAGTACATTGTCTCTTCTATTCATAAGGCTTTTTCATTTTGATAATTGATATGATAATCAGGTGTTGTGATGTTTTGACAGTACTTAGTACAAGTCATTGACCAAACCAATCTGTCAGTGGTTTGACAGGTTTCTAGGTTAAATACATACCTTTGGAATGAGCTCCCTGACAACATCAAGGCTGCTGATAGTGTACAAAACTTCAAGTCACAGCTGAAAACATTGCTATTTCAAAAGGAGTTTACTTGACCATATGCACCATAAACATCTGTCCACTGACTATTCTTCATAAGGCACTTTTGAACATTATAGGTGGAAATGGCGCTATATTAAATATCTGTTATGAATTATTATTGTTAAATACTCTCCCCGCTCTGTGCCCTGATTTATCACAATTTGACTTTGTATCCACACATCATTTTCATCATTTATTGGTTCCGTGTGGCCAACTCTTAGCACCCCATCTAGTCTAAATCCTGAATCCTGCCCAACATGTGAAGCGTTGAGTGATAGGGAACATCTGTGCAACAAGAACTAGGTCAGAGGTCATCAGGGGGTCAACATTGTTTATTTTGGTCCAGTGCACACTATATCAAACTGTTGGTGCTGCCATCTGGGGGGCTGATCGGACACTAATATGCAGCCAATGATGCAGGGCAGTATTATGAACATCAGTTTGCCTCACTCACTGTAAAGAGTATTCCTCTAAGACCCAATCAGCCATGAACAAGGCTCAACATTAACTTGAAATTATACTTATTTGCAAGTGACTTTCAAGCTATTCATATTACATCTAAATATCAAGTAATAGTAAATCAGTTGTTATATGATTATAAATCAAATGTTTTATTATGGATAGCTTAGTAATTAACAATTAAAGATATGAACTCCTCTGTAGGTTAAGTTAGCTCTAGATAATCAAATATTGAGTAAAATCTTGAATGATGATAGGTAAAACAGATAATTGTAAATCAAACCTAAAGCTAAAATACCATAATGCACAATAGAGCCTGGGAGTTAACCATCCCCTGTCTGCATCTCGGGTATGATTTCAACATCAAACAATGAATATAATATCAGGCCTAAAAAAGTTGTTTGTTTCCTGAAACCATACCCTAACAAGTTTTTACCTGAAAAAATACCTACCCTAAAGGTGTTTTCACCTTTCCAATCCAATCAACATAAAACATGAATTTAACACAAAAAAAGGTTTTGTCCCAAAAAATCCCTACCTACTTACCCTATTTTGTTTTCAGACCGTTACAGGAAACAAACATTTTTTTTTCTAGGCCTAATAAATGATGGAGCCTGGGACTTAACCAGCACATGTCTGCCTCTCCGGTATAGTTTCAACATCAAACAAAGAAGGGAATTATATTTTCAGTTTTTTTTCACATGCTCCTATCTCACCAAATTATCGTCTTTTGCTCTTACAGTTAAAATGTCGCTTGGAGCGTATGGAGCGGCGGATGTCACTCCTCAAACAGAAGACTGACGAGTCGTCAAACTGCAGCCCCCACATAGAACAGCAGCACCCGGCCTCCTCACCAGCAGTGCCACCTAGCGGCAACAACCTGAACTGTGATGCCAAATCATCGTCAAAAAGGTGAGTGCTGGGTAAAAATAAAATTCCTTCATGTTCAAATATCATTTATACATATATAAAGTAAAACTATTGATCATCATTGTATCTACATTGAATCACTTAGGTTTGTAAGTGTGGACATCAACATTTCTACCTTTTTGGGGATTTCAACACTACAGGTGAAATCAGAAATTATATATTCTGCTACATAGACAGGCCCTCAATTATAAATACTCTTAAGCATTAATGGGTTAAAAAAAGGGATGATTTCTAAAAATAGAAATAAATGCATCTAAAACTAATTGATGGAGGATCAGTTATTCTATTTTATGTTGTGAGATAACTACTATATGTTGACAGTCATTAACAGGATTGATTATTTCTCTAATTTCAGGAAATCATCTCTGGAGCCTCAGAATCTTTCGAAACGATTTGCAGCGACGCCAAAAGACAAATGTACCAGTTCTCCGAGAGAAATACAATCAAATAAAAGGTTTCTTAGAAAAGAGCGGTTAAAAGAACAATTAAAGCGCGCACGGCAGTTTAAAACAATCAGACATGATACGGAGCCGGAGCCCAGTGAGGCTGGTAGTATTGACTCAGACGTGACGTTGCAGTCCTTAAAAAATTGTGAGGTGAATTTGCCAAATAATTTGGATCTCATTCTGCGCACAGACTCTTTATATCATGTTCAGGTGGTGCCTGAGAACATAGAACCTGAATCTCCGGGGAGCAAAAATAAGCTGCCACAGCATGAGCTAGAAGGTAGGTATTACACTAAATCATAGCCTTAGTCTTAGCCAGCAGGGCGTCTGGTCGTCTTTTGGACACCCAAACCCTTAAAATTGGCAAATTTGGGCACTCAGTTTCTAAGTCCTCGCAAATACCCTGGGTGTTACCCTCAGGTCTTCACTAAACCCTTGTTTAATGTCAATATAATTTAGTTCAATTCAATCTGAAGGTAGGTGTTACCATAGTCTAAGCCAGCAGGGTACCTGGGCGTCATTTGGACACCCATACCCTAAAAGATCACCCAAATTTTTCTGTGGTCAATTTCTTAAAATGACATTTTCAAACACTTCATTGGATTATTTTCACTCCAATATGAATCCCATGATATTGTTTATGATTATAATGCCTTAATTCAATAAGTGAATATATCTTTATGGTTGTAATCTGAGTATATTATGGTCCCCCTTAAGAATTTGGACACCTCAAAATTTTACCATTGCCAATTTTGGGCACCCAGTTTCTAAATCCCTGCAATGATTAGTCTCCACTAAACCCTTGTTTAATGTCAATTAAATTTGATTTAATTCAATTTGATTTAATTTTCTTGGTTAGTTTTTTGTCTAGCTTCATTAAACCCCTGTTTAATGTCAATTTAATTTATATAATGTCAATTTATTTTATCGATTTTAATCTAATTGCTTAATGTTTTGTTTTTTGTCTAGCTTGCATAAGACAATGGTATCTTGACAATAATATTCTTAAAACTTGGGAACAGGGTTTATTTTTCACTTATTGAGAGTTCCCCCATTAACAAAATATTAAGTAAAACGCCATATTTTGACTAATAAGTTCAAATATTTTAATCTGTATGATGTATGATGCATTCTAAAACATTTTCTTCAGTTCCGAAGTGGCGCCTCAATCCCATCACAAACTATTACTCACTCGAGGGCACAGAAAACTTGGAAGATGAGATATTTATAAAGCGTCACCAAAAGCCGGAGATTGACGAAAAACGGCGCAAGCGCTGGGACATGCAGCGGTTGCGAGAACAGCGCATGTACGAGAAGTTAAAATCGGGGCGTACCGGTGGGAAGGAGGATGATGATGATAAAGCCAGGGCTGCCAAGTCCTTCCTTCACGACCCGGAGGATGGTGAGTAGTGCTGGGGCCTGGGAGAGGTGTATCTGTTAACCTTTATGCTGCTGGTGTCAAATTTGGCTAATACAAAATGATGCAAAATAAAAAACTGAAAAAATGATTGAAACCATAGCACATGGGTCCTCATCTGAGAGTACTCAGCGAGAGTTATCAAATGAATACCAACATGACTGGGTTTAAATGGTTTTTTAAAAAAACTTTGCATCCTTGTGCTTTGGACGAAAGTAGCCTTACCATTTGAAGGGTTGATCATTAATTCTACCCGCAACAACCAGAAAAATATAACATATATAATAATTTTCCCTTTTGTGTATCGTAAGAAGAATAGGGCTCTAGTTTCAGAGTTTTCACTTTTCAAAAGTTTCCCCATGAACAAAATGTAAATTACAAGCCATATTTTGATGAAGTTCCAAGTATTTTAATCTGTATGATGTAGAATTATGATATCATTAGACTTCATTATAGGAGTTATTTCAAATAACCACTGGGCTAATTCAGGAAAACTACCCCTCATTTTTATCTACTTGTCTTTTTGAATAAGGGCTAGACTCTGTAAGCTGTTATAGTTTGTTTTGAATGGTAATTATATGTATATCATTTTGCTTTCAGTTGAGTATATTGAGGTGTGTGATGAAGTTCCAGTGGTTGCATTTGGCTGTCCCATCCCCAATCTAAAACCCAAGTAAGTAGAGATGGATGAATATTGAACACAGATTACACTGCACGCCCCCCCCCCCCCCCCCCCCCCACCCCCCACCTTTAGTCTCCACCTCCCTATCCAAACTGACCTGGCCATTGTGGTCAGTCCTTTCTAATGAAAGACATTCAAAAGTGTTTTGCATATTCATTATAAATTTCATTCATTTTGAAATTCACACAATGGTTATAAAGGGGAACTTGATCAATGATCATGTATGCTTTGAAAATGCTTACTACATCCTATGTAGTATTTGAATCTTAAGAAGTTCACTAGATATATGGAATTTAACCAGAGCCCGTTAACAATTAAATTAAAGTCAGACTTTCAATATTTGCATTCAGGAATGCAATTTATTAGAGCTAAATGTCATTAATATTCTTCTTAATCAATCAAATTAGTTAAGAAAAGGCAAATGATTCAGTAGTGTTATCTATGAAAGTATCCAAATATTCCACCAGTAAAAAAACACACTTTCAGTTAGGTTTTGTTTAGTGGAACCCCTCTAGGCATAATTGCTGTTGTCATCATTCTCATTTTCATGCCCTTCGAACATGAATGTGGCTTAAAATATAAATTTATGCTGTTTTTTTGTGATTTTCAGTGAGTTTCAGCTTCCGTGGTTTGATGTGGATGATCGAGAGAAAGAAGAAAAGAAGACAGTGCGCGGACGAAAGAGAATTATCTGAAATCTACGTCAAGCTCAAGCAGCTGTGGACAAGTTGTCAACTGATCTCTCACCAGGAACAGATACTGTATATCGTGTTAATTTTTGTGCATATAAAATAATGCACTCGGCAGGCAGCTGTCTTTGATGCACAGTTTACTGTAAAATAGGAAATTAGTCTGAGGTGCAAATTAATCGAATTCGTGATTTTGGATTTTACCGAGATTTTTTATTCCGAAAAGCCAATATTGAAGGTTGATATTCTAATGACAGGAATACTACATCCAACTTTCATTATACAGAACTGACCCCACTCGGAAAGGTTTGGCAGAATAGACCACTCGGATTAATTTCCTATTCTACAGGAATTTTTGGGTACCCATTGAATGACAAGCTATCACGTCTGCATGTTGTGCGATACTAGCATAGGGATCAGATGTCCAAATAATGGTAAGCAGTTTAATATATATGGACAACAGATGTGTGCAAAATATGCATTAATTTAACTGCCACAGTATTAACACGGTATACAGTAAACCCTATCTGTCACTGGACTCTTTTTCCAAATATGTCATGATCATGATTCGATTGCTGATGTTATTATCATTTGCTTAATCAATGTGATAATGCAAAATATTTTGCTATGAAATGTATAGTAACATTGTAAGTTCTTTATATATCCTACTAAGGCAGCAGTTAGGTTTAGTTCTGATTTAAATTTTTTTTCATGAAGGCATGGCCGTAATCTCATTCGATTAAACTGGGGTTTAGAGGTTTCAAATCAACTTTGAATATCGAATCACCTTGACTGAGTGACCCCTAGAACATCATTTTATGTACCGATTGACCTTTCTATTATCCATAAATGTACCGAGTGAGCTCTAGAATATCTGATCATGTACTGCGTGACCTATACCATCTGAGCATGTACTAAATGACCTCTAGAGTGACTAGTTCTTTTCCGAGTTCCCTTGAGAACATCTTGCTGTGTACTGACTGAGCTAAAATTACAATGCCAAATGGATTCTCAAATCGGGTGCCTTGTGGTTGATCATGTAAGATTTTAATAAGATGTTGCTAATGATGATGATAATGATGATGGGTCACTGTGCGTTGATACCGTATTATGTATGTTTTGTACATAGCAGTTATGATGAGAAGTTATTGTTACTGTTGACCCAACACTGACACGTATGATGATAAGAGATTTCCATGCTGGTTCTGGTTGGGGTCTGTTGTGTAGGAGAAGTGCACCAGGGCACTATCGTCTCCCCCCCCCCCCCCCTTCACTGGTTCCCCACTCCTCAGCTATTCTCTATGTGCTAACCCTTCCAATGCTAAGGCTACTTTCGTCCCAAGCAGAAGGACGCAAAGACTTTTGAAAAACATCTAAATCCTGTCATGTTGGTATTAATTGGCTAGCTCTCGCTGAGTTCTCTCCGAAGAATACCCATGTGTCAGGGTTTCAGTCATTTTTCAGGGTTTTTTGCATCATTTTGTATTGGCAAATTTAGTTTAAGGGTTAGTTGTACATTGAAGCCAGGTACATGCTACTGCAATTTTTCATGATAGACAGGTTCAATCAAAAGTATTTTTACGAGGGGTTTTGATATTACCTGAAAACATTTTTGTCCTATGTTTCCCTTATTGTAAATTATCTACCAAGACCACTCAAGCAAAACAGGGTTTTGAATTGTTAGATAATTAGCATTAGCACTTAACATATATGTGCCATCAGGCTAACTGTGTATAGAGTGAGGCACTCCATAGATGTGAATTTCATTTCCAGTCATACAAAAAGGTTATTGGATAGGAATAATCAGTTAATAATTATTTAACCTTCTAATGCTGAGGCTACTTTCGTTTAAAGTACAAGAACGCAAAGATTTTTGAAAAACATCTTAACCCTGTCATGCTGGTATTCATTGGATAGCCCTCGCTGTGTTCTCTCAGATGAGTACCCATTTGCCATGGTTTCAGTCATTTTTCAGGTTTTTGCATAATTTTGTATTGGCCAAATTAGCCACCAGCTGCATAGGGGTTAACAGATTTCTGCCATCAGGATAACTGTGTATAGAGTGAAGCACTCCATAGATGTGAATTTTATTTCCAGTCATACAAAAAGGTAATCAGATAGAAATGATAAGGAAATAATTATTTAAGGAAGCACCACTCAAAAAGGATCATGTTGCTTCACACACCCCTATGTGTCATGAATCCTGTAATATACCTGTAGTAGGAATAAAATGTCCTTACAATCTCCGTTATATCTTTGTGACCAGAGCATTTCTTGTAAAATATTTGAAGGAGAAATGTGGAACAGATCTTAACCCTTCCAATGCTGAGACTACTTTCGTCCAAAACACAAGAACACAAAGATTTTTAAAAACCATCTAAATCCTGTCATGTTGGTATTCATTGGATAATTCTCAGATGAGTACCCATGTGCCAGGGTTTCAGTCATTTTTTTTTTTTTGCACCATTTTGTATTGGCCACATTAGTCACCAGCAGCATAGGGGTTAACAACATGACTCTCCTTCAAACATTTCGCAAATTCATAATTAAAGTTATTTTTGAAAGCTTGGCTGGTCCAGACTATGGTTTAGAGAGCTTACTTGGCATAGGAAGGTTAAATGTATGATGCAATTATTGATCAAGGTAATTGTTTTTTGGTTGTTCTGATGATCACGCATTGAAAATTGACTCGATTGTCTTCTATGTATGTCCCAATCACAGATACAATAAGCGTTGAGAAATTTCAGTTAAATGATTGTGTGTATGGAAAAGGATTGACTTGGTGAGAAGAAGCAATGATAATTGCTCCGATATCTCAAATTCAACCTGTCCTTTGACAAATTTTGCATAATTCTATCATACTTTAAACAATGAATAAACTCATGAATTGACTACAAAAATTGAAGGAAAGGTACCAATAGACATTTCTCCTTCAAAATTATGAAAAATCGTCTGAGGTAAAGGATACCACCAAAGTGAAATTCATGGGTTGTACAGAAATGTTGAACACCTAACTCTCTTTCAATTATTTAGCAAGTTAATGATTAGTTTCAAAGTTGTTTTCAAAAGCTCTAAATATAATAAATAAAGGATAACTCATGAATTGACTAAAGAAAAATTGAAGGAAAAGTGCTGAGTTGGTACTGATGAATATTTCTCCCGTCAAAATTTATGAAAATTCCTCTGAGGAAAAGGATATCACTTAACCCCTCTACTGCTGATGGCTAATTTGGCCAATACACAATGATGCAAAAAACCTGAGAAATGACCGAAACCCTGGCAAGTGGGTACTTATCTGAGAGTACTTCAAATGAATACCAACACAACAGGGTTTAGATGGTTTTCAAAAATCTTTGCATTCTTGTGCTTTGGACAAAAGTAGCCTCAGCATTTTAAGGGTTAAGTGAAGTTGATGGGTATCAGAGACATGACTGGGTTCACATGAAATTTCACTGCTAATCACAGATTTATTTTTGCTACCAGAGTTGAGGTATCGTAATTTCATTGCCATATTGACGAAAATAACTTTTCTGATATATTGTTATTTCAGAGCTGTATTGATGTGAAAACGAATCATGATTATCTTGAGATGTTGGAATTTCAGTTGTATATTGATGGATATTACGATCATGAAATAAGCCAAAGGAATCTATACTTGCACTTATACACTTGTAATTCAGTGAGCTGTGCTGGTTATGATCATGAACAGGTTTAAGGAATCCACCTTGAAATGTTATTTTGGTGAATGTGAATTGTTGTTCATTACTTGCTCCACAGATGGCGCTAGCTGTGTTGTCATTGTTGCTATATTGTTTATATGGCTGGATGTTCTTCAAACAATCTGCTACTCTTATTCACTAAGTGAGTTATGGTATCCATGGGTTGAAGGTGGGAGGAAGCTGTACCGTAAATTCTCAGAAATTTAAACCACCCTAGGAATTTGGGCCACTAGAATCATTTTGCAAAATAATTAATGGGAATTCCCTATATCTATCGCCAGTTGCCATTTAACAAAATATGGACCTAGCTGTAAATCTTGCTGATACAAAATCAATGTATTTTCAGAAAACATTGGCCACCCTGAACCCATTAAAATTGTAATTATTAGAAAATGTCCCGAGTTACTGAGAATTTACTGTAACCTTGAGGAAATCCATCAAATAACATCTAATGCTGACATTCGTTTACGTGGCAGACTTTCACTGTAATCACGTGGAGTAGACAGGTTGAAGAGGAAAAACCCAGGCTACTTGTATCATGGTCTGAGCTGAGGTCACCACTATTGATTTTAACCCGTAAATTTGTGTTAAATGTATGATTTTGAAGCATCCTCCAACCCACATCAATAATGTGGAGAGGTATGTATTTGTGCAGTTTTAATTAGATGGGAAAATCACCTTGAGTTATTCCTCCAGTGGCAGGTTTTCTTGTCGCCAGTTCTGTCAATCAAATGTAGAGATATCTTTGTCTATGAATTCAATTGAGTAATGAAATGGGCTGGCGTTTCTTTTTTAGCCTCAATAAATGTTTTAACCCCTCCAATGCTGAGGCTAATTTCGTTCAAAGCACAAGGACACTAAAACTTGTTAACCATGTTAAACCTGTCATGTTGGTACTCATTGGAGTACTCTGAGATGAGTACCCATTTGCCAGGGTTTCAATGATTTTTCAGGATTTGTGCATCATTTTGTATTGGCCAACTTAGCCACCACCAGCTTATGCTGCTGTTGGCTGATTTGGCCTTTATAAAATGACGCAAAAACCTGAAAAATGACTGAAACCCTGGCATATGGGACTAATCTGAGAGTACTCAGTGAGAGCTATCCAATGAATACCAACATGGCAGGGTTTAGATGGTTATCAAAAATCTTTACGTCCTTGTGCTATGGACATAAGTAGCCTCAGCATTGGAAGGGTTATGCATCCATAATGTTTTAAAATAAAGTTTCCTCATCGACAAAATAATCTTTTATTAGGATGATTTAGAACTACTGCTCTGGTTGTAAGGACGTTTATTGGTTACCCAGGGCATGGAGTGGGTATGAAGTGATGTTACCTTGAGGAGAGGCTAGACGTTTACCTGTATGTGCAATTGTATAGCAAAAATGCCACTACTTATTTATTACTGTCCAAAAGATGACTATTTACAAAAGATGGATTTAGTTTGGAGAACCCATTGGAGGAGACTAGGTGAACCAGTTTGGGTGGTCCATTGCTCAAACCTATTTGAGAGGCAGTTGGTTGAAATGCAAGTCTCAAATTTTCTTGGGAATAACAAAATCAAAAATTGTGAGTACTCTGATGAGTACACATGTACCAGGGTTTCAGTCTTTTTCGGGGATTTTTTGCGTAAATTTGTATTGGCCAAAGTAGCCACCAGCAGCATAAGGGTTAATTGTCGTTTGAGGATAAACTTGATATGTACGCACCAGGCGGCCCCAGGTTCTCTGAGTGGGAGAGGTTGATTGTTTTAGCTAGGAGTAATAGTGTTAGTAAGCTGTCAGACAGGTCGGCTCAGACCATGACATGGGCCAGTGCCCCTATCTACAGTACAGACATTTAATTCCTGCACCGGTCGACCGGACGCCTGCCAGTAACTGGTTGTACTGACACCCATGGATAACATGTCAAAAAATAAGCCAAGCACATCAATCGCCCATATAAATTGCGAATCAAAGCTACTTTCAGTTGTGAGGTCATCCATGCATCCATACCTAGGAAATTGGGTGGCAATCAGGTGTGTGGTCGTGTATTATGTCTTGGGTACCCTCTTGTGCAGGAATTAAATGTTGGCACTGTAGGGGACGCCCTAATCCCATAGGGTGCTGCGTGCCTCATGCCCAGGGTGCTGCACACCCTCCTTTAACTGTAGCTCATGTAGTTAACTTCTATTTTGTAAATAAATCATACTGTTGAACCCTGTGTTTGTTTTCTATCGTAAGTTCTAATATATAGTTATTTGACTGTAGTTCATACTAGTGGTCGGACGATTTAGCGAGAACTCAAGCATTTGGTTGAGGTGAGGCCGACTCGACCCGTTCGAACGGCATTTGAAATAATCAATAATTTCAAATGTGAAATTTCTGAATATATTTTGCAAAATTACACGGCCAAAACATACAAAAACAATAGAACTTTACGTTAAGTGACACAGAATGGCTCTGTGTCAACACTCAATATAGTAAACAAATCTATTGCGCCATATTTGGTGCACTGATTCATCAAACATGTGTGCCTGGCATGAGCCGGCCACGCCGCGGCACAATCATGTTTAAAATCGTTTGCCTTATAATTGCAGCAATGTGGACGTAAAACTCGAACCGAATCGATTATTTTTTGATCAATCAATCCAAAAAAACCTTCGCATCCAAACCCTAGTTCGCACTAAACAATAAATCAAAAGGCAGTACAATACAACAGGATTAAATTAGGTCAGGAAATGAAATGATTAGGAAATTAAAATCAGGTACATTTAATTACAATATATGAAAAACTCAAGTTTGTCCAGTGTTCAGATTCAAATCTACAGTTAAGCAATGGGGTCAGATGCCAGAAACGGCGTATCATTTAATTTATAAATTCATATTTGTAAGTTACTTTCTGATCAATATTTCTCCCTTAAATAATTTCTAGTAATTGCATTTGAGAGTTTGTGCACTTCAGGCATGAATGGGTGTAAGGTTCCAATGTAGGTGTTAAAGGTTATTATTAGTGTTATAACTTATAGACCACCTTCATGGTTAGCCCGCCACACCCCATGTACCATAATTTATTTCTAGAATTCAATTATAACATGGAGTGCGTTTTACAATCATTTAACCCTTCCAACACTGAGGCTACTTTCGTCAGAAGCACAAGGATGCAAAGATTTTTGAAAAACATTTAAACCCTGTCATGTTGGTATTCATTGGTAAGCTCTCACAAAGTACTCTCAGATGCCTGAGTTTCAAAACATTTTTTTGTATCGGCCAAATTTGCCACCAGCAGCACAAGGGTTAACCCCTTCATGCCTGAATATTTCCTTGACAAATGCTGCCAGGATATAAAATAACTGGAATTTAGTACAAATTTACAAATTATTTGAAGGAGAGTTGCAGCTTGCGTTATGATTATCAATTCTCTCTCAAATATTTTTGTGCAATTGCTAAAGTCACAAAGATATCATCATAATAGTCACCAAGGCTTTTGTCATTAAACCAGCCAAAAACAGCTTCAGGCAACCTGGTGTAACAACTGCAAGTTGAATCTTGTAGGCTGGGAAATCAAAAGCAAAAACAACAAGATAATTCTCAAAATTTTCAAAAAGCAAATTTATTCATCAACTATTTGTACAAAAAGGTTACGATTTTTTTTCTTTTTCCTTTTCAAGTGATAAAAAGATAAATCTGCTTCTACATAATCAGTCAACCGTGTCATTCCTTTCACTGCTTCTTCTATAGGTGCTTCAGGTGCAAACACTCATATTCCGATACCCCTCCTATGCTTAAACCCTTCCAATACTGAGGCTTCTTTCACCAAAGCACATTTATGCATTTCTTTTTGAAAACCATCTAAACCCTGTCATGTTTGTATTCATTGGAAAGCTCTCACCAAGTACTCTCAGATGAGTACCCATTTTCCAGGGTTTCAGTCACATTTTCAGCTTTTTGCATCATTCTGTGTTGGCAAAATTAGCTACCTGCAGCATAAGGGTTCAACTACTACCTGTTAATTTAAATGGATTTTTACTCAAAAGAATTCACAATACTTCAACCTACTCCCAGTTAAACCAGCAGTATGTACGTCTTTTCGTAATTGTTAAATCAAAACATTCTTCTATGGAGTAATTCAAAATAGCCATAGGGTCAGTCAAGGTTAAAACACAGTCTTCCCATGCTGTTTATATATTTTAAATTATTATGATTTTGATTAAGAAATTACTTTTAGAAGAATACTGTCCTGTATATTTTTAGAAGGATACTGTCCTCCATATTAAGGATTACTTTCTTGAAGTGAAGTAGCTTAGCTTCTTTCAAATTTTACACACATCACATCTATCCACTCCAAATGACATTCAAAATAAAACACCTTAACAAAATTTCTTCACCTGAAGAGGAAGCCAGGTCTGGCTCATCACTTCTCTGTATGTAATACTATGTATCACAATGAAATCTCCAAGAAATATGAAGGAGTAAAAGAAACAGTTGTCACTCATATTAAACCCTCATACATTTAATGTGTGCTTCTAAATTCTTAATATCTAGTCTCTAATTATTCAGCTGATGCTGATGTTATGAATTGAAATTAAACTTTCCTCAGGAGGTCTCAAACAAAAATACTCTTTCAGACTAACTGCAGAATTTACATTTGGTTGGAAATACTGCCGATTATCCACTCTCCATTTGAATTGCGTTCTATCCCTTTTCTTGAAAAGTAATCGCTAAATTATGAAATGTTTAGACCCTCTGAGGCAATCTGCCATAAGGTGAGAACCTCTCGCTGAGAAGACATCTCATAACATAAAAATACCTGCCAAGCTTTTGTGGCAAGTGGAGCAGAACACAGCTTTCCTAGCCCTTCCAATGCTGTAGCTACTTTAGTCCAAAGCACAAGAACGCAAAGTTTGTTTAAAACCATATAAACCCTGTAATGTTGGTATCATTGGAAAGCTCTCGACGAGTACTCTCAGATGAGTACCCATTTGCCAGGGTTTCAGTCATTTTTCAGTTTTTTTTTGCAGTATTTTGTATTGGCCACCAGCAGCATACGGGACATGGCCAGCTCTTTTACAAACTGGCAGATTGAAAAGAAATCATTGGAAAACCCCCTGAGTGGTATCACTATATTATTTTCCAAACATAAGTTTTTCTTTGCATCATTAAATAATTCAAATTGGAATAAAAATCTTTGAAATGAAATCAACAGTGCTTCAGTCGGAGACTCTCTTTCAGCTGTTTTTAGGTAACTTTTTAGGGAATGTTGCTGGAATGTCTTTTTCAGGATGACGCAAACCGCTCTGCTCTTTTTTGCTTCTTTGCCTGCAAAGAGAATACACTTGGATATAGTGACACACTTGATGATCTTTAGTTCTAATTGAGAGAGAGAGAGAGAGAGAGAGAGAGAGAGAGAGAGAGAGAGAGAGAGAGAGAGAGAGAGAGAGAGAGAGAGAGAGAGAGAGAGAGAGAGAGAGAGAGAGAGAGAGAGAGAGAGAGAGAGAGAGAGAGAGAGAGAGAGAGAGAGAGAGAGAGAGAGAGAGAGAGAGAGAGAGAGAGAGAGAGAGAGAGAGAGAGAGAGAGAGAGAGAGTAATGAAGTAAATGAACCTACCTCTACATCATTGTCAACTATTTTTGCCGATGTTCCTGTGGTAATGGCACCGAATCGTTCCTTTCTCTTTAAAATCTTGGCTTGCTCATCCGTCTAGGTTAAAAAATAGAAAAGCCAGTGTAGTTATTCATATATCATAGTTAGGGGAGAAAAAAATGTGATGCACTTTCAATAAATAAAGGGGACAAACAATACTTAATTATTCTTTTTTAACTCATTTGCAATGCGTTGACATTTCATTACATTCAGAAACTACTTTATCATATTTGTGGCAGATGAATTTTTACTTCATAGTTTAATTTAGTAATCCAACCAAAGTAATTTGTATTCATTTATCATGAAATACTATATTCTAATATCTGTGAGGGGTGCTTACATTGAAAAGAATAGAAATATTTGAGTACCCACTAGATAAACAAGATGAAAAGCTGAGAATAAGGATTTTCTTTTTAAATTTTGCAAACATTGCAGGTTTTTTTTTAATTTCATCTTGCATGCATGAAAAAAATATCTATATTGAACATACATGCGGAATAGTACTTTCATACTGGTAACAATTGTTCATAAAACATACAAGTCTGAAAGTACAAATTCAATTAGAGATTAACACGGTATACAGTACATGATCTTATTGTGAGAAAAATGTGAAAAAATATGTAAGGCAGGGCTCGACACTAACAGTGAACCGCTGGCCCCAGGCCAGTAAAAATTTCCAAAAGTGGCTTTGGGCCAGTAAAAACATTTAATTGGTCCTTCAGGGCCGGTAAACATTAGGAGACATTCTTCTTAACATGTTTTCCCCCACATCAGGCACATTAAATGCCTGATAATGTTATGAGAAAAATTTCTAAGACCAGTATAAATTTTGCTGGAGCAGTAGATCATCGGTCCTACTGTTCCTACTGGGCCAGTAACTTTTT
The DNA here is from genome assembly GCA_963942565.1 of Maea johnstoni. NCBI lineage: Eukaryota > Metazoa > Annelida > Polychaeta > Spionida > Magelonidae > Maea > Maea johnstoni. The sequence continues at coordinate 27,503,529 of OZ012696.1, forward strand.
AACCCTTATGCTGCTGGTGGCTAATTTTGCCTGAACAAAATGATGCAAAAAACCTAAAAAATGGCTGAAACCCTGGCATATGGGTACTCATCTGAGGGGACTCAGCGAGAGCTATCCAATGAATACCAACATAACAGGGTTTAGATGGTTTTCAAAAAAACTCTGCGTCCTCGTGCTTTGGGCAAAAGTAGCCTGAGCATTGGAAGAGTTAAGTTAGCGTCGAGACCACTATACTAACTGTGGCTACAGGGTTGGAGAGAACAGCGCCAAACCGCTCTGCACGCTTTTTCATTCTTTCTGTTTCAGCGGACTGAAAAGAAATTCACTAAGGTTAAATGTGAAAATATAATAACCTAGTCCCTTTTTTGAAAATTAAAGGACAATTCCACCATGAATAAAACATAGACCCAAATAGTTTCTAATGGTAGTAGACTAAAATGGCCGCTCCCAGTGCCTCCATTTCTTGTCTGTCAGGATGTGTTTAAACAGTAATATAATTACATATTTGGGCCTATGTTTTTTTCATGGTGGAATCGTCCTTGAAGCAGTATTTTAGACCCTACATTTGATTTACAGATACTTATAACTAAGTGAATCTGTGATTCAGTTTTAACTCATTCATTGACTTACTAACCATTATCAGTGACTAAATTGAACAAAGCTCTATAAAAGAGAAATGTACATTGTCAACATTATTTAAATGGAGTGGTAGGAATAAATTTTGATCATAGACCACTCGGCCGTGGTCATACAGTGCCGACATTTAATTCCTGCACTAAATGCTTGGGCAGCTCGGGCATATTACTCAATTGCCACCCACTTTCCTGGGCATAGATGTATGGATGACCTCACACAGGAACGTAGCTTTGATTTGCATGCTATGTAGGTCATTGATGTGCTTGGACTATTTTTTGGCATGTCATCCATTGGTTTTGTACAACCAGGCACTGGCAGATGTCTGGTCAACTGATGCAGGAAATAAATGCCTGTACTGTAGCTGTATACAGTCTGATCCAGGATTTAGGTGTCCTGAGGGGCGACTTTTGAGTGTTTGGGTGTCTGCTGGCTAAGACTATCATTGTAAGATCGTCCTGGTATATTCTACTTACTGTCTGTAATGTGGTGGATGTGACTGTACCGAATCGCTCAGCTCTTTTCTTCAACTTCTCCAACTCCTCTGCCTGTAAACAGTGATAAGAACACATTGAAAGCTGTGGACAACCTCTATATATATACACACACACACACACATATATATATATATATATATATATATATATATATATATATATATATATATATATATATATATATATATATATATATATGTAGCCTTAGCATTTGATTGGTTGATCATTGTCTACCCGCAACGACCAGAAAAAAAGATAATATTTCATAATTTTCCCTTTCATGTAGCTTAAGAAGAATAGGGTCCATTAAAAGTATAGCGAGCTACTTTCAAAGTTTCCTCTTTACAAAAACATTTTAATCTCTATGCTGTAGAATTATGATATCATCTTGACTTTATCTAATCTTCTGGAAGAAAGTAGCCTTAGCATTGCAAAGGGTTGATTGAACAGGAAAGATTTGATGATTCCGTCCATTACTGAAAGCACTCACGCTGGGAGGGGTCTTGGCCGCTGTGATAGGTGTCGCTTTCCCGGCTGACTGCTGAGGCTTCTTAGCTGCTGCTGCCTCTGTGCCCAGACCAAACCTGAAAAACAACCACACAGCAAAAATATAGTAACTAGGGAAGAATTTCAAACTAGTCACTTGAAACTATCTCACACGACTTTCCCACAGAGGATTTGAAATTCCCTACCAATTTTTGATCTTCAGAAATGAAGAATTAAAATTATAAGAGGATTCTTTAAATAAAACATAGATGTTAACCCTTAAAAAGATGAAAACTTTCATCGTTTAAGGGTAATCCATCTACAACCTTATAAACCCCTTCTTACCCCTTATCCTGGAGACTGGTGAGTCCAGCGTCACTTCTTTTTCTTTAGAATGGCGCTAGACCAGTGATAGAGAACAATTCCCATAGTGGAAATATATACAGTACATGTATTACTAGGGTGTAATGTCTTTCTAAGGCTCATACAAACACTCACCTTTCTGCCCTTGAGGTTTTTTTATCTTCTGCATTGATTCCAAACCTCTTGGCTCTTTCGGCCATTTTCTGAAAAATCAACAAAACATATAATCAGTGCACGAAAAATCCACAGGATTCCTGTATGTTAGGATTTCAAGTGTTTTCAACAGCTTAAGCCACAACTCAGAGAGGAACCTGGTAGCCTGAAAAAGAATTGCTCTTACAAATAGTCCCAAAAGATCTTACAGTTGTAGAGACACCACAGACAGTATATAATACTGTTTATGAGATTAAGAAGCCAAGTTAACATCTCCTGTCCACAGATGGGCCACATATAAATTGAAACACAAACTGCAAACATAAGTTTGCCATTTATCGTATGACACACCCACATTAATCCACATCCAAAATGTTTTCTAGATTTGCTTTTGCTAAATTAATATCGGGAAAGTTTCACCAAATAACATTGCTTCTGAGCAGAGCCCGCGCCAGGATTTTCATATTATCGAGAAGTCATTTCCCAGGCTTTGCAGAGAATCAACTTGATTAATTGAATTTTTTAAAGGAAATTCCAGACCAAAGTATCTGGATGACCTTCTTCTCATCTGCTCCCTGACTTACCTCTGCGGCTGTCTTTCCTGTAGCAGCAGCACCGGTGGCTCCCTCTGGTCCCGTAATCTTGACATGAGTGATCTGCGGCCTGCAAGCAAACAAAAACATCTTTAACCCTTCCAATGCTGAGGCTACTTTCGTTCAAAGCACAAGAATGCAAAGATTTTTGAAAAAAAACTAAACCCTGTCATGTTGGTATTCATTGGATAGCTCTCGTTGAGTACTCTTAGATGATTACCCATGTGCCCGAGTTTCAGGTATTTAAAAAGTTTTTTGCATCATTTTGCATTGGCCAAATTTGCCACCTGCGTAAGGGTTAAAACCTTTCTCTATATTTCAAATTTAAGTTTATGTGTATAGCAGTGGTTTCATGGCCAGATATTTTGATTTAAATCAAATTAACCAAAAATATGCAAAAACAATATTTGGTTACGTTGACTCAAATGAATTGAGACTATTTATCATCCTCAATGAAACAATGTATCTTATAGACCAGGTAATTTGATACATCATTTGATACATAATTCCATATAATTTCAAGATGGAACAATCTAACAATCAGCATAATGGTTCAAAGAGGGAAAGGGATTTCAAAAGCGTTTGAGAAATAATATTTGTTACATTCAATGCTTCACCTAAAAATAATGTTTCATAATTATCATTATAGAAACATGCTTAGTAGGTAAGGCCGCCATTTCACTTTGGAAGTCTGGATAGGGTCAAGTTAAAAGATCCTTAACACAGAAATCACAGGATAGACTATTGTAAGCAGAAGTTTAAAGTTTGGCCTGTAGGTTTTAAAACATAACTTCATCTGTCAGACAGAAGTTCCTTTTGAAATATTTTTAATGTATGAATAATTTGATATATAATATTTATCTATCGAAACCCAACCAATAACTTCACTTAAAATCCAACCTTTTTTCTGAAGTAATCTCAAAAGTACCAAAGATCCAGATCACAATTTCAAGACAAAACTTCTCAGAATGAATGAGTTAAAATAAATTACTGTGCATAAGAGCTGACAGAGTAATCTTAGCATCATATACAGTTACAGAGAAAAACAAATGTCAAAGCGCAAAGTCGGTTGAAAAGAAAATGTTTAAGAGAGGTTTCCCTAGATAAAAGGGAAAGTTATATGCCGGGATAACACCCTTCACAGGCTTCCTATCTTTACATGTTCCGCAGAAAGTCACTTCTCAAGTTAACCCTTTCAATGCTGAGGCTACTTTTATACGATGTACAAGAAGGTAAAAATGTTTAAAAACTCTTTAAATCATGTCTTGCTGGTATTCAATGGAAAGCTCTTGCTGAGTCCTATCAGATGAGTACCCATTTGCCAGGGTTTCCGTCATTTTTCAGCTTTTTTCGCATCATTTTGTATTGGCCAAATTAGCCACCAGCAACATAAGACTATAGGGTTAAACAGACGCTGAACAGGAGGCTGCAATACCTTCGGAAGCAGTGTTGTATGTGTGGCTTCAGAACTCGCCTGGCGAAGTTATCGTGGAGATTTTGAAACTAGACTGGCTTATATATAGAATTTGGGAGCTGTTTTCCTTAACCTTAAAGCCATGAAGTCTGGCCAAGTTATCACAGAGATTTTGAAACTAGACTTGCTTATAACAAATTTGGAAGACATATTGCCTAACCCATTCATGCTTGATATGAGGGACCCTTCTGAAACTGTTGCTGGTACTTTTGACAAAGAGTTGATACCTTAATTGGCAAAAATGTGGTGCTATCTAAATTATACATGAGCACATTTTCACTATTTTGTAAGCTTTTATCCAATTTTTTAATAGAGTTTTAGCTGAAATTAGCCCTATACTAGAGTCAAGCTATCAGGTAATTGAGCAATATAGTATCCCTTATGCTGCTGAGGCTACTTTCGTCCAAAGACAAGGAAGCAAACATTATTGAAAACCAACTAAACCCTGTCATGTTGGCATTCATTGGATAGCTCTTGCTGAGTGCTCTCAGATGAGTACCCATGTACCAGGGTTTCAGTCATTTTTCAGGTTGTGTGCATCATTTTGTATCAATTGGCAACATTAGCTATCAGCAACATAAGGGGTATTATGTAGAAGTAGTACTCACTTGCTGGTTGGGCTCTGTGTCTCTTCAGCAGCCTTCTCCTGCAAGTTGAAAAGAGGAATGTTGCATAGACATAACAGAAAAAGTAAATGAGATAATCTGAGACTTTAGTTTAAACTTGACAAACAAGAGCAGAGATGCAGTTTAACTATATGGAAAGGTTGCATAGATGCAAATAGGACTGGTGCATGATATAATTTGGGACTGGATATTTTTAGTTTAAACTTGACAAACAAGAGCAGAAATGCAGTTTGACTTGACCTTTTTTGTAAAACTGTTAGGTGTGAAATGTTACATCACTGTCAAATGCTTAGTAGTAGTAAATTATGTTATAAGCTTGCATACTCATGACTACATAGTAATAGTCATGACAATCCTATTCATGTAAATTTTCTGGCATTTGCTGTTGCTTTTAATGTTTGATCTTTTTTTTCTATACCAAAGAAATTTGAATCTAAAATTAGCCCAGTAGGAAAATCAACATTCTCTCCATAAATCTTTTCAACCAGTTACCTGAAACACACTATTTTTGAACTGAATGTTTTGAGTCGACTGTTTTGAGTCGACTGTTTTGAGTCAACTGTTTTGAGTCGACTGTTTTGAGTCAACTGTTTTGAGTCTACTGTTTTGAGTCAACTGTTTTGAGTCGACTGTTTTGAGTTGACTGTTTTGAGTCAACTGTTTTGAGTCTACTGTTTTGAAGTCAACTGTTTTGAGTCAACTGTTTTGAGTCTACTGTTTTGAGTCAACTGTTTTGAGTTGACTGTTTTTGAGTAGCCTGTTTTGCGTTGACTGTTTTAAGTCGACTGTTTCGACTTGAACTGTTTTGAGTCTTGTTTCTTACCTCAGGTTTCGGTTCCTCCACAGTACTGACTTCAGCCTCAGCTTCCTCTTCTTCTGCCTCAGCTAATTAAAGAATATCAATACAATACACATGTAATACATATCATATATACACATAACAGATAACATAGCAATTGGATTGGTAGATAATATTAATAAAATATGATATATATTATATATACACATTAAGAATAACAGTATATATATATATATAATATATATATATATATATATATAAATAAAATATATAATTATATATATATATGTAAATATATATATATATATATATATATAGAGAGAGAGAGAGAGAGAGATGAGAGAGAGGAGAGAGAGAGAGAGAGAGAGAGAGAGAGAGAGAGAGAGAGAGAGAGAGAGAGGAGAGAGAGAGAGAGAGAGTGGAGAGAGAGGAGAGAGAGAGGAGAGATGAGAGAGAGAGAGAGAGAGTGAGAGGAGGAGAGAGAGAGAGAGAGAGAGAGAGAGAGAATATTGTGTGTGGAGGGTCTAGAAAAAGTGTGTGTAGGGTTTAAGAAAAGTGTTTGGAGGATCTAGGAAAAGTGCAGTTAAGTGTAATAAAAACGGTGTGATACTATGAGAAAGGAGTACCGTAAATTCTCAGTAAATTGGGACACTTTTTAATAATTACAATTTTTTATGGGTTGAGGGTGGCCCCATGATTTATCAAAATATGGACAAGACAGAGTAATAGTTGTCCATACTTTGTGAAACAGATACCAGTGATAGTTCAAGGGTGGGCCATAATTCCCAATAATCATTTTGCAAAATAATTATAGTGGCTCAAATTTCTAGGGTGGTCTAAATTTCCGAGGATTTTCAGGTAAGTGAACTCCAACGAAAAAAATTAATCCATCAAAATGCAGGTTTAGGTTGCAAGGGTGCAATGAATTTGCAGATAACAAGGACTTCCTCTTTGAGGGGTCTGTTAGCCTAAGTGACCAGCTCTTAGTGAATATATAGTGAATTTAGAGTGAACATAAAGTGAATTTATGATGATCAGTGTTGTAATCAGGAAAGACCTACCATTTTCAGTACTCTCTTCTAACACGGCAGCCCTCTGAATACAGAAATACATACAAGATTGAAAATCAAATACACAGAACGAAGGTTATACCCAGGGCACGACGTTAACTTTTTGCAGCGAGATTCAATTTTAAGTTGCCCTACTCCCAACTTTCACTTGCCCACTTGAAAAATTGTAAGTTTTATAATATTTCATTTAAAAACCAAGTAGATCATGGTTCTGGGATGTGAAAGCATATTTTTCTAGGACAAGCTTGGATGCCAGACAACGAAACTTGCACACATTCTCAAAAGTAAACCAGAAATATACAAAGCGTACTTTCCCAGTGGGGCAAGCAAGATGCAGTTTACACTTGCCCCACAGCTATAATTTACAAATTCTACTTGCCGGGGCAATGGGGCAAGCACCAATGTCGAGCCCTGATACCAAAAGTGACCTGTTTACTGTTAATATGGAATGGTTTAAGGCAACAGGTATACAAGAAAACCTCCTTATGTGAGCACCTCTCACATGTGAACACATCCTATTGTGAACATGTTGTGAGTATCATTTGTTCCCAAAATATTGAGAAAAGGCCTTTTTACAATTGCTAATTTTGGGCACCCAGTCTCTAAATCCTGGCTAAGACCCTGACCTGAGATATGAACACCTCTCCATGTGAATAATTCTACCCAGG
>OZ012696.1:27511090-27531090 GCA_963942565.1 Maea johnstoni
ATATATATATGTATATATATATATATATATATATATATATATGTATATATATATGTATATATATATATATATATATATACATATATATATATATATATATATATATATATATATATATATATGTGTGTGTGTGCGTGTGTGAGTATATATATTTGTGTATATATTCTAAAACCAATGCTTTAGTTAAACTACACACACGTTTTAACTGCCACCTAGAATTAAGTATGTTATATATGAAACATAGTATTAAAGGGAACTATAGGATGACATTTTCAGAATATATTTTGCAAATAAGTTTGAGTTGAATGTGTATATGTTATTCATATAAATAACTTTAATCCATTCCTACCCATAGATTGCCATAACAGTCATATCGACATGAAAAATGATTGATTAAAATATCTGACTGCATAAAGTAATTCTATTCCACATAGACTTCTTATACACTATAATTGGATGCTTGAATATCGTGCTTGTGGCAGCCTCATCATATCATATTGTATGATAGCATTAGTTTGCACTAATGTGGTATAACAACCTTCTTTGCTTACTCGCAGTGGGTACTGCCCCGATGGCCGAGTGGTCTAGAGTATTGCAATCTGGTTGCTAGCTAAAGTACCTATCGCCACTGCCAGAGGTTACAAGCTCGAATCCAACCCAGGCATTTAAGAAAAGTTGTCAGTGAGTCATTTGCATAATTTGATTCAGTCTGTGTGCTACAGTTTCGTTCACCACTTTCATCAAGGTAATTGTTTTGTATTGTATGTTTAAATACAATTATAAATGATAAACGAAATTCCAAATCCAGTTTCTTGTTGGCTGTGTCTCACCACTGTACAAGGCGTCGTCGATTTACTCCACCGTAAATGCATGCCTAGGAGATTAATACACTATCCCTCCGATAGGGAAACGGTTGGTCAGATAAGGCTAGTGTTGATTGACGCGCTGAAATAAGGCTGGAGGTTAGGGACAGTGCCAACCTGTGAACACACGACAATGTTCGGCAATGTTCGAACGCCCAGAGAATGATTAATTCCAAACCTCATTGTGACATAAGCAAAGAGTAAAACCAACTATAGTGGCTTTATGATATGCCACAGAGGATGGGGTCTAGTGCCGAAAAAGTGTGGTGAAGAAGTCAGGAAGGGTGGGGATAGTGCATGTTATGACACTATCCCCACACCCCGTCACTCATGACAGAGATTTATTTGATATTATATCCATAATCCTGATTTGTCGGAATATACGTAAGGGATACATTTATCTCTTCCGATGCTGAGGCTATTTTCGTCCTAAGCACAAGGATGCAAAGATTTTTGAAAACCATCTACACCCTGTCGTGTTGGTATTCATTGGATAGCTCTTACCGAGTCTTCTCATGAGTACCCATGTGCCAGGGTTTCAGTCAATTTTTCAGGTTTTTTGCATCACTTTTTATTGGCCAAATTAGCCCCCAGCAGCAAAAGGTTTATACTGCTGTTGCAGTCAACACATATCACCCAGGTCTTATTGTGTATCTCCCTGACACCTTCACAGCTTATAGGGCTTAGTTCCCATACAGTAAAAACTCTATGTTCCATTAGCTGATTGTTTACTATAGGTGTTGGTACATCATAACAATTGACTGACGTAATACATCTTCTTTACTATAAGTGTTCGTGCATGGTGTCTATTGACTGACGTAAAACACCTTGCATATATATTCTTAGGTATCATTAAATCCATGATCCAAAATCAAACCAAGAATGCTTGGTTCAAATCCTGCTGAGGCATGTGAGAAAGTTCCTAGTGACTTGTGGTTAATTTAGTCGATGGTTTTTTCAGGTACTTTGATTTCCCCCTTCGTCCAACTACATTCACCATTTAGCAGCAATATGACAGTGGAACGATGTGATAAACGGATTTCCATAACTAAATCTAACCCGAGTTGAACTCGAATGTACAATATATGATATGATATGATATAGGCATGTAATACTACTACTACTTCTACTACTACTACTACTACTACTACTACTACTACTACTACTACTACTACTACTACTACTACGACTACTACTCATTCTACTACTACTCCTTCTACTACTACTACTACTACTACTACTACTACTACTACTACTACTACTACTACTACTACTACTACTATTGATAAAAATATCATTCGTATAGCACTATTCCCATTTTGAAATCTTTGTTTCTTATAGGGTTAATTGTTTAAGATATGTTCATTTGAGATGTTTACATACTTTAAAGTCTATGTCCTTTCCTCTTGATCAGATCAGTTATGACTGACACCACATACATGTGTCATAAGCCCTCCCTTATAGTGGACACGAGCTCCATTGGTGAACACTATGCATGTTGTTGTTTTTAAAAGTTTTTTTTTCTCAAGAGAAACTTACTAATTAGGGGTATGTGTGTACTGTTAATGTATTCCTTATCAAAAGACACTTCAGTCAGTGTACACATATTTTACAATCCAGCCTGTATAACGCACTTTAGAAAGATGGGTCGTAGATCATCCGAGTGCATCATATGCAACACCCGTATGTGTCGATTGCGCAATGTGCCAAATGTGATTGTATGGTAATGCCCCCCCCCCCCCCCCCCTCCCCTGCTGCATCTCCCTGATATCTACGTCTCTGCCCTTACGTAGCGTGTTACCTTTTAGTGATGGCTCACGTAACCCCGTGTTTCTGAGTGGCGGATTGGATAACTGAAGACCTTAGATGAATAAAACAGTGGATAGGTAGCGAGAGACCAATTACCATATGCGCTATGGTGAAGACCTTACTATCCCAGGGATCTCGAATCTCGCAGAACCTCTCCTCAGTGTGACGTCACTAGGAGACAAAGACCATGAGGGCTCTCGTATCGTCTAAATTACAGAGTAAGTTGCGCACCAACATGCGCAGAACGCGACTTTTTGGCTATCCGCCGCAGCCAGATTGTTCAGGGAGAACTGCCGGTTGCGGTTCCGGTTGATCGACATTCGTGCTAAAGACAGCCTGCGAGGGGCACATAGTCATACAGAATCCCAGAAAATTGGCTTTATTTCTCTGCCTTCAGCTGTAACCTGCGGAAAGCGTCTTTACGGTTATGCACATGTTGAGGTTGCTGTCAGGTGGTTCCAAGGGAGGGGAGGGGGTAGGGCGTAGAGACCATGAAGTTACGAATACTGTATACAGCTTTAGTTTGGAGTGCTATTTTTTTTGCCTTATAGCACTGCTGGAGGATATTCGTGCTACTTTAAATTCGCGCATTTAAGCACTCAAACATAGCCATATATTAGAAGGATATTTATTTCAAGGATGTTATTTTGGCGCTTTCATGGGAGCGCTAAAATTAAATGCCTGTTAAAATACAAGTAATACCGTACATTGCCAAACTCTCGTAGAGTCTCACACACCTGTTGCATCTAGGGGCCTATATAAGGACGCCCCTCAGAATTGTATAGGGTAGCATATGGGGTTGATTTTTATCAATTGCTTTTTCCCCTACTCTGGATTTATTTGACAATTTAGCCTATACAAAGTATACATTGCCTGAAAGGTATTCTGAGGAGGAATACATTACGCGTCACACAATAATACCTTTCCAGTAGGGTGTAAAATGCTTGGATTAAAACACTCAAAAAACAAACAAAAAACAACGACATGCATTGTGATCTCCTTATTCACAATAATGGCCCGGGGACTTTCAAACTGTACATATCTCACGCAGGCCATCTAGTGAGCAAGTGATGAATTAAACGAGGTTACACTAAGCTTTGGGTTGGCATATTCTTCAGGTTAGATACAAAATAAAATGCCGTAGATTTCTGTGGCCCCTGATGACTGTGCTGCCACCTGTAGTTACATATAGCGTAACACCTACCAACTTCGATATCTAGTCGTATGTTCTAGTTAATATGGTCATTTATCATCAGCTCCACTCTGAATCGTTCAGCCAGCAGGTATCGCACTCGGTCTGACGGCCTCGTGCGATACCTGCTGGCTTCTCGCAGTCATCTTCCCGTATACCAAGGGGCCTGCACTGACGGCTGTGTGATCTAAGACGCCGCCACTGACTGCACGCTGTCTCTCACCACTGTCTGGGTTCGAATCCCGGCCTTGGCATGTGAGAAAGTTGCCAGTGACTTGGGGTTAGGCTGTGGTATTCGCCGGTTTCCTCCACTTCTTAAGTTCTTACAACTGGCTGGTCACGAATTGGCATAATTGTGACGAAAAACCAGATTCCAAATTCCAAAAAATCCGTATACCATTTTCACAACAAGGATAACTATTAGTGACTCAGGCTGCGCACCACGCCCTAGTCTGTTCTCAGCCAGACCTGTTTTGTTGTTGGGGTTTTCAGACCAGGATGCTATTGTAGTGTCACGCGCATGAAGTTGTTAGTGTCTGTTTTATTCCAGCGTAGTACAAGCTGCCGCCGCCTCATAAACTACACTTACTGCCCCTACACCGCGCGGATCTCATCCTCTAGACACCAGCCTTTTAGAGTGCTTCTAGATGGCACAATTAAAACGTGTGAACGTCTTTTGTTTTTGTATGCCCCTTGTATCGAGACGATCACCATCATCATCACTATCATCTTCATCATCATTATCATCATCATCATCATCATCATCATCATCATCAGTATCATCAACATCATCATCACAATCATCATCGTCATCATCATCATCAACATCATTGTCATCAATATCATCATCACCTCTCAACTGGTGCTTCTAATCTTCCAAAACTGCTGATCTGTGAAAGTAGTCACTCATCATATGAGCAATATTCGAATCCCTCTCAACCGGTGTTCTAATCCTCCCAAACAAACAAAAAAAAAACTTTTCGCGGTTGTACCTCATCATGCGAGGGAGGGGGTTGGGGGCTCGAATCCCTCTCAACCAGTGTTTCTAGTCCTCCCCAAAACACGATTCGTGGTTGTCCCTCATCATGCAGGGAGGGACGGGCGGACTCGAATCCCTCTCAACCGGTGTTTCCAATCCCCCGAACAAAAAGCCATTTCGTGGTTGTCTCTAGACATGCGAGCCCCCACCCCCCCCCCCCCCCCCTCAGGGGCTCGAATCCCCCTCAGCCAGTGTTTCTATAATCCTCCCAAAAAGCCATTTCGTAGTGGTCCCTCAGTAATATGTACGCCAGCGAGCTAAGTCTCCTCAGCGAAGTCTGGCTGATGCTTGTCAGTACTGTAAGTTATAACAGAATCCTAGGTGCCAGAGGAAAAAGGTCATGGAATCCATTTTCTGCCTGTCATCTTTGGTGAAAACCAGAGATGACATATAGCGGAATAATTCGCCATTTAGCTGCCGCGGTGTTTTGGGAGTTATTCATAGAAGCTTGTCAAATAGCCGCGCTATAATAAAGATAGATATCGCCTAGTGTATTTATGGCGAATTTCACGACAGCCAGATAGTCCGCTGTGGACGTTTTAACACATCTATAATAGTAGGGAAAACGTTGAAGGCCGCATTTGGACTGTTTATCCGTGGTCGTAATTGTATGAAATAGGGAAACGGCGCTACTAAATATTTAGAGGTGGTCGAGTCGACTTGAGCAAAATCTTTGAACAAATCTAAGCATGTTCAGTTATGTCTACAATGCCGACATGTAATTCCTGCACTAAATGCGTGGGCAGCCTAGGCATAATACACGACCGCACACCCGATTGTCACCCAGTTTTCCTGGCATGGATGCATACTAGAAGATGACATAGCAACTGAACGTAGCTTTGACTCGAAAGCTACGTGTGTCATTTGTATATTTGGCTTAGTTTTTGGTGACATGCTATCCATGGGTGTTTGTACAACCGGACACTGGGAGACAACCGGTCGACTGGTGCAGGAATTAAATATCTGTACTGTAGCTTATGTTTTAACGAAATACGATGGGGCACGTTTTTCAGAAGAGCACTGTAAATTTGTATTACTAGTATTTGTCATCATCCTTGATTGTTAGCTAATCACTTTAAATTGATTTGTTTTGCGGTCTTTCATACAATAACGGCGAGGCTCCGATCTTAAGCGCATTGTTACATGTGATAGGCTGGCAATCATAAAGTACAGACAGTAGATTCATGCACCAGTCGACCGGACGTCTGCTAGTGCCTGGTTGTACAAACACCTTGGATAACATGTCAAAAAATACGCCAAGGACATCAATGACCCACGTAGCTACGTTCAGTTGTGAGCTCATCCATGCATCCATGCTCAGAAAATAGAGTGGCAATCGGGCGTGCGGTCGTGTAAAAGTGACGATAAAATTCCAAGACATTCCCACCTTTCCTGAATACGGTTGGAATACGATAAATGTAGAAATGCGAAAAATGTTCCTATAATGGCAGTAAAAGTGACGATTGAATTCCAATACACTCCCACCTTTCCTAAATGCGTCTGGAATATAAAAATGACGATAAAAGTCCAATACATTTTATTCCCACCTTTCCTAAATGCGTCTAGAATATAAACACGACGATATAGAAAAGTCCAATACATTGTATTCCTACCTTTCCTGAATATGCTTAGAATGGCAGTAACAGTGACGATATAATTCCATTTCTTTCTAATCCCTACTTCCCCAAATGGGAGTAAAATGGTCATATATTCCATCTCATGTTATTCCTACCTTACCTGAATGGCAGTAAAAGTGACGATAACACTCCATCAATTCATTTCCCTTTTCTGATTGCAATAAAAGTAAGGATACAATTGCATCACAATATATTCTCACCTGTCCTGAATGGCATTGGAATGACAATAACATTACATTTCCTTCTACTCTTTGGAATTTCGATCATCGTAACTTTTTCTGCCATATTAAGGCAATGTCGCGACTAGCCAGTTGTTAATGGTGGAGTTAATCGGAGTAACCCACCACCTAACCCCAAGTCACTGGCATGTTCCTTACATACCCTAGCCGGGAAATGAACCCAGACTGTAGCGAGAAACGGTGGGCAGTGAGTGGCAATACTTTAGAACACACCGCCATCAGGGCAGGCCCTCAGTAGTGAGAGACAACTAGCAGTCGGTGGCAATGCTTTAGACAACTCAGCCATCAGGGCAGGCCCTCAGTGGTGAGAGACAGCTAGCAGTCAGTGGCAACACTTTAGAGCACACCGCCATCAGGGCAGGCCCTCAGTGGTGAGAGAAAGCGGGAATTCAGTGGCAATATGTTAGATCACACGGCCATCGGGGCAGACCCTCAGTGGTAAGTGACAGCTAGCAGTCGGTGGCAACACTTTAGACAACTCAGCCATCAGGGCAGGTTCTCAGTTGTGAGAAACAGCAGGAATTCAGTGGCAACACGTTAGATCACACGGCCAGCGGGGCAGGCCCTCAGTGGTGAGAGACAGCTAGCAGTCAGTGGCAACGCCTTAGACAGGCCCTCAGTAGTGAGAAGTAGCAGGGAGTCAGTGGCAACACTTAAGAGCACATGGCCATCAAGCCCCTACTTCTGTTCTCTCCATCACTGAATGGCAGTAAAATAGCGACAAATTCCATTACATTCAATTGCCACCTTTCCTGTATTGGCTGCTAAGTAAACAGCACTAGCCTACATATACCACCTAAACCAGGGGCTGCTCGCTGCCGCATTCCAGTCTGCTGAGTCAGCGATATTATTGCATACGCTTATACCACTACTACTGATAAATCAGGCCTACATTATTCCACATCTGGGACACGCCCAGGCTGTGCATGCATCATAACCAGGTATAAACACAACGAGGCAGCGAGGACAATAGATGTACTCACTGATACCTATAATCAACAGGCGTCTGACAAACCAGGTAAATTACGAATTACGCAATAATCAAAAATGAAAAAAATATTTTATTGGTTATAAAGGCTAACTTGTCTTATTGAAATAAATACAAATTTGTATATAACACATTGTAATATACATAGACACATATATACATACATATTTACATAGATACATACACATATACATATATACATACATAGATACATACGTAGATACATACACACATGCGTAGATAGATAGATAGATAGATAGATGGAAAGATACATACATACATGCATGTGTGTGTTTGTGTATAGTTTAAATGTTCGGAGAGAATTTGCATATACATACAATTTGACATTTATATATTCATTTCATTGAACACGAGGCGCCCTACATCAGATAGAATTCACGTGATCAAATGTTCCTAAATAGGAAGTATCTGGTTGACAAAATTCCAATTAAACCGTGCATGGCTTGGTATTGAACACGATTGTTATATTACAATCTCTGTCAGCGATGCAATTAAGATTTATGTCAAATATCCTATATAAAGTATTTGGTTACATTACTTCCCTGCAATTCGGTGTATGGAATGAACGGAATGAATATGACAAAAACTTTGACAACAATGGGGATATCGAAACCGTCATACGTGTCTCATCGACCCTAAATGATGAGTGGCATTTTAGAATAACGATACACAGGGGCGGGGGTTGCCCTATACTAAAGAATGGAGAAGTACTAATCTTAAAAGCATATTTTTTGCCCACATACGATGGTGCAGACGTGAAAGGCAGAAAAAAATCGCTGTTTTTATGGAAAAACACAGAATATTTTTATTTTTATTTTCTGTCGTTTTCCAGAAAAACAGCGGAATTCTTTTCTGCCGTTCACACCTGAACCATCGTACCTACTTGTATACACATACTTATTTATTTCGGCCGAGTTTATTAGATAAGGGTATACCCCTACCAGGTTTGGTTTAATTGTTTTAGTGTAAATGTTGGTATTGTAAACAGCCAATGTGTTTTGATGGAGCTTTAAGTTAAACATGGGGAAACCCGTGTTCATTATCTGATGTTTAGCTTTACCTTGAGACGTTTATCAAAGGGTACTGAGCAAGGGTTACAGCCAAACAAAGTCAACTTTTCAATTTACGTATGCCCCTCGGATGTTGTGTTGTATGTGATATCCCTCGTGCACGCTCGGTTTAGTCTCGCACACCAAAATTTAACCCTTATACTGCTGGTGGCTAATGTGGCCAATGCAAAATTAGGAAAAAAAACCTGAAAAGTGACTGGAACCCTGGCACATGGGTATTCATCTGAGAGTACTCAATGGGAGCTATCCAATGCATACCAACATGGCAGGGTTAAGATGTTTCTCATAAATATTTCTTGTGCTTTGGACGAAAATAGCCTCAGCAGTGGAAGGGTTAAGGTTCATTTACCATATCTCAGTAAACCAGGGTTTATAAGAATATGGATACAACCTGCATTTCTTTTTCACCGATATTCTTTCTCCTCTTGCGTCTCAGCTGGAAGGATCTGGTTAATGCAATTTTAGAAGACCTTATCTTTTTTCTGTGCTTTTACTTTTCTTCGTGAATAATAGATTGTTCACATTTAGCATCTAAGAAGGAGGTAAACCAGACTACATGAAATACCAGCATGCGACGTAAAACAGCTTAGCTACATGCGCCAAGACAGTTTTCTCGTTAACCATTTCATGCTCATAGTGCCTCTCAAGTGTATTGTCTGGGCATATGATACAGTTAAAATACCGTTTAATCCTTGTGCTGCTGGTAGCTAATTTGGCCAATACAAAATGATGCAAAAAACCTGAGAAATTACTGAAACCCTGGCACATGGGTACTCATCTGAAAGTACTCAGTGAGAGCTATCCAATGGATACCAACATGACAGGGTTTAGATAGTTATCGAAAAGTGTTGCATCCTTTTGCTTTGGACGAAAGTAGCCTCAGCATTGGAAGGGTTAAGGTTCATCTGCCACATCTCGGCGAATCAGGTTAATCATCTTATGGAATAAGCTGATAGCCAATCTTAATCCTAATGCTGCTGTTGGCTAATTTGCCTATATATATATATATATATATATATATATATATAGTCCGTGGGCCAGGAGGGGTTTCAGTGCACCCCCCCCAGGATCCTACCAGACCAGCGCTATTTTATGTAGTTTAAGGTGCTCTTTAAGATTAAGCATGTTAACATTGATTCTTTTGGGATCAACACCCCGTTTTGGGGCATTTTCACTCAAAAATGAGTAAAAACGTGTGATTTTTGGGATTCCGTCATAAAAAATTCATGTTAGACAGCAGAGGCACCAAACTTTACACAAATATACTTCGTACATTGCTTGTGGATGCTACATCAAATACAGTACCGAAAGTGACCCCTAGTGGCCATAAATTGAACTGATATCTTTAAAAATAGCGAAAATTGCATTTTTTTCTCATTTTTCTGACACTTAAGGCACCCCTGTACATCCAGCATACCCTGCAACCCCATTTTCTTTTATCAGAAAACTGCCTTAGTGTGTTTAGAACAGGATATAACCTGTTAACAGTTAAATTTTAGAACGGTTCCCGTTTTGGGGCAATTTCACTCAAAAATTACTCAAAACGTGTGATTTTAGGGATTCCTTCATAAAATCTTTATGTTAGACAGCAGATGCACCAAACCTTACATAAATATACTTCATACATTGCTTGTCAATGTTAAATCAGATACAGCACTGATAGTGATCCCTAGTGGCCATTAATTGAGTTGAAATCTTTCAAAACGGCAAAAATCGCAGTTTTTCTCATTTTTCTGACACTTAAGGCTCCCTTGTACACCCAGCATACCCTGCAACCCCATTAATTTTCATCAGAAAACTGCCTTAGTATGTATCGAGTATAATGGAACTTGTTAACAGTTAAATTTCAGAAAGCTTCAGGTTTTGGGGCATTTTCACTCAAAAATGATTCAAAACGTGCAATTTTAGGGATTCCTTCATAGAATCTTTATGTTAGACAGCAGATGCACCAAACTTTACACAAATATACTTCATTCATTACTTGTCAATGTTACATCAGATCCAGTACTGATTATGACCCCTAGTGTCCAGAATTTGAACTGAAATCTTTAAAAATGGCGAAAATCACAGTTTTTCTCATTTCCTGACACCTAAGGCACCCCTGTACACCCAGCATACCCTGCAACCCCAGGTTGCTTTTGTATGTTTTGATTATAAGATCATTTGAGGTCATTTGAGGAACTTACACATTATAAAAAGCAACAAAACTGGTTACATTTATGGTGTTGTTCATGAGAATTGGGCATATACTATCTATATTGTCACAACTGAAATCTGTATATCGGTATATTTAGTGTCTGCATTTTATTCAGATGGCAGCACCTCAACTGCTGTCTCAGGTTTAGTGTGAGTGTATATATCCAGAGGAAGCCACTCACTTCGTTTTGGAGAATTATACTCAGAATAATATAATATTCAGGACTTTATCATCCTGAGACAGCGGGAAGAAACGGGCAAGTGCAAGCCTCTTTAACCACTCCCTATCATCCACCTCGGTAACCGCTTTTGTAACTGGGTACCTAGCCTAGGGAGCAGGTGCTACCATGCTCCGCAAAACCGAGGTAGCAAAAATCAAGAATTACGACTCCTCAATGTGAGGGGATTCTGGCTCTGGAGCCAAGAACTTGTGAATATTGTGAATCTAATGCCTGGATGATCGGGAAAAATTCCAGGGGCAGCAAGAACCTGAAATCCAGAGCCTCACAGGGCTCCCTCAATGATCTTATGAGATCTGTATGGGGGGGTGGGTGGGGGGGGGGGGGGGGCGAGCAATGGGTCACCACTCTGATCCTGCGGTTGGCCCAAGCCAGTGTAGATCAACTTGGGCGCAGGACGCATTGCAGAGGAAGTCCCATGGTTCACCGGGGTTAGTGCGGCCCCAGTATTGGCCACTGCTGGGACAGGCGTTTCGCTTCCAAGGAGCTTGTAGTCCAGGGCTGACCTGGCCTAGAGAGGGTGGATTCCAAGAGCGTCAAGCCTCTCCACATCCTCCATCTCCCCCTCAGACTTGACTGAGAACCAGTCCTGGGACAATGCTGGGAAGATTGACCCGACCGAGATCTTGATAGAGACATGGACTAAGATTATGACCTAGCTCTCTTACCAGGAGGGAAGTGGGGGGGAGGGGATAGTGGAAGGAAAGGGGGAAATGCCGCCTCTTGCTTGCCCTTCTCGTGGACCTCAATTCCTCCTCTGCCAATTTCTGTTAGTTCTCTGATAGGGTCAGTAGATTTTAAGCCAACTTTGTTTGGGCCTCTTTAGTTTTGGGAGGTTGAGGTGGGGGAGACCACTTCCCCCAGGGTTGCGATCAATGACTATATGTCAAAGGTTTGTCCTGAGGCCACCTAAGGAGCAGGCTGTGTGGCAGGTGGATCCCTATGCTGCGGGGCCACCCTATACCTCTTTCTATGCTTGGGTGTGGAGTTCTTAACGCTTCCTCAGAAGGGGGGGGGGGGGGGGAAGGTAATCTCGCCATCCTGCTCGGATGGCTTCAAAGGGGGTTGGCGAGCTCTGACAGCCTCTCCATGTTTTCCTGCACGGGATGTCCTTGTCCATGTCTTCCATCAGGTCAAACCCCCCCCCCCCCAAAAAAAAAGATAATTGAGTATCTACCCTGAAAGGGTCCACAGACAGGAGAGAAGTGGTGGGGCCAGTCCCTAATGTGGTGGGCTGTCCCAAAGGCTTGTTGAAGGATTTTAGGGCTGCTTTTGTAGGCGCCCTTGCCCTGGGTGTAGAAGTGCCCACAGGCCTGGGGTCAACCACAGTGACTGCATTTGGAATCAAGGGTGGGCTCGCTAACTACCTCAGTCGTTGTAGAGACTGCACCAGGTGTAATGCCTGCACTTTTCAGCCATCATCATCGCACAGCTCCTTGTAGTGGGCCTGATACCCGCTACAGATACCAAGGGGGTAACCTCATCTAACCTGCTAGGAGCAGTCCAAGTAGCTTACTACTCTTTTTTATTAGTAGCTTTGACTGCTAATTTCGCTGTTAGTGCAGAGCTGGATATGGTCTATTAGTTCTTATTTATGTAACTTACTGACATCCACTTTTTCAAAACATTTGTATAGATAACCCTGAATGTCAAAGTTACCTAAGTCTTTGAGCCAATATTCTGAGCCAATATTCAGTGCAAAAAAGTTATGAAGCATGCTGAATGTACACAATACACAGTTCTAATACTCTTTATTGCAGCTATTTTTAAATGTGTAAGTTCCTAAAAAGACCACAATGTGTATGTTCCTAAAAAGACCCCAATGGTGATTTCATCAAGTTTCTAGTTTCAGCATTGATGTTCTTGCCAGTAGCATATTTGTGTGAAGTTTCACTCTCATATTTGAATGGTATCAAATCGCAACAAGCTATGAGATTTTCCCTATCTGGCCATTTTTGCATGTTTTTGTCTTGTGAGTCAGGTAGCATGGGAAGCTTTTATAAAATAAAACTGTTAACAGGTTATTTTATCCTCTATACATACTAAGGCAGTTTGCAGATGAAAAATAATGGGGTTGCAGGGTTTCTGGGTGTACGAGGCTGCCTTAGGTGTCAGGAAAATGAGAAAAACTGTGATTTTCGCCATTTTTAAAGATTTCAGTTCAAATTCTGGACACTAGGGGTCATTATCAGTACTGGATCTGATATAACATTGACAAGTAATGTATGAAGTATATTTGTGTAAAGTTTGGTGCATCTGCTGTCTAACATAAAGATTTTATGAAGGAATCCCTAAAATCGCATGTTTTGAGTAATTTTTGAGTGAAAAGCCCCAAAACCTGAAGCTTCCTGAAATTTAACTGTTTACAAGTTCCATTATACTCTATACATACTAAGGCAGTTTTCTGATGAAAAGTAATGGGGTTGCAGGGTATACTGGGTGTACAAGGGTACCTTTAGTGTCAGAAAAATGAGAAAAACTGCGATTTTTGCCGTTTTGAAAGATTTCAGCTCAATTAAAGGCCACTAGGGATCACTATCAGTGCTGTATCAGATTTAACATTGACAAGCAATGTATGAGGTATACTTATGTAAGGTTTGGTGCATCTGCTGTCTAATATAAAGATTTTATGAAGGAATCCCTAAAATCACACGTTTTGAGTAATTTTTGAGTGAAATTGCCCCAAAACGGGAACCGTTCTAAAATTTAACTGTTAACAGGTTCTATCCTGTTCTAAACATACTAAGGCAGTTTTCTGATAAAAGAAAATGGGGTTGCAGGGTATGCTGGATGTACAGGGGTGCCTTAAGTGTCAGAAAAATGAGAAAAAAATGCAATTTTCGCTATTTTTAAAGATTTCAGTTCAATTTATGGCCACTAGGGGTCACTTTCGGTACTGTATTTGATGTAGCATCCACAAGCAATGTACGAAGAATATTTGTGTAAAGTTTGGTGCCTCTGCTGTCTAACATGAATTTTTTATGACGGAATCCCAGAAATCACACGTTTTTACTCATTTTTGAGTGAAAATGCCCCAAAACGGGGTGTTGATCCCAAAAGTTTCGATGTTAACATGCTTAATCTTAAAGAGCACCTCAAACTACATAAAATAGCACTGGTCTGGTAGGATCCTGGGGGGGGGTGCACTGAAACCCCTCCTGGCCCACGGACTATATATATATATATATATATATATATATATATATATATATATATATATATATATATATATATATATATATATATATATATATATATATATATATATATATATATATATATATATATATATATATATATATATATATATATATATACATATATATATACATATATATATATACATAGAGAGAGAGAGAGAGAGAGAGAGAGAGAGAGAGAGAGAGAGAGAGAGAGAGAGAGAGAGAGAGATCTAATTAGATATACTGTATGTAATCTCTTTCATCTTAAAGGTGTTCTAAAATTGGGTATGGAAAGTAGTGCATGTCTTATGTTCCAGAAACAGACTTCAAAGGTATTTTCACGCCATTTTGCCGATCGATTAGTCCTATTGTGAAACCCACCTACTTCCAAGGGGAATCCATTCTTCATTAATGAGCTAATAAATAGTAAATAGTAACTGAACGCAACGACCCCAACCTGCAATGCTTTGTCTCGTAAGATATGCACAATGTTTCAATCTATGAGAACACTGTAAAGTGGAACAGGATACTAGTATGTATGACAAGCACGCTATTATTCACAACGTACCTCATTGAATTTCATTAGATTCGTTCATCCCACATTTCATCAAATCCCAATATTCTCACAAATGACCGTGTTAAAAGTATCGTTATAAAGATATTATTTTGATTTTTTGTTTCAAAAAGATGATTTTTAGAGCAATGTTTGAAGGAGAAATGATAATTAGAACACGAACAACAAAGCCCTTTGAAATAATGAGTTATTGTCAAAGGTACCATAGGTACAGACGAGAGGAGAATGGAATTTCTTCCCTATCTCGTCCCGATATGACTTAAGCTGGTGAAAGCGACGTAAAAATCCATTCCTTCCTTCCTGCTCCCTTAGATGTCCAAACACAAGTGGATTTGAAACCAGTTGGTCAACCTGAACAGGCTAGTGTCAACTAATAGCCCACAATTTGTGCTCTGCGCATGCCCAGATGATGCTGGCGATCATGTTTATCTGTAATGTAATCGATACGAGAGCCCTGATTGGTCCTTGTTCCCACGTGACCTCAAAATGATGCCAAATCAGTGACTCCTGGCATGAGTCCAGCTCTTCACTATAGCGCATATAGTAATTGGTCTCTCGCTACATATCCATTCTTTTCTTCATCTAAGCTTCTCCAAACACAGGCATGTCTGGGTTAGGACAACAAATATATCTGCGTAGATTCATTGGAACTTTACTAATCTTTTCCGACACATGACGGCACTCTCCTGTTTGTTGCAATATTTTTTCTCATAACATTTGCAAATTAGTGCCTCATTTTACTGCAATAATATCGATTTGTGAAAAACAATCTGGATTGCGTGCAAGAACATTGTTTTAATCAGACTGTTTCCGGGTAAGGCCACTCGGACTGACTAGCTTGTTATGACAATACTGAAGGGAAGATCTCAATACAGCTGCTCTTAATAGACAGATAAAACGTTATGCAATTTTCTCTTGGTAAATTCTGAGGCCAGACTTTAAGACTTTATTGTTATTATTGAATACCAGTCTCTAAATCATGTTTGCCTGTTTTCATATGATTTATGGAACGAGCTATATCTGAATGCACCATCAACACATATACGTTGAAAATCCACCGTCAGAATGGGCTCCGGTTGCCTTCGTCGATTTCAGAAAAAGTGACTTTGAAATGCAATCTAAGTTTAGCTGCTCTGAGTTGGGAAGGTGAGGCGAGGTCCTCAAATCAATGAAGATTTCAATGAAGAATGGCCTCGATCTACAAGAGTGCAAGCTTTTGATCAATGACTATCCGAAATCTAGTCTAATAGCCTAAGAAATATTCTATTTAGATTAGGACTTGGAATTTCGTTCATTGTCTGATTTCATGCCATATCAAGGCTAGATACTACCTTTTAGTGAGAACAAAAACAACAACAAAGACAACTTGTTTACTCCCATTCTGTGGGTGTTCATAAATGTTGTTTTTGTTTTGTTGTTTACACTTGCAGGATGGTAAAATAATAGTTTGGCAGTTATGGTAAATTGTGGTAGAACTCTGAGGTATCAGGGGGTAACCAACACCCACAGTCACTGACAACTTGACCTCATACCACTAGTAGGATGTGAACCCGGGCAGTTGTGAGAGACAGCAAAACAATTATATCCTGAAACTATTCCAGTGGAGTAGGGTTAATGAAAACTCCGTGTGGTGGCACTAATACAAATTACCACCTGGTGAGGGACAGCAAAACTAATCCAGGAACCCATCCGTGCGGGTAGGGTTAATAAAAAATCCGCGCAGTGGCGCTGTTACAAATTACCACCTGGTGAGGGACAGCACAACTAATACAGAAACCTATCCAGGAGGGTAGGGTTAATGAAAAATCCGAGTGGTGGCGCTAATACAAATTACCACCTGGTGAGGGACAGCACAACTAATCAAGGAACCTACATGTATCCGTGCGGGTAGGGTTAATGAAAAATCCGCGCAGTGGCGCTGTTACAAATTACCACCTGGTGAGGGACAGCACAACTACCGGTAATTCAGGAACCTATCCGGGCGGGTAGGGTTAATGAAAAATCCGAGTGGTGGCGCTGATACAAATTACCACCTGGTGAGGGACAGCACAACTACCGGTAATCCATGAACCTATCCGGGCGGGTAGGGTTAATGAAATATCCGTGCGGTGGCGCTGTTACAAATTACCACCTGGTGAGAGACAGCGCAACTAATCCAGTAAACTATCCGTGCGGGTAGGGTTAATGAAAAATCCGCGTGGTGGCGCTGATACAAATTACCACCTGGTGAGGGACAGCGCAACTAATCCAGTAACCTATCCGGGCGGGTAGGGTTAATGAAAAATCCGCGCAGTGGCGCTGTTACAAATTACCACCTGCACTAGCTCAAGTCATAAAACCTTGCAATCTATCTGAGGCAGTAGGCAAACAGACGGTTTTTATGTTTCCTTAGTGGCCGCGTCGCCTTCCTTGAACACGCCTAGAGCCTATTAAGTATTGCCTGAATCATAAGGTATCAGCGTGCAAGAGACATTTACTACATGTTGGTATTGATGTTAACATTGATATTCTCCTTGAACAGTTTCTCACCGCATTTGTACTGGCCTAGTGGTAGACAAAGTGGCTCGCAAACGTGTAATCTTGGGTCCAGGTCTCCCAATTGATACTAGTTAGTATCTTTACCTTGGTCGCTTTACAAATGTGCGGTGTTGTGAAAGGCGGTTTATGATACCTTCGCAACGTATGTATGTTTATTGACCATAGAGCATGTTTATGAAATCATAGTCTGCACAAAGGATATAAATAAACTCGAAATAGAGTACAAATTAGGATATGATATTTTGAATAACAGGAACTAAATCATAATAACAGATGAAAACACTTTAAACAAGAACAATTCACAATTGAATTGAAAAGAACCATATATACTCCATGGATGAAGCAATGGAAAACAAGCCTTTAGACCTATCGTTAAGTATTGTATTGTATGTTTATTGACTGTAGTAAACTACAAAATCATACATTGTACAAAATATATGAAAAGAAATGAAAAGAACAGAACTTGAAATTAACAAAACATAATAAACCTGAATTGATAAACAAAATACAAAGAAGGATAATTAGAAATCATGGAATAACGTAACGTAATACAACACAAGAAACATAAGGTGAGGCTTCTAAATATGCGCACCCATAAAGAACCTTTTCTAACAGGTATTTAGTAAGGTAATTAGCATTAGAGATGTAGAGGGTTAAGAGGTGTTCCTCCCTGGATTGGATTTCTATCTCGTCAGGATGTGACCCAAACTGTTGAAAGGAAGTGAACCTCTTCACAACTGCCCAACCAATCACAACAGTTTCTCACGGAAATACCTACATGTAGCCGGCTTTACTGGCTATCTAGAGGAGCTCTGTCGTGCTTTAATATAATCCAGACAAAATTCATCTCATATCCTCTTACAGCCCCTTCTCACTACAATGGAACAACTGTACATGCAGTACCAGGCACTACATACATACTTCATCGTACAGGTTTGATTTTCGTACTGTTCTCTCAAGAAGATACGTACAATTGAACCCCTATGAAGTGATAACCCCGCGAAGTTAATTGACCACCCTTCTAGATTAAAGTGACCCCATTTGCCGGTCCCAAACAAGTACGTTCCTATTAGTTTTAAAGTCAATGAAACCCTACTTAGTTGACCAGTTTTGGCCGCTGCAGCATGTGATCACGATGGGTTACACTGTACTTGAATAAAAATGTTTCTACCAAATTTTGAAAATTACCGGTATATTTTATTTTATTTTACCCATACATATACATGCGCAAAGTGCGTTAGATGGCACGACCACAGAGGCTGTGTCTTAGCCGCCCGGCACGAGGCCTCTCGCTTGGCATGGTAGTGGTATTTGGACACTGTTTACATGGCAAGTGTTGGGAGCAGAGATGCCAGTATCTGAAAAATATATATGATTTGATTTTTATTCATACCTATACATGCGCAGCATGTGTTAGATCGCACAGCCATAGAGGCTGTGGCTATGCTGTCTGGCACAAGTCCTCTCGCCCATGTAGTGGTATAGTAGTGGTATTTGGACACTGTTTACATGGCAAGTGTTGGGAGCACAGATGCCAGTATGCAGAGTTAAGCCTCTGTCGGTCTATTCACCCTATCAGCAGCGGATCAATACATTCATAATCATGTTCTTATCTAGTCGATAATCTACGTTGGCTTTCCAACAACTACACACACACATACGCGAGAGCGTACTGAGAGAGAGAGAGAGAGAGAGAGAGAGAGAGAGAGAGAGAGAGAGAGAGATGTAAGTGACCATTTGTTTTCGAAATAAGTTTTGTTTTGTTGTTTATTTATTTATAAGGTGTTTTATAGCTTCATCTTATAGGAACATATAATGAACATGACTTTTGTTAGCCAAGTCCTTTAGTTTAATTAAACGCTGTTACCATTCATATAATGGTTCTTTATGTGTTGGTATTTCATTAATGACCTTATGTATATCATTCGGTACACGGGTATTATGGATAGATAAAAGACAACTGCAAAGACAGATCAGATGCCTTAACACATTAATGCATAATCCCTACCGAAGTAGTCGTCTGGATCTAAGTAACTTTTGCCAATAACATTGGAATTGAGAATGATTTTACAAAATATTTGAAGGGAAGTTGTTAATAATGTCTGGATTAACATTTCTCCATCAAACATATTTCTAACTATGCTTTTGCCAACAAGATTCCATCACAGTTGCCGGGCTGCTTTTGACTACTATGAGCATTAAGGGTTTAAAGAGCCAGTTACTGTTCCCCATCTCTTTTGCTATACTGCACTATTACCATACCATAGTGCCTAAGAATATTCAGATAGTCATAGTGATTACTCTTAGAGTAGATTTAGGCACGGTGAGAAATATAGAATATGCACTTAACATGTTCCAACCCAATATACAACTAATGCAATTTCCACAGAATTTGTCTAACGGCCGATTCACA
>OZ012696.1:27536090-27581180 GCA_963942565.1 Maea johnstoni
AGTTGACCCCGGATCGAAGTATAATAACTCCGGGCAGTCCTTTCGGGATAAAAATCAAAGTTGGTTTAATTAACCCAGTCCTACCTAGAGTTTTTCTACACATTCTTGTATGAATGTTACAATTCTTTGGGATGATAATTAAACAGCAGAGCATGAATTTTCAACATTTTAAAAAGAAAACTGTAATTGAAAACTGTAATTGTAATTGTGATTGAGTTGTAATTGATACTTCGAATATCTTTCAATTGTTGCTTTTGATAGAAAGATATCGCTTAAAGAGTCACTCTTTAGGTCAATACAGGGTAACAGCAGAAATTGAAGTTCTCTCGATCGCTGTACGAATACCTTCGTTTCTAAACGGTTCTTAGCATGCGAGGAGTTACCAAGTACGACTTGGCACACATTAATTCAGGAGTTATCAAGTAGCACTAGAGTAAAATCTGATTATGTTACAATTAACCAAAAGGCAACGCAATAATAGAAACCTATTCTAATTTTGCTGTTCCGTCACTCCTACCTTACATGCGTATAGTTATACATTCGACCAATCGGCCATGGAGGCATCCTCCGTACTGTACATTCCAAGAAATAACCATTAGACTACTTATTTTGCGGCTGGGATTGAACAAAACATCTGCGTCTCTCATTATTGCGAGGGGCGACCTCTATGGCCGAGATGTCTAACGAATTGCCGCAATGCCTGTTTGCCGCGTCCTCCGTTTTTTAACTGCCAGGGTTCAAATAGACAGGTTTTCAGTGAACACTTTCATATCTTCTTTCAGTAAACCCTTCTTGCATGTTGCGCCTAGAAATGCCTGCCTATTTTAGTGACAACTTTCTAAAAATAAAAAGAATATTATGGAATTTTAAAAAAGAATTTTGGAAAAATATTACCTCAATGATTGCATTATATATTATTGTCAAAGATATAGATTAAGATAGCGCCTTTCACTCGGAACTCTAAGCATGAGATGGTTTACTACTGGCTTTGATATATCGCTCTTTTTGTCGCTCCTGCTGTGCTAAGAATACATGCAAAAGGTCAAATCAATAGCTGCACTCAACATAACCACAGGTGCGGCCAATGGCACATTATACAAAACGGCACCACTTTGTCCCGCACGGAAATAGCGGCAGTTAAACACAGACATGAATGCCACAAAGACGACCACACAATCACTGCTGCATAAAGCACACACCTTACAGGCTATATAAAACTAGAACCAGTATAGAATGGCATGGAAGGTTGGCTGGGTGTTAAAAAGTTCTGCTTATTGACATCTTTATTCCACATACAGTCAAATTTTAGACCAAAAATAAAATTTAAAAAAATTGAAAACCTTCTAAACCATGTCATGTTGGTATTCATTGGATAGCCCTCGCAGAGTACTTTCATATGGGTACCCATGTGCAAGGGTTAGGTTAATTTTTCAGTTATTTTTGCATCATTTTGTATTGGCCAAATTAGCCACCACCAGCATGAGGGTTAACATGTGTTGTTTATCGTCACCGTTCTGCCATATTACGGTCAAATTGTGACAAGTCGTGAATTCTGGAAGAAACCGTAGTACCCAATGAAAATCACTACGCATTTCTAAGGTACCGGTGACTTGGATCTCAAATGCCATGTGCAGGGTTAGAACCCGTGCAGTGATGAGGAACAGCGAGGAGTCACTTGCAATGTCTTAGACCACTTGGCTACTGGGGTAGACCCTGGTCGGTAAAAGAATGGTTTGCACATAACACTAGGTTATCGGCAACATGTGGATCTCAAACTGTTCCTAACATTGTTCCCTGCATTTCTTCTGCAATTTGAGATTTTGTAAGACTTCAAATTGCCTACTAGACTGATTTAGTCCTTCAATGAAAGCATTTAATTTCTGCATTAAATGCAACCACACGCTCGATTGCCACCCAGTTCCTCGCCATGGATGACCCCACAACTAAAAGTAGCTTTGATTACTGTCAGCTACGTCTGCCATTGGTGTGCGTTGCTTATTTTGACTTATTATCCATGGGTGTTTCACAACCAGGTACTGGCAGACGTCCGGTCGACTGGTTCATGCATTGAATGTCTGTACTGTAGGACAGCATTTTGATGGCACCAAAGCCCTGGTGCGTCTTCAGGCTATAATCTCCCTCTTTTATCAGCAACATGGTGCGTATAACTGCTCTAAAAAGGTCAGCTCAATATCGCTGCCTGACGTCGCCACAGGTGCCTCAGCTGGCGTACGGGGAATAACACCACCGCCTTACCAAGCACGTACGCAATGATACTTAATGACCACTCGAGGCTTCCCTTTAAAGTATGAGGGAGTTCAATGACCTAAACCCATTGACAGCTGGTGGCTTATTTGGCTAATACAATATGATGCAAAATTAGGTGAAAAATGACTTGGTACATGGGTATTGTCTGAGAGTACTCAGCAAGAGCTTTCCAATGAATACCAACATGACAGGGTTCAGATGGGTTTCAAAGATCTTTGCATCCTTGTGCTTTGGACGAAAGTAACCTTAGCATTGGAAGGCTTAATGACATCGTTAACAAACCCCTTGAGGCCTCTCCTTTAAATATGACGGAGTTCAACGACTTCAAACCAAGAAGGCAGGAAGTTCTGTTTTTATGTGACACTGTACCGTATTGAAACTAAACGGTTGCGGAACAAAGCCACCGGCATACCCAGCACGTAGGCAATGCTTCTTAGTGACATCCTTAAGAAACCCCTTGAGGCCTTTCCTTGGAATGGGGGAATTCAATGACTTAAAACCAGGAAGGCAGGGAGTTCTGTTTTTATGTGGCACTGTACCCTTATGCTGGTGGTGGCTAATTTTGCCAATACAAAATGATACACAAAAACACCTGGAGAATGACTGAAACCCTGGCACATGGTTACTCATCCTGGAGTGCGCAGCGAGAGCTATCCAATGAATACCAATATGACAGGGTTTAGATGGTTTTCAGAAATCTTTGCATCCTTGTGCTTTGGACGAAAGTAGCATTGGAGGGCTTAATGACATCGTTAACAAACCACTTGAGGCCTCTCCTTTAAATATGAGCGAGGCCAATGACTTTAAACCAGGGAGGCAGCGAGTTCGGTTTTTATGTGGCACTGTACGTATTGAAACTCAACCGTGGCTTATCAGTGGTTAAAGTAGAAGAAAATGGGACCACCCGTGAAAAGCCACCAACCAGTTCTGATGCACATGCCTGTCACACACACACACACATATATATATATATATATATATATATATATATATATCTATATATATATATATATATATATATATATATATATATATATATATATATATATACATACATACATACATACATACATACATACATACATACATACATACATACATACATACATACATACATACATACATACATACATACATACATATATATATATATATATATATATATATATATATAATATATATATATATATATATATATGGACATCTCCTGACAACAACACTTCGGGAATCATCTGATGGAAGATAGATACCTCTGTTGGATTTATCAAACCCTTTTGAAATATTTTCAAATATTGATAACTCTGACAAGTGCTCTGTGATATTTAAAGCCCTTCAATTGCCATTGTCAGGCCAACTTTCAGCGTAAGCCATGTGATAGCATTTGATGGCAAAAGGTCGCACATCACTCGATCCTCTTCATCAAACTGGGATTGGCGGCAGATGTGCATTGACTCTAAAACAGCCCGCTTCGCCATTGAAGCCATGACGTCGACCGTCAACTATGAATACGATTACAGAACTTGCAGCGTATAATATCAGTAAAAGATCTTAACCCATATACGCCCGATGTTTTATATATTTTATTTCCAATGGGAAGGAGCTTATCATGTGTGAACTGGACAGGCTTCAGTCTTCAAGGTGTGATGTAAGAAAGTCAAAATGTTTCCGTCAAAGGAATTACGGTTAGATAGTCATCACCGAATGTTCCGACAGGCAAATAACCCGTAACGGCATTTTGCTTCAAAACGTTAACAGTCAATCTGTTAAGTTCTTACAAAAATGAGAATCGATGAGAAATCTTAAATCAACCATAATTCAATGTTGAAGTATGTCGACTGTGAACCTTCACATTTTTGTTGAATATTATGGTTGTCAGTGACCTTTGAATTTTCTGTCGACTATAAATTTTTCTTTCACTTTTTATGTTCAGTTCACTTTAGAAAGTTATTTTATTTTTTGTATTTGAGTTTTATATCTTGTCTAGAATTTTCTGATTTGATTTACTGTCAACCCTTAGAAACAAACGGCACACCGTCGACAATAGAACAGATCATCATTTTAATACGTCAAACGCAAATTCATCTGACGCATCATTTGATTAACTATAAATACATACACAGACGGTAGTAAGTACGTACACACACACACATACTAGTATATATATATATATATATATATATATATATATATATATATATATATATATATATATATATATATATATATATATATATATATACTATATATATATATATATATATATATATATATATATATATATATATATATATATATAATATATATATGTATATATATATATATATATATATATATATATATATATGTATATATATATATACACACGTATATATATAAAATCCCAAGCCGTAAAACCCTCTACTCATTTTTCCTATCAAAACACGGTACGTCTCGATCGATATCTCGCGCGGACGAGAGCGAGATGACGAGTCTCAATCAATAGCTCACGTATTCAAAGACGAGATCAGACGCTTTGCATTATTTATTTCTCTGTCGATTCCTGTGAGGGAATCTGCCCAATAAAGTCAGAAGACGTATCGTTTATTGTCTTCTTAAGGTAGAGTTCACCTCCAATCACGCACTGCTAGATATACCAGCGGAAATGCTATAAAGAAATACCTTTATCACTTATGCTGGTGGTGGCTAAATTTGGCAAATACAAAATGATGCAAAAATCCTGAAAAAATGACTGAAACCTTGGAACATGGATACTCATCTTAGAGTACTCTGCAAGAGCTATCCAATGAATACCAACATGACCGGGTTTAGATGATCTTTGATAATCTTTGCGTCCTAGTGTTTTGGACGAAACCAGTCTTAGGATTGGAAGGGTTATTAACGGTGCACACTTAATAATGTAGGCTACAGGAGTTGAACATGTTGTTGGGGCGACTTGAATTTTCACATCCGGAAAAATTGAGTTATTACAAGAAAATGTTTGATTTGTTAATTCTCGGAATGAGGAACAGTTCATTCTTTGTGCAATGCATCAGACCGCTCCGTCTTGGAGGCGGGTTCTGTACTTTTAGAAATGGACTCGACTTTCGAATGCTAACTTTATTTACAATTTACCGTTCCGCATTTTCTTCTATTGCTCCTGGCAAAAGAAACATGCATATCCATTAGTCTGACTTTTCCCGGAAGGATGGAGGTGACCTTTGTCTGCCTCTCAAAAGTCACAAGCAGCAGAAAAGTGTATTAATCTTCATGAGTGAAAACTGAAAAGTTAAATATTACCCGTGATCCCATAAGATTGAGGTAGGTAATATACCCAACATCTTAGTATTCTATTTCGTTCTTTTTCTTAGTTACGTATTCCATTCTTCAATCTAGAATATATACATGTATGCATGTTGCAAACATAAACGTAGGTGTGTATGTATATGTATCCATACATGCGTGTACGTGTGTATGTATGTGTGCATGTCTATACATGTGGTGTAAATGTGTGTGCCCCTACAGTGCCGGCATTTAATTCCTGCACTAAACGCTTGGGCAGCCCAAGCATAATAAACGACCGCATGTCCGATTGTCTACCAGTTTCCTGGGCATGGATGCATGGATGACCTCACAAATGAACATAGCTTTGATTAGCAAGCTACGTGAGTCATTGATGTTCTTGGCCTATTTTTTAACATGTTATTCATGGGTGTTTGTACAATCAGGCATTGACAGACGTCCTGTCTACTGGTGCAGGAATTAAATGTCTGGACTTTACATGCATGCCAATACCCTATGGGGTTAGGCGGTGCTTTTCGTACTCCGGGTTCCTCCACTACCTACAACTGGCTAGTTACTAATTAGCAACAATATGGCATAAATGTGACGAAAAACGAAATTCCAAATTCCAAAACCCTAAGCTCTTTTCCGTTACCAGCCACGTGTCATTGACATTTCCTAACCATGCTCACATTACTATTCTCCTCACCACTTGCTGTTGCTGTTATTGATATAGTCAATAAAGATACATACATACACATATGGCATAAATGTGACGAAAAACGACATTCCAAATTCCAATACCCCAAGCTCTCTTCCGTTACCAGCCACGTGTCATTGACATTTCCTAACCATGCTTACATTACTATTCTCCTCACCACTTGCTGTTGCTGTTATTGATATAGTCAATAAAGATACATACATACACATATGGCATAAATGTGACGAAAAACGACATTCCAAATTCCAATACCCCAAGCTCTCTTCCGTTACCAGCCACGTGTCATTGACATTTCCTAACCATGCTTACATTACTATTCTCCTCACCACTTGCTGTTGCTGTTATTGATATAGTCAATAAAGATACATACATACACATATGGCATAAATGTGACGAAAAACGACATTCCAAATTCCAATACCCCAAGCTCTCTTCCGTTACCAGCCACGTGTCATTGACATTTCTCAACCATGCTCACATTGCTATTCTCCTCACCACTTGCCGTTCCCCTCGTGCCAAAGATGCCATTTGTTTGTCTATGAGCTTGTGGCGGCGCCTGTGCTGTGTCACTGTGAGAGCTTCAGGGATGCCTCCACCAGCATTCTTGCATAACATATTACTGCGTGGATTTGCCAGAGCAATGGGGAAAATGGCACAGGCGGAAATCTCGTGAAATCACGCAAAATATCAATCGTGTTCGGCGAGGTGGAAGTATGCAGTGGACTGGGTTGGTAATGAAGTTGCTGTGTCTGAAGAGGCGAAGAGTGAAACTGAGTTTCATCATCGATCTTTTCATATATGTGCTTCATTCACTTTTTTGTGAAGGGTTCACCACCCCTTTTCACCAGTCTAGAATGGCCCTATGTACCTAGCGGCCAAGTTATTTCTTTCTCCAATGACACAAGTTTTTGAGTTTGATACATTTAGAAATGAAACCAAAGAAATATTCCCGGTGAGCTCATTGTTCTGTTATATCGAAGTAATGTGCAACACTTATCATTGGCCAACCTGATTTCATAGCAAACAAAACATTCATATCATGTGTTTTCCAGAGATGTTTCCATCAAGCATATATCACCAAAATGTTCATTTCTCCGGGAATCTGGGCATTAATGGGTTAAGATGCTAGCAGGTGGGAATGCATATAGTAGTAATGCACTGTCAAGGAACAATGTATGAGTTTGAGAGGCATACTAGTATTTGTAGGAAGATTATTGATTGTGATTTAATCATCATGATGTCCCTATATGACTTATCAAAAATGCTTGCATTGAAGATCTATTGCCAGAAGTGTTACTCTCTCGGCTAGTGTAGGCATGAATATATCACCAACATTTTCCTTTTTCATGGCATCTGGGCATTAATGGGTTATAATTGTAGCTGGTGGGATTTCAGATAATGCATTGTCAAGAAACAAGGTTTGAGGTCAGGGGGGGTTTCCGATGATTGTGCCGTGTGCAAAAGACTTTCTTCAATGAAAGCCCTTCAGCTCGGCCGTGGCTACGTAAAAAGCACCAATTTTCATTCGAGACTTATTCTGTCAATATGAAATTGAAATTTGGGCGTTCCCACACAAGAAAACTGCTCGTAGTATATGTTTAGGTCGTCTGCTACACTGTGGACAAATTGATCCCCGATGATCCCCATGCGCATTCGATAACATGCAATATTTTGCACACGGCACAAGCATCGGAATCCCCCCCCCCCTGGTATGAGGTTGAGAAGCATTAGTAATAAGGTTATTGAGTGAAATGTTATCATCATAATGCCCCTACACGTGAAATCAAAGATGCTTGCATTGAAGACGTATAACCAAACGTTTTCCTTATTCGGCTAGTGTAGCTACTCGCAGGTGTGATTCCATTTGCTGCACTCTGTAAGTACGTCAAGCACCTGATGACCCCTAGTGCTTCATAAAAGGAAATGTGTGTGAGCAGATTGTACGGCCACGCAGGAGGAATACTGATGTCCTGAGGTAGGAAGCGACATAACTACTCAGCAGCATGCAATACACCATACAATACACTCATTGGCATCACTTAGGATGCCTGAGAGATGGAGCCAGGGAGTGGATGCTAAGTCTGATAATAAATGATATTTTTTATGATTTGGATTTTCGTGACAAACCAATGTGCCATACACTCATTGG
This sequence comes from Maea johnstoni, assembly GCA_963942565.1. Classification (NCBI taxonomy): domain Eukaryota; kingdom Metazoa; phylum Annelida; class Polychaeta; order Spionida; family Magelonidae; genus Maea; species Maea johnstoni. The sequence goes on from OZ012696.1 coordinate 27,544,487, forward strand.
CGTCACTTAGGATGTCTGAGAGATGGAGCCAGGGAGTGGATGCTAAGTCTGATAATAAATATTTTTTTTAAGGAATTGGAATTTCGTGACAAATCAATGCGCCATACACTCATTGGCATCACTTAGGATGCCTGAGAGATGGAGCCAGGGAGTGGAAGCTAAGTCTGATAATAAATGTTTCTTTTTTAATTTGGAATTTCGTGACAAACCAATATGCCATACACTCATTGGCATCACTTAGGATGCCTGAGAGATGGAGCCAGGGAGTGGATGCTAAGTCTGATAATAAATGATATTTTTTATGATTTGGATTTTCGTGACAAACCAATGTGTCATACACTCATTGGCATCACTTATGATGTCTGAGAGATGGAGCCAGGGAGTGGATGCTAAGTCTGATAATAAATCTTTTTTTTAGGAATTGAAATTTCGTGACAAACCAATATGCCATGCACTCATTGGCATCACGTATGAAGCCTGAGAGATAGAGCCAAGGAGTGGATGCTAAGTCTGATAATAAATGATTTCTTTAGGAATTGGAATTTCGTGACAAACCTATTGTTAATGGTCGAGGAAGCAGGTGCTCTAGAAGCAATAGAGTTCAGGTTATCTCAGTTATGCTTGCTTGAAGTGCCCATCATTGTCCTTAGTAATATCTTGAGCAGAGCATTATTTGGAAAATATCTGAACGGGGAATTTTCTTCACAAAAGCCTGTACTTCTGATTAGTATAAACTCTGAAGTAAAGCCCAAAGTATGCAATCGTAACGCGTGATTTAAACCTTGCTACTTTAGCTGAATTTTGTGATACTGAATGATAAGCGACCGAAATAAATCAGCAAGGAATTTACATTGCCAACATTTGATTCCTGCAATAAATGCGTGGGCAGCCCGGGCTTAATACACGACCACACGCCCGATTTCCACCCAGTTTCCTGTGCTTGTACCACAGTTGCTTGCCTTCCACCAATCAGAGGCCTCGAAAAGTGTATGGTTATAGGACATAACCCACACTTTTCAGGCCTTTGTTCTCTAAGCTGCCCAAACCCAAAGGTGTTACACAAGGGTATACTTTTCTCGGCCTGTGATTGGTGGAAGGCTGTCAACTGTGGTACAAGCCACATAGACTCCTCGGAAGCTGTGGTGTATGGGATACCCTCGGGGTTACTCGGCTCCGCCTCGTAACACCTTGGGTATATCCCATACACCACAGCTTCCTTGGGGTCTATCTATCATATATATGCAAAGATGACATCACAACTAAAAGTATTCTTGATTCGCAAAGCTACGTGGGTCATTGATGTGCTTGGCTTATTTCTTTGACATGTTATCCATAGGTGTTTGTACAACCAGGTACTGGCAGATGTCTGGTCGACTGATGCAGGAATAAAATGTCTGTCCTGTACACGTGTCATTTTACGGCTGGAGGCAGATGCCACTAGCGTCACGCTTGCAAGATGGAGCACAAAATGCTATTAACAAAGGCAAATATCCTGAAATTAGTTGTTCCGTTAAAGCAGTTTTATATCTCTTTTTTATTTTGTCATTTCAGGAAATACTGCTGAAACATGGCTTACGACGTAAACAGTATGAGTTGTGACGCAAATATAACAAACGGCACCGACCGCATTCAGTTTGATTATGACCTTGCTGACACGCACAAGGTCATATCTGGAGCGGTGGTGTTCGTCTGTATCCTTCCGCTGATCCTCTTTGAAGTGAGGCGGTTTCCGATTGGAACTACAACATCGGCACTGATTGGATCTATACTTATGGTCGTAAGTGGAGCTGTGACGCAACATGAAGTATACTACGTCATAGGACAAGATGGCGGTCTGACGGCCATCTTTCTTCTGGTTGGAATCATGATAATCGCGCATTACTTTGAGAGAGAAATGATAATCAGCAAATTATTTCGCAGAGTGCTCAAGCCGGATATCCGCTTTGAAAAATATCTCTGGTGGATTTGCCTTCTAACGTTTCTCATGTCTTCTGTGTTCAGCAATGACGTCACATGCGTCATCGTCACACCGCTCGTGCTTAATTACTGGAAAGCCCAGGAGAGGGCGTCGGTAGAATTGCAAACCATTCTTCTTGCAATCGCCACTGCAGCAAATATAGGAAGTGTCACGACCATTTTTGGAAATTTACAAATGGCGCTTATTGCATCTCGCACAAACAAGATTATATATGAAAAAAGTAAACTCGACCTTGGCCGGTGCATGATATATTTGCTAGCTCCTGCAATCTTCGGCTTTGTGCTGAACTATCTTTTTCTTATCCTCCATTACCGATGGCGGGTGAGAAAGGGCGACCTTTGTGAACTCTCGGCTGCGTCTAGTAGCACGGGGAAAAGTAATACAGAAATCGCAGGACTGACCGACAAATCACATGACCCAATTTCTTTCTCGCACGAGCTGAAACAGCTCTTGGAAAGCAAAACAGTGGAAATAAACACATACAACCCGAGCAGAGACGAGTATGTGAATCGAAGGGCCTTCGTCACCCAACTAGAAGTTATCAAGGAGGACCAGGTTCTAGACACCGTGACAGAGATTCCTGATTATTACGATGAACAGGAGGAACAGGAAAGCAATATTTCAACCAATCACTCAAATGGACGTATTGGACGTGGAGATGATATCGATAGTGATGACTCACCTGAAGACTCGTCCTCGCGAGATCTCGTGAGATCTTGGCGCTCGCCAAGACTTAAGGAAGAAAGCCAATTGGCCAACTCCCTTGTCAATCTTGACGTTTTGCATAAACAGGCCGTGCCCCTCTGCCAAAAGATTGGCCTGTATCGCTCAACAAGTGCTGTATCATTGGCCGAATTCATGCCGTCCCATTCTAACCGTCTTCTTGAGAGTAGCGAACACTTAGGGGGTGATCGCCATCTTGAGCCTGCAGACTCGCCAGTTTTCCACATGATACTCGTTCTCCTTTCCATCTTTATGATAATCTGTTGCTTTGTTGCCGGAAAAGGTGCAACGTTTGATATTGGTAAGTATGAGATGCAATCGTTGACAAAAAGAAGGTAGTTTTTATATTGTTAGCCCTCTATCTACGCTATCCCTTTAATTTCGTGCAATTCGCGATTCATTTTGATTGAACTAATAGTATAGCACTAAGATTATTTGGGACGATATACTGTAAATCACTTAAGTATAGCGGGAACAAAAAGATAGCGAAAATAGCGCTCTGCCCATATGCGTAAAATCCCAGTCTTTATTAGATTCTTGATTGAACTTGCTGCTGCTGTTGCCGTTCACCGCTATACTTAGATCACGCTATCCACGGCAGAACCGAAATTGCGCTATATAATGTTCACGTCATATTTAAGTGATTTAATGTATGTATTTTTGCTGGCAAGTAGAATAGTTACTCTTACAGTGTCAATGCCATTTGTTGACAATTGACACCTTATGACATAGCTTTCAGATATCACAAACGAAAATGAGGCTTGATTAAACAGGGGTTTACCAAAGCTAAGGCCTGGGGTAAGTCGGCGATTTTCCCCGCGTGCCCCTTGTTTTCAAAACCCATACCGACAATTTACAACTTGCAAGTCACGATTCAGCCGAAATATGACAGAAAAAGTGACCTCAAACAACCTTCCATATTCCAAATTATTTAGTACAAGCCTATGTTATGCCATCATAAAAAGTGACAATAAACGAACTTCCAAATTCCCAAACTCTATAGCCCAGGCTTATACAATATCATCATAGGACAAAGTGACAATAAACAAATCCACGAACTCATAGTAGTATATATAGTATAGTACAGTAAAGTTTATTTGTCATTCCTCATTCTTCAGAAAACTACAAATAACACGCAAATCATATAAAGACAAAAAAACGAATGCAAATATGAAACGTACAGTACAGACATTTAATTCATGCACCAGTCGACCGGATGTCTGGCAGTGCCTGGTTGTACAAACACCCATAGATAACATGACAAAAATAGGCTACGCACACCAATGGCCCACGTAGCTTGCGAATCAAAGCTACGTTCAGTTGTGAAGTCATCCATGCATCCAGGGCCAGGAAACTGGGTGAAATAAGGCGTGCGGTCGTGTATTTTGCCCAAGCATTTAGTGCAGGAATTAAATGTCAACACTGTATGTTACTGGCACAATACTCGAATTGATGATTTTAATGATAATATTGTAAAAGGCGCAAGGATAGCTACATCCATACATTTAATCACATGCTTTTCATAACACTAATACTACTTGACAAGTTGGGCCTGTCCTGATGGCCGTGTGGTCTAAGGCGTTGCCACTGACTGCTAGCTATCTTTCACCATGTGAGAAAGTTGCCAGGGATTCGGAGTTAGTCGGTGTTTTTTGCCGGGTGCTCCGGTTTCCTCCACCAGTTACAACTGGCTAGTCACGAAGACTTAACCGCAATATGGCAGAAAAAGTGACGAAAAGTCGAAATTCTAATTTCCTACTTGACAAGCATCATTGGTATTGGGAGTGAACATCTTTTCTGTCGTCAGACAGTTATCATTACCTCCTCCCCCTGCCGTACACTAAGGCGCTATTCTCAAGGGCCCCCTTAACGACTGGAGGGAGACAGCACGCCTGCTGAGCAGCCATAATGGATGGCTCCAGTGCTGACCCCTAGCGGGATCAAGAGGAACCCATTATTCATGGTTTAACACATTCACACTCGAAGTTCCTCTAGAAAGTGTCGTCTGCTACTATCATATTTTCGAAAATAACTTAAGAATAAAGCAAAAGTTCGCAAAATCTTTGAGGGAGAGTTGTTGTTTGACTTCTGGTCAACATTTCTCCTTCAGATATTTTCAAAAAAGTGCTTTTGATGGAAAAATATTTCCAAAATTGTCAGGCCTGTTTTGGCTGCTCTGAGTGTGAATGGGTTAAGATGGAAGTAAAACGGAAGATCTCAACTCGAGAGAGGCAAGCGGGGCAGTGTTCCTTTAGGACGACTTGCTAAATGAAATAAATGGTCTTACAGGAATCTAATTATACATAAAATTGCTGATCGCGGCGACGGTTATTGATATAGATAAAACCAAGGATAAGCATTCGCCGTAGGAGTGGTATCTATTATTCGAGTAGATTGCATCCATGTAGGACACTTATGTCAATGATTTATTCTGTGAATAATACGCAATGACAGTAATGTAAATAATTATTCAGCAAAATTTGTTTTCGTGTTTGTTAGGATTTACGTCGGTTTCAACAGTTCAGTTTATAAAAGGTCGAGATAGAAAGCCGGAACCAAGAGAAAATTCCCCACTCTTTAAAAAGAGCTCGAGGCGATATCTTGAAAACCAAACGTTGTGGTTGTTCCATCGTTATATTTTGGATTTGACTAGCTGTCTGACAAGTCATACTAAATTGCAATAAATCATCCATACATCCTATGTTATCTACTCCAAAACCATTCTCTATTTACTCAGCTTACTGTACATTAAATCCATCTCTTCTGTATTAAGGTGGCCTATGGGGTAAATTTGTGAATATAGAGTCATTTTGAGATTTTACATATGATGAAGCCTACACCATTTTCCTTATAAATAATCAGATCAATTGTGCATGCCTAGGCAATCATTGAGCATAGTGAGAGACCGGTTCTAGGTCAATATCCCCCGGACAATTTCCCCCCAGGACAATATCCACCGGACAATTTCCCCCCAGGACAATAACCCCCCGGACAATATCCCCCCGGATGATATCTCTAGTAAAACATGTGTGAGTAATTTTTTTTTTAAATTCCAGTGTTTTAAATTATCCTAAAACATGTTTTAGTAAAAAAATATTTAAAAAAAAAATCCAATGTTTTTAATTATCCTTAAACATGTGTTAGTAAACATTTTTTCCTGGGAGGATATTGTCTGGGGGATATTGTCCTGATACCAAGAGACCGTCTATTACAGAAGCTCCCACAGGCTTGCGCAAAGGTAAGAAAGGAGTTAGGCCTTTTCCCCTTGTCAAATCATCACCAACAACACATGGTCCATTCAAACATGCATTTTGGGTATCAAATGTTAACAGATTTAGTAGGAATTTGGAATGGTAATATCAAAAGTATTTTGAAGGAAAGAGTGTCATCTTTCCAAATGTTGACGCTATCTAAGGTTTATGTCCTCCGAAAGTTAAAAAATGCACCTTTTCCTCATTTTCCAAAATAAAAAGAGATCTGAAAGAAATGGTTACAAAACCTGAAATGAGTAAAACTAGAAATAATGATACCTTTCCCGTCGTATTGATCTTACCTCACATTTGTATACTTTGAAGGTTCCTGGTTCATAATTGTGGATAGGAGCTCCTTTGAAAACACCATGCAAGTGCTTTCAGAGTTTTACCCCAAAAGTCTTACACCCTGCTGGCAGGGTAATTTCGTGAGGCTTAATGTATTCCTCATCGGAAGAGCCTTCAGGGAATGTGTACTTTTGCCTTGACTGAACTGTCAATAAACGCAGGGTAGAGTCAAAGACATTTACCCCATAAGACATCTCAAACGTTGTAAGAGTAAGAATAATTTTACAAAGTATTTAAAGGAGAGTTATTTCTCCTAATATTTTACTAAATAGGCCTTTGCTTGAAAGATTCAACCAAAATTGTCAAGCTGGTTTTGGGCCGCTGCGAGTTTTAATTGGTTATGTCTACTCGCTCGAGATACCAATTTAACCAAATTTTCTGGGTTTTGGTCTAAATTCAGATTAACATTACGTTTCTGTACGTGGCAAAGCCTTACACCACCTGACAATCAGGGCAGGCCCCCGTATGAATATGGCTATATGGTGTTATCTGTTGACGGCGATTCATGCAGCTCATTGACTGATAAGGGTCTGTCTTGGCACGTTGACACCGTGACGTGAAATATCAGTCTCGCTGGTCGATGCCAGTGTGTTGATATCACCATTGATCAGAGTCTGGAGCAGGCTGCGCAGTCGACACTTGTAGTAATCCCTTCATCACAATCCCAACAACTATGCCGCATGCAACGTCACTCAGCTCAATCTTGATTCTGCATATCACAATCAATATTTCTGAATGGAATATCGAGTTTTTTTTAAATTTATTCGTCGCAGATAAAAACTCCTAGGAACATGCACTAATGTATGTACGTATCTTTATTGAGCACGAAATTCATTATGAAATACACAACATATATATCGTTTCTATCCATCCAAATAACGTTAGAGATAATAAGCAAGGTAAATGGAATTGGGAATGGCTGAATAGAAGCTTTTAATGTGATAGATAAGATTAATTGATGAGCTGAAACTTCAGACTTTATTTCTAAATACAATGAAGCAGTTTGCAGAATTGGGACAACCTGAACGCGCCTCCTAGATATTCTGATCATCAATTCTAGAGCTTCTTTTCTATAATCTAGTTCAAATTCAAGCCTTTGCCTAAAATAATGGAATCAATTATTTTGATTTGTGTCACTTTCTATCATATCAATGCTAGAATCATAATCGAAGAAGTCGGACAGCCCAAGGAAAACCTGCCTAACTCCAGGTCACTGGCAACTTTTGCACATAGCCATATTTGAACTCATAAAGTGGTGAAACAGCGCAGGCTCTTAGTGGAAAAGGTGTATGCCACTCGGCTATCAGGCTGGTGAAACAATTGCCAGTGACTCCCTTCCTGGTGACCGGGGATCACTGACACCATGACATGTGTCCTCATAAGGTCACTGATACCTACAGTGCCGACATTTAATTCATACACTAAATGCGCGGGCAGCCCGGGCATAAAACACGACCGCACGCACGATTGCCACCAAGTTTCTTGGGCATGAGTACATGATGACCTCATAACTGCATGTAGCTCTGATTCGCAAGTTACGTGGGCCATTGACGTGCTTGGCTTCTTTTTGACATGTTATCAATGGATGTTTGTACAAAGAGGCACTGGCAGACGTCCGGTCGACTGGTTCAGGAATTAATGCACCAGTCAATTGAATCCCCGGGAGGGGGGGGGGGGGCCGGGACATGCGGGGATACTGCTCAGGAAAAAATCAATAAATAGCACTCATCCCCACTGGCAGGGACCAATTCTGTGGCAGTATGCCCCACCCCTGGGGCATGCTCAACAAGAATACACAAGTTCCTAAGATTTCAACTTTTTATTTTGTGAAAATAAACCACAAAAATCATAGCAGTTACATCACAAATAACAAAACCTTCAGCAGTTATAAAAATAAAATTTTAGACTTGGAGAAGACACCCTTCACATTACTTTTATTAAACACCTGACGTCCATTGTGATACCATTGTCATTGGAAAGTCTCTGAATTACAATTCAGTTTTAAAAGTATATCAACACTCTATGTATTGCACTGTAGTACACTGGAAATGTTTATCTACAATGAAGTGATTGTAGAAAAAGTATAAACAAGTGTTGGGCATAGGGTCATAGAATGAGTTCAATAGATGGCTGCTTTTTTGGAACTACTTAAGTGAATGATTGAGTAGTCTGTTTCAACTTTCCAATCTTCCAGTCAACCTTCCTAGGGAATTTGATATTCTACTTCCCCAAGGTTACCACAGAGAGGCACATTTGGGCAACTTCAAGCCATGGTCAAAGCCTGGGGTGTGTTTCCAGTGTGAGCATCCCAAGAAACTTCCGAAGAAGCAACCATTAAATAGGAAAATATTTCATTAAGTGGTTCTTGAGATATTGTGCAGACAAATAATTCACATTGCCCCAAAGTGGTGAGCTTTGAAAACTGAGATGACCACCGATAAATGTAATTGAGCCCCAAGAAACTTCCGAAGAAGCAACCACAAAGTAGGAAAAAGTTTCATGAAGTGGTTCTTGAGATATTGTGCAGAAAAATAATTAACATCAACCCATAGTGGTGAATTTTGACAACTAAGATGACCTTCGAAAAAAGTGATCAAATGATGCCCACTGTTTGGAGAGGTTTAAAAAATCATACCCTGAAAAACGTTATACCCACCAGAACCAATAAATCCTTTTTTTTCTTTTTGGTCAAGCAAAAAAAAAGAAGTTTGCTCGACCAAGAAAAAATGCTTGCCGAAAAATAGGCAGGGTAGGTAGTGTTTTTTTTTGTTTGTTTTTTCACACTGAAAACCATAGGGTTGAGATTTGCTTACCAGGAACATTTGTTTGACTTGTCTTTTGAAGGATGTACAGCTCACTTACTTCAGCTATTATTCAAGGTCGTATACAACTATTCATGTGTTTATGTCCATGATTGGGATGTCTTTCCCTATTTTTTCCTGACCTGGACTTAAGGATTGGAAGACACCCCATTAGGGTAGGGGAGAAAAAAAACTAAGTAGTCATTAGTAGGGTAGGGTTACCCTGAGCAAAATTTTTCGGGGCCCCTGTTGGGAAAGCAGTGGGTTTTGGCATAAGAAAATGGTTGGTGGCAGAGTGAAAAAATCAGACCTAAATTCAATATATTCAACAATATAGTCCGTGAGCTGATGGGCGAAACCCTCCCCCCCCCTGGGGAATTTCGGAGACCTATATTTCCAAAAACCTTATACCCTCAGCTGTTCAGATCAGCTTGTCTGCACTTATATCGCGGGTACATTTGCCCTGGAGGGCGGATTGAAGGTCGGTACCTCCCTCATTTTAGGGGTGGGGGTGACATTTTCTAAGTGGGGGTGGTATGGACACTTGCAATTCTCTGGGATACTCCAAATTTGCTATGCTGGTCAAGTGATCAACAGGTACAATTACCAAATACCTTTCAGAAGCACCGTATTCCTATCCTTGGAAAGAAATTCAAAAAACGTCTCAAAAAATGCTGTTTTTTTGCAGTTTTTTTTTTAAATTTCACAAACTTTAAGTTTTTAGTGGTCAAATGAGTACAAAACCACCACTTATTATATACCTAAATTACAAGCAACATCTTATCTGCTTAATAAAACAAAAATGAGCTCCATTGGTTGTTCGAGCGTGATTTTATGGGACTTTCTTTTCCCCTACCCCTATGTTGAAAAAATAACCAAAAAATAGCTAAAAATGGTGAAAAATATTTTTAAAAATCTTAAATGTTCATTTAACACATATTTGGTACTAGAAATGGTTCAAACATGACAAAGACTGATTGGGCCGAAAAAAATGGATTGCCCAGTTGCCGTGGAACAACCAAATTTTACCAAAATTTGGTAAAAATCCAGTTTTAGGCTAGAAATCACAGTTTAAATAACAATACGACTACGAAAAAGGTATTTAAAGCTAGTATTGTGACACTGCAGGTGTTCTACAATTGAAATTAGTCATAGCTGGATGATCATATCAATTGTTTTATTTCAGTTCACCCCTATTCAGAAGATAATCTAGAAAGCCAAAGGTCTCAAAAAGTAGTTTTACTACAATAAATGTATTAAGTCAATGCCAGTGTATGATTTTAACACAGTCAGAAGATCAGGATAGACTGCTGTTGGGGCTGAACCTGCATGGGCTTATCAAATTGATAGCCCAGTTGCCTGGGACTACTGAATTTTACCAAAAATTGCTTTAAATCGAAATTTTAGTGTCAGCTAGAAGTCAAGTAATTTTGAGAAAGTGATCCTATGTGCTGTATTAAACCTCTTTTGTGACATGATGCTGTTTTCCTGTTGCTTGCATTCTTCTTGCTTAATGATTTTGACCATTCGACATATGTGAGGGAGCCCCATTCATTATCAGAAGGAAAGCATAGGACATTTTTGTGCTACATAGGACAGTGTTTTGCACCATAAATCGTAACTGTAACTCACAAAGACCAACACACACTGTTGACAGGCGACATTCAAACCATACTACCTGATTATCAAACACACTCAATAGTTCCTCCAGTATGCCTGAATGGCCGCAACAATGGACACCTGTATCCCCCCCCCCCCCCACACACACATATACTAGCTATTTGTGGTAAACATACAGCCTTTAGGTTGGCATGAAGCATTCAAACTACATTGTCTGAATATCAAGCTGTATCAAAAGCTGAACTCAGCGCAATCCTCCCAAGAAGCATAACGATGAGTACCTGTGTCCTATCCTTTTCGGGTTTCCTTAACCCTAAGAGGTTTGGTACCTGTATATAATCTAACCTTATTCCATCTATCCTTAAGATCTGGGTACACATACCTCATTCGAAACATTATCCAAATCCCCATTCAGTTGGGTACTTTTATTTTATCCTAGCCATTGACCAGAGCTCTCAAAAGTAAGTATATCATTACCTCATCTCTGCCATACCTACTCTTATGGGTTTCGGGTACTAAACCTTTTGAGTTCCAGGGCAGAAGGTAGGATTGTATACAAGTTCAAACCCTTTGTTGTATAGCTATGAGATACAGTTACCTAACTATTAGTGGGATGGTATGACATATAGTTACCTATCCTGTAAGGCTTGGGGGTAATAGTTGGTATGGGAATCAAGTATGTAATGTATAAAGATTCAGGATAATAGACACATTGTTGACAGGCAAATTTACACCATAGTGCCTGATTATCAAACACTCACAATATTTCCTGAATGGGCACAGCAATGGACACCTATATCCACCCCCTCCCATACTAGCTATTTGTGGTAAACAAACAGCTAGTAGCTAGTTGGCAGAAAGCTTTCAAACACACTACCTGATTATTAACCACTCTCAATAGATTCCCCAATTCCTCAAGAGGCACAAAGATGTATTCCTATATCCTATCCTTTCTCCTCTGTTTGTATCAACATTAAGCGATTGGGTACCTAAATCCATCCCATCTACTTTACTCATCTCCTACCAGCTGAGTACATATATCTCATCCAAACCATTGCCCTGATCCATATCCAGCTTGGTATCTGTATCATCCTAGCAATATTGACCAGATTCCTACTAGGTTAGAAGCGATACCTCATCTTAGCGATTACCCTTAGAAATGTACAGGCTGGATACATGTTTCTCTTCTGTGCTACCATCCTTAGCCCCAGTAAATTCTGTTCATAGCTAAGAACCTATAACCCTGAGCTCCTATAGCCTGGCTACCTGTTTTTCATTCCACATATTATCAATATCCCTAATATGTTTGATACCAGTATTCCATGACATCCATTCCCCATCCATTCCATCCTTTATAGGCTTGGTAAAACTATGCCATTCCCACTATTGCCTTTAAATCTTGTAGACTGGGTACCTGCATCTCAGCCGGCCTCTTTCCATGAATCACTATACCTGTATCTTATCCTATTACCCAGCACTTCTAAAGGCTGGCTACCTGCATCTTATCCTGATACCCTGAACTCCTATAGGCTGGCTATCTATATCTCATGCCATCAATTACCCTGATACCTATGATGTTTGAACCTGTACCGCATCCTAACTATTGCCCAAAACCTTTATAGACTGGGCTCTTAGATGCCATCTCAGTCATTAACTCTAAAACCATGGATTGGGTATTTATATCCTTACCCGTTTCTACTCACCAATCACCAAGTTAATCAGATACCTGTACCTGTTAGGCCTATATAAGAGTATCTTATACCAGCTATAACTGCTAACTGCTATCAGCCTCAAGAGTTTGGGTACCTCCATCCCACCTTATACCAGATGGAACTATAAGTTAACCTTAAGTGTGTGTGACGGGGGGGGGGGGGGGGGGGGGGGGGGGGTTACCTATGTGCAATTCTGGTTATTATGCTGAGCCCTAAAATGTAAGATACATGTTCCCTTACTAGCTATGTACCTCATCAATCTATTACCCTAAATCTTTACATATTACATACTTGATATCCATACCAACTATTACCCTCAAGCCTTTCAGGTCCTGTAGGATAGGTTATTATATCTCATATCATCATACTAATAGCTAGGTAACTGTATCTCATAGCTAAAGTAGCTCATTTAGGACATATGACCCTTGCTACTTGTATCAGTATACAACAATAGACTTTGTACTTGTATACCATCCTACCTTTTACCCTCAAACTAATAAGGTTTGGGACCTGAAACCCATACCAGCAGGTATAGCAGGGATGAGGTAATGATATTTGCTTTTAAGGGTTCCGGTCAATGGCTAGGATAAGATAAAGGTACCCAGCTGCTTAGGGATTTGGTATTAGGTTGGATTATATACGAGTACCAAACCTCTTAGGGTTAAGGAAAACAGAAAAGGGATAGGATACAGGTACTCATCGTTATGCTTCTTGGGAGGGTTGCGCGGAGTTCAACTATTGATACAGCTTGATATTCAGACAATGTAGTTTGAATACTTCATGCCAACCTAAAGGCTGTATGTTCACCACAAATAGCTAGTATGGGTGTGTGTGGGGGGGGGGGGGGGGGGGGGCGATACAGGTGTCCATTGTTGCGGCCATTCAGGCATACTGGAGGAACTATTGAGTGTGTTTGATAATCAGGTAGTATGGTTTGAATGTCGCCTGTCAACAGTGTGTGTTGGTCTTTGTGAGTTACAGTTACGATTTATCGTGCAAAACACTGTCCTACGTGGCACAAAAATGTCCTATGCTTTCCTTCTGATAATGAATGGGGCTCCCTTACATATGTTGAATGGTCAAAATCATTAAACAAGAAGAATGCAAGCAGCAGGAAAGCAGCATCATGTCACAAAAGAGGTTTAATACAGCACATAGGGTCACTTTCTCAAAATTACTTGACTTCTAGCTGACACTAAAATTTCGATTTAAAGCAATTTTTGGTAAAATTCAGTAGTCCCAGGCAACTGGCCTATCAATTTGATAAGCCCATGCAGGTTCAGCCCCAACAGCAGTCTATCCTGATCTTCTGACTGTGTTAAAATCATACACTGGCATTGACTTAATACATTTATTGTAGTAAAACTACTTTTTGAGACCTTTGGCTTTCTAGATTATCTTCTGAATAGGGGTGAACTGAAATAAAACAATTGATATGTATCCAGCTATGACTAATTTCAATTGTAGAACACCTGCAGTGTCACAACACTAGCTTTAAATACCTTTTTCGTAGTCGTATTGTTATTTGAACTGTGATTTCTAGCCTAAAACTGGATTTTTACCAAATTTTGGTAAAATTTGGTTGTCCCGGGCAACTGGGCAATCCATTTTTTTCGGCCCAATCAGTCTTTGTCATGTTTGAACCATTTCTAGTACCAAATATGTGTTAAATGAACATTTAAGATTTTTAAAAATATTTTTCACCATTTTTAGCTATTTTTTGGTTATTTTTTCAACATAGGGGTAGGGGAAAAGAAAGTCCCGTAAAATCACGCTCGAACAACCAATGGAGCTCACTTTTGTTTTATTAAGCAGATAAGAGGTTGCTTGTAATTTAGGTATATAATAAGTGGTGTTTTTGTACTCATTTGACCACTAAAAACTTAAAGTTTGTGAAATTTAAAAAAAAAACTGCAAAAAAACAGCATTTTTTGAGACGTTTTTTGAAATTTTTTCCAAGGATAGGAATACGGTGCTTCTGAAAGGTATTTGGTAATTGTACCTGTTGATCACTTGACCAGCATAGCAAATTTGGAGTATCCCAGAGAATTGCAAGTGTCCATACCACCCCCACTTAGAAAATGTCACCCCCACCCCTAAAATGAGGGAGGTACCGACCTTCAATCCGCCCTCCAGGGCAAATGTACCCGCGATATAAGTGCAGACAAGCTGATCTGAACAGCTGAGGGTATAAGGTTTTTGGAAATATAGGTCTCCGAAATTCCCCAGGGGGGGGGAGGGTTTCGCCCATCAGCTCACGGACTAAATAGGTTACAGTGCATTTCACATCTGTCTGTCACCATGGATTTTGGACAGGACTCTTTAATAAATGGTGCCATGAGGTCCATATATGGCGCAGAAAGTTTTCCCCTCATTTGCATCCAAAATTATGATCAGATGAAAACTACCCCTAGATGAATCATGTAGAGCTCTATACAATCAGAGATCAATTAAACATTGAAATCAAATTTAAACTCAAAGTACATGTGGCCAAGTGGTCTTATGGGCTCAGATATCATATGATGGTTCATCAGTATTATCATTTTCAATTTTATTTCAGTGCAATACATTTCATCAGTCCAGCTGAAATTTCATCAGGCAGCTCAGTGATTGAGAGTCCAGCATCCGATCCCAACCCAGGTTTTACAACTTACCCAGGGCTTGAAATTACAATTTTTTCCAGGGAGCCATGAGGGCCCCCTGGATTTTTTCTAGGGAGCCCTGGGAATTTTCAGGATGAGGAGCCCAAATGAATTTCAGGGAGCCAATACTAACTAGGCCCAAATAATCAATTTTTATTTAAGAAAAGTTTTTTTTCTTTTTTTTGTGGTAAATCTTTCTGTACTAAGTCATTTTTCTCTTTATTTTCTTCTAAAACATTTCACCAGTTCAGGTAACTCAAACAATAAGCCCCCAGTGCACTCAAACTGTCAAACAGCCCAGGTTCTATTCATACAATCAAATAATCAATTTTTATTTAAGAAATGTTTGTTTTTTCTTTTTTTTGTGGTAAATATTTCTATACTAAATCATTTTTCTCTTTAATTTCTTCTAAAACATTTCACCAGTTCAGGTAACTCAAACAATAAGCCCCCAATGCACTCAAACAGCCCAGGTTCTATTCATACAATCAAATAATCAATTTTTATTTTAGAAATGTTTTTTTCTTTTTTTTGTAAATATTTCTTTAATAAGTAATTTTTCTCTTTATGTAACTCAAATAATAAGCCCCCAGTGCACTAGAATTGTCACACAGCCCAGGGTGCCTTGACACTGTTACTATGTATGTGTAACCCATACCAAAACAATCAACCTGAATTAAGTGATCAATTTTATTTTTTTACAGTTTTTTTTCTTTTTTGGGGGGAAATATTTCAATTCTATTTTATCTTATTTTTCATTTTTTTTATTAATCCCATTCACCATGTCATTGGGAATAGGATTATCTTATGTAAATAATTAAATATGATCCATCTCATGAGCTACCTGACATCAAGGCTGCTGATAGTGTGCAAAACTTCCATGAAACATTGCTATTTCATCGACTACAAGGACTGTCACTATAAACATGTGTCCACTGACTATTCTTTAAAGCACTTATGAACACATTACAGGTAGATAGGGCGCTATATCTTTTTTCAATTATTATTATTATTATTATCATATTTACCACGCCGTCCTGCTCCCACGTGTGACACAGCAAAATCGTCTTCTTCGCACCGAAGAAGGAGCGGTTAGCGCCATCGTATCTTTGAAATGTTGTGGCATTGGTCATACCTTACGCTATAGGTGTAATAGTATGACCATTGTCACAACATATCAAAGAAACGATCGCGCGTTAGGTAGACTGCGCACCATAGTCCGTAGTTGGTCAACACAGTGGACCTAGCAGAGGCCGGGTGCGCCCGGCTGATAGGCCTAGTGGAATCGTGGCAGCAAAGTATGACGTCACTATTCAAATCCCCGCCTATCATGCACCGCCTCGGGACAGCAACAATAAATCACAGTAATCCCGGTACACCGGGCAGCTATTTTAAGCAGTATTTAGCAGAAGCACCGTGTTTCCCGGCCAAGTCCCGCCCCCCCCCCCCTCCCAGGGATTCAATTGACTGGTGCATAAATGTCTGTACTGTAGACTCTCCCCATATCACAGTGACCCCCTGGTCACTGATAACCAGGTACCAGTGTGAAACCTGACAAGTTTAGCCAGCCACATTATGACTACATGTAGTAGCATATAGAATGTCTTAAACATTTAAGACACTTAGAAATAGAGGGGGTCACTAAAAACTAGTACGGAAAATTCATAGCCATGTACAAGAGATAGAGATTCACTGTCACTGTAATACTTATACGTGTACTTATTCTTCAGGACTTTTAAACAGTTTCTTATACATGGTTGTTAGCTTGTTATGGCGCCGAAAAATGGCAACTTAAGTTGCCAGTATGGTAGATTTGAGAAAAATCGCGCTTTGTATTAAGAGCATGAATTTGGTATGTAGATGTATCTCACTAAGCGGAACATCCTAGTGGCAGGTGGTGCCACCTATTGGTCAGATGCTAGATAAACCTAACTTTGCCTAATACAAAGTAAGCCTTCCACACTATGAGATATGCAATCCTGTATGAACCAGGAAGTAGAGTATCAATGGTCTTAATTGAATTTAAATTATTCATTGTTGGATATAGGTGGCGCCACCATTAAAATGGGGGTACTGTACAGGAGTACTATTTTGGTCAATAATATGAATGTAAAACAGGCATGCGTTCAAACCATTATACATTGCTATTTGACGCATCTTGCAAAGTGAAACATTTTCAGATAAGGAGGCACGGTTGTAACGCATTCATAATCGAAAATGTTCCCCTTGGTGAGTTGCATCACAACACCAAATTTCATGCATTTTATACAAAGTGCACGAACTGACACTAAAGTAATGTCATAAATCAGCTGAACCTTTTTTTGATTAGCAACAATCACATTACTTGGGAAAATCACACCACACATCACTTCTGTAACGCGCTATAACAATCTTTATTGCTGCAAGTAATTGTCGCCATTTCTTTCGAAACAATGTTTTTATCAAAATATTATTCACAAAAATAATTATCAGTATGGAATTGTCCAATGACCATTTTTGCCCTCCTATCGAACATACTCATGAATACAAGTATCATTTCAATTGTGTAATGTGCACGTTACAATATCAAAAGAGTATCGTGGTCTACCTCTGTGACCGAATGGTATAGTGCATTGCAAGCCAACCTCTCGCTGTCTCTCTCTAGTGCAGCGCAAAGCAAAGGGGTGATTTTGTGCTTCAGCTTGCGTGTAATTTGCCCTTTACTAAGTTAGTCTGATTCCCCACGGTTACTGCGGTTTCATTACACAGTAGTCTATGCAGCAAGTAATTGCAAAAAATATATACATGTATTTAAATTGGCGCATATAATCTTATGAAAACATATTTTCAGGCGCATTTAATACTAAGAAACACTTATTTTCAGAGGGTTTTCTATACATTACGCAAGCATATGATGAAGTAATTTATTTGCAACGTGATTTAAAGCTTCTTTTCCAAAGGGTTCCCAATTACAGATTGCAAGTATAAGCGAAGGCATTGCCTTAATTGGTATTTGATACGTTGATTCTAAGCAACACTAATTGTTTTCAAAAGTGTATTGTTTTCTATAAGGAAAAGTACTTTGTTTAACACTTTTGATCTGAACCATCACTTTTCTCCAAAAGGGTTTTTTAACGGTAATTATTTATTGACACGTATTGACCAAATCTTTTCCTTGTTACAGGTTTGCTTCCAATGGCGGTCGCGGTTGTTCTCCTAGCAATGGATTCACTAATCAATAAAAGGAATGCCCTTATTGTGATGAAGAGAATGGACTGGAGCATTCTGGTCATGTTTTTCGGTTACCTGATTTGGATCCGTGGCTTCTGCAACACGCACATCCTCCACTGGCTTTGGCGCCAATTTGGTTTGGCGGGAAAACAGATCGATAGCCTTCAGCGGATTGCCATATTTGGCGTCTTTACAGTTTTGACCTCGAACATATTTGGTAATGTGACCTTGACCCTGCTTGTCATTGACCTTTTACAACCATGCACGGATCAACTGCCTCTTGTTCTCTACCTGGCTTGGTGCGGAACCATAGCGGGAAATCTCACGCTCTTTGGAAGTGTCTCAAATTTGATTGTATCTCAAAAAGCCAAGGTCACGTTAAACTACCACCTCAGCTATAAAGTCCATTTAAAGTATGGCTTTCTTTCCTCTTTGGTTATAATTTCGCTAGGTATGGTGATAATATACACATTTATGCAAATTCCAGGTATAACATAACCTTAGACGTATATCTGGATGGACTGGAAGCAGGCAGATCTTGCGCGTGACCAGGGTTGAGGGTCACAGCAGGGAATCAACTGATATACCCTACTTGTAGCCAATAGGCATCTCTACTTTTCTAAATACTCTGAGTGCACCACTTATCATATGGCGGCACTGAACAGCAGCCGCAACCATCAAAGTGCGCACTGGGTCTAATGTGATAGTATGGCAATTGATCCTGCTCTCCATCTCTCCCATATCTAGCTATCTGATAACCCTACAGGAGGATCTTTATCCGAAGCATTTCAGCTCTTTACGTATAATATATATTATTACAGGATGAGGAGTTTCCCTCAACGACTTTAGCAATACTGTATTCGGAAATTCACATCCACAAACCACCAAAATAAAAAAAAGGTATGCGAAGCTCTGAAAAACGCATCTTTACTATTGTGCAGACCAATATTGCTTCTCGACTATTACACCAGGTCAAATAACAGAATGCAAAATGTTCATCTTATTTCTTTTTATTGAGGTTAATCTCAATTGAAAATATAGTTTATGCAGAAATATCAGTGAATCATGGATTGACAACAGTTTCTCAAAACCAATATATATATATATATATATATATATATATATATATTATTATTATTATTATTAAGAGTAAACAAATGTGATTGGTCAACGTTCTTTTAAAATATTTTGTCATTAATTTAACGGAAACGGCATGTAGTTCATTATCATTGTTTTACGAAGGCATCGTCATTATTGAAAGTAAATGAACATTTGACAACCGCATTTTTAAAATGTGCTTTGTTCACTTCACACAACATTGGAAGCTGTATTATACATCTTCATTTAGATTAGAAGATGATGTATGTCCTATATAATTATATTTATTGACAAGTGTATATGGATTCTTAAGAAGGCCACAATTGGAGTTGGTTCATATACTGTAAATCACTTAAATATGGCGTAAACATTATATAGCGCAATTACGTTACTGCCCTGGATAGCGTGATCTAATTATAGCGGACGGGAGAGCCCCACTGTTTATTTTTACCCACTGGCTTGCATGGTCGGTTTACACCACAGAATAGTAAACCTCTATCTACATATCATAACATTGCAGTTAGCCCGGCTCACTGGGGATCAGGGGTCACTGTAATTGACCTCCGGGCCCTGCCATATCGTAGAGGCAGTGGTTAATGACTGCATGCAGTATCCATCTGCCTCCCCATAACTAGGCTTTTGTTCTGCCCTTCAATATGTATAATGGGCAATTTATTAAAGACAGGGATTTAAAAATAGCGCTCATGAGCATAGCGCTATAATTGCTATCTTATTGTTCCCGCTATAGTTAAGTGATTTACAGTATTAGATTTTTCCAATCCAATATCTAGCTTTTGGAAATGTAAAGATAGCCAGCATGGCAATATGTATATATATATATATATATATATATATATATATATATATATATATATATATATATATATATATATATATATATATATATATATATATATATATATACATATACATATATACACACATATATATATATATGTATGTATATACTACAGTATATATATATATATATATATATATATATATATATATATATATATATATATATATATATATATATATATATATATATATATGGATGTATGGATGGATGGATGTGCTATAACACAAATATCAATGGGGACTCTTTTTCATGATTAACTTGGTACAACTGATCAAATGAAATCACTTGTGATGAAGTCAACAGTTTCTCTTTGCGATTCCATTGGATCAACTGCAATTGAAAAAGTTGATTTGCTGTCCTGATGTTTACAAAAATATAACATGAATTCCAATGTTTCTAGTCGTACATGTTAAATTTTGTACTAGGTTTAGCACTGACGGGGTATGTAACTGTCTGCTCCATCGATACGCTGTTAGTAACAGGGCTGGTCTTAGCCAGGATTTCAAAAATGCTTGCCCAAAACAGTAATTCCAAAATTTATGCCCGTCCTGATTTAGCTATTAATCTATTTCAAACCCTTATGCCAACTACATTTAATAGCTAAATATGTCAAAATAGGCAAGTTACACTCCAGCTATGTCTTAAAAGATGGTGTATTAGGAAAATAGTTGGTTATTACCCACCAAAAATTCAAAATTGAAAATTCTTTATAGAAACTTTTGCTTGTCCAAAAAGGTTTTCAGGGTCCTGGAGAAGTCCCTGCCTGGTACTAACAATACTACGACTAGCTATATCGCATCATCATTGGGATATCTGAAATTGTTTGGGGTCATAATTCATTTTGGCAAGGTGACCCCAAAATGGTAAATTCAAAGTAATGGTTCTGAATGGTAAGGAACCATCTCTGCAAAATACGGCTTACAGGGTTTAATGTAGATTCATTTCAGTGACTTTGTCGTTTTTTGTTGCAATACAAGTACATACATTCAGAATAAAGGAGAGCCATACAGCAAACTAGACCCAGGTTCTGTCTCACAAAGCATTTTCATTGATAGTTTGGATTTCCTGATTTTTGACGAATTTGAGAATGAATTTTGCTCTTTAGGGCATGACCGGAAATATTTGAAAATCAAATGAATGAATGATTGCTTAAAGGCACATCGGCACCACAAAGGTCATTTAATGCCATAGAATCTGAATGAAATAATGGCCTTTTTTCTAGTAGAAAATTGCTAATAATTGCTATGGGAGAGCGTAATTAGATAAGTGCCAACTATCAGAACCTATCTCACCTTGGTCTCCTGTCACTATGGACATCCCACACACTATAAATGTAAGTTGACCAATCCTGATTTCTTCATTTGTCCACAGTGGTATCTACGGTGGCCACCAAGGCGACATGTGTTCAGTTTCCTTGACTGTATTTACTAGCTGGGTAGTCATTTTAAATGGTGCAAAGTAGAGGCAAAATATCTAAAATGTTGAGATGTAATAGCATCATGAATATTGACAATAAAATAAATAACCACATTATTTCTTATTGTTATGTCTTAGTTTCAAGTTGATAAAAGTTCAAATTGAGAGAATTTATGAGCTTCAAGCGAAGGGATGAGTCGGAACAAAATGATTAGGAAATATTAAACGAAATAAATGTCAATCAATTAAAAGAATATTATCATAATTGAACAAGATGTGACAATGGAGTAAAGGAATAGATATGGTCTAATTTACCATGGAAAGAATAACAATTCATTAAAACTTGAGTGCAATTCTCTTTATGTAACTTCAATTTAGTATTACAAAGTACAAACAAAACCCAATCCTTCATGTAGTTAAAACTATCAGATATATTCGAAAGTGCATTATTGCTAATGTGATAATCCAGTGACAGGTACAAACACAATATGCAAAGGTATATTGTAGCCAACATGAATGATCTGTTGTGAATATGTATTGTTTTGCATAGATGGCAAAGTACTACCAAGTCTCTATGGAATGTTTTCCTTGTAAATTTTGAATATGATATACGAAATATGAATAAAAATCAGTTCACCTGTGAATGAATTACAGAAGGAACAATTGATAAAATTTAACCATGCAAGATGTGTTCCTAGACTAGGCAGACACGTGAGAGGGATGTTTCTCGCCTAATCTAGCATCATCCAAGTAAATAGTAATATTTTTTAACTTCACAAAACAACACTTTTATGCTGAAAAGTTTTCTTTGGTTTATTTAAGTACAATCGTGACTTCGAGAGATGCGCTTATGTTCATTAATGATAGGGCTGAAAACTATAAATATCTACAATATTTCTAAATAATTCATTCCTTTCAACTACTTGATCAAAATAAATCTTTCATGAATACTAGATATTTATAGGAACTAATAATAGTGACAAAAACTGGCGATCAAGTTCAAGTTTTTGGAAATACAGGTGAATTTGGATATGATGGACCACTGTACGACAGATTTTCGCCTATGATGGACGATATGCTTGGTCCCAGTCCGATGCATATCAGGTATTTGTCATATGTATACGACGGATTTTGCATATGACGGACCAATTTTCCTGGTCCCATTGAGTCTGTCATATCCAAGTTCACCTGTACAATCAAAGGTCTGAATTAAACTACTTATTTTCCTTAAGTTTTCTAAATATATTTACTATAGTTTTCAGAATTTAGTGCTTCATGGATACATAAAGAAAAATACACCACCTAAAACCATGATTAATGTGAACAAACACATTTTAATATTCATTTGCCTTTTTGATTTCAGTAAATTACCTCAATTATTACAATTCTCATCTTGGTATGTATGGTAATTTTCCACAGATACAAATTGATTTTTATTTTGTCTTAACATGTAGATTAAAAGGGGTTTTTCAAGAGTGATTAGTTTTTTTATGTACCTCAAACAAACTTAGCCAGAAATTTGAAAGTGGGAGTCTCTTCATCTGATCTGAATGATTTTGGTTGGCAAGTTATGTATGAGAGCAAATGGTCTTTGCGGCCAAGGGTCTGGACTCCCAGAAGCTCTAGGGGTCTAGACACTCGAAATGCATTTTTTCCAAGACAGATACATTTTTTTCTAAGGACATAACAATTTTGTCAGAGGTTACTGAGAGCAAATCAATACTTGAATTTCAAAAGCATTTCCATCAAAACCTACACTTATCAGATATAATGGAAAAAACATATAATCTAACTTCCCTACAATGTAAGAAATCCTTTTGTTCTTACTCATAATTTAATTAATGACATTTACCTTTAGTATACTCAATTTAGAACGTTGCATTACAGATATTTTACTTATGACATTCTATTTAAATAGGAGTTAGTAGATAATGATATCTGCTCATCATGTTCACCAGAAAAGGTCAGTAACTATCACATTCTCATAGTGTATTAGATCTTAGGTTCTATGGGAAAAAGTTGAAAACTGGATAAGAGTTATTGGAATTTATCCCACAGAAAGAACATCCTAAGAGATCTAGAAAACTCCAGTATGATTAATATAAGTATATCAAATAACAAAAAAAGATATTTATCTATCAAAGTTAGAAGGCAAACCACATTCTTTACAAAGGGTCAAATCCAGTATCAAACATATTTTTACACAAGCAATATAAAGTACAATAAATAACAAAATACATTTATTTGAAAAAAGATGATCTTTATTACTTGACTTTTTCCAGTACAATGCAAGTTGTATACAGTTTCTGTGATGTACTATTGTCTCAATATTACTCTTCCGTATACCTTATATTTGATACCTTTTGTTGTGATGTTTGTTATGCAAAAACATTTAGAAATAATAAAAATCTATACCAAAATAAGGCAAAATACATCTATTAACTGATTCAACATACTCAAATCTATTGTCCACACTTCCATCTTTTTTTGACAGGACAACTGAAGAAAAAAATCACAGATAAAACTTTTCCAAATTTAATCATTCTCCGGAGTAGAACAGAATGGACATTTTTCAGAGAAAATTAGCCGTATGAGCAGCTGCAGGCAGGGGGACCCCATCTCGCCTTACATGTTAATTATTTGCTCAGCGATCCTAGCACTTGTGGTGAGAGAGTGTGATGAAGTTAAGGGTATACAGGTACTTGGTACTGAAGTTAATTTCAAGATGAGGACTTGGAAAGCTTAACCAAATTAATGCAAAAAAATTCTATCCTTGGAATAAATTAACAAAGAAAAAAGGAAGGTTTCAAAGCTTGGGGCCTCGAGAGACAGGCACATCCCTTAGGAGGGGAAGTACAGTTTTGAATGGACTATCACTCCAACTATTCTAAGAATTAAGTGAAAAACTATGAGAATTGGTAGAATTTTGGATGATAATGTACAACTCAAAAATAGGGGAAATTTAAAATCGTATTCAAAGCAGGTCTGCCCCCTGTCTTACCCCTTATGGTAAGGTTATAGTCATAAAGTCTCATAAACATACCCACATGTTCCTGTCTCTTCTGACCCCGAGCCCTTTGTGCCATCATTACCTGAATACAATCTTAAATAGTTTTCTATGCTCAACACACCAGCGAAGATTAGGAAAGAAATCCTTGAGGCTGATTACCATGATGGAGACTAAAGACCCCACAACCTTCCTCTTTCATATGCTACTCTAAAATGAGGCTGGTTAAAACGCTTCTTATGCAGTTAATGAAAATATAGAATCATTTCACAAGAAATGGACCACGGTCAAACTTATGAATATGGCCCGGTATATATTGAACCAATAGTGGAGACAACAGACCATCCCTTCTGGTCAGAGGTTTTTCATGTCTAAAAATCAAATGGGAAAATATCTGCTCTAGGAACAAGGAAGTTCTATCAAATTACCCCATATGGTAGAGTGACATCTTCAAGGTGACTATAAGAATGGAGTGGATGGGAAGGGTATACTTTGGATCAGCTTTAAACTAGCTACAGGGCATTGTGGGTCACCTGATTAGCTAAGAACCATTTTGCTTATGTCATCATTAGAGAAGAAAGCACTTCACAAACACACAGCCAAATTTTTATCATCCTCGTAAAACAGAAGTTACATGGAAAAGCACCGATGAAGTACGGTATCGCAATGAGCCAGTTGGCCAGAATTATCTAGCTACAATGATGAAAAAAATGTGAACAGATGAATCCTGTATATAAAAATCACTCAATAAGAGCTACTGCTCTCCATAGGGCAGGGGTTAGCGCCCATGACATATTTCATGTTATTGGTCATAGGCATACAGAGTCCTTGAAACATATGTCCAGGCTCCTTCAGTGGACAGGCTGAGTGCAAGTTCCAGTATACTTCATCAATATGGGGCAGCAGGAGGGAAGACATCAGAACTTCCTCTCCTGCTGACCTTCCTGCAACAACAGGTGCTGTAGAAGTATCTTGAGCACCTTATGTCTCACCATCTGAGAAATATGTAGTCATTTCCCAGAAAATTCAGTCAGCATTTGACACCTAAGGTCCTATTATCTGGAGCATCATATGGTGACAATATCAACATCACAGTTAATTGGTAACAAGCCTAGGAAGTAAATCAGCATTAAGCTGCGCTTAATTTATTCACGTTAATGTAACTTATTCATTCTTGTTAAAACAAGGGTAAGTTGGGTATGATCTTTTCAATTTGTTAATGAATTAATTTAGGGGGCAAGTGATAGAATGGGAATTGATCACGGGTGGTAGGTGATTGTGGCCATACAGTGCCCTCCCCTCCCTCCAAGTAAGCAGCCAAAACCTTGCCCTACCGGCTCGGTTTTGGCTGCTGACTGGGCCAGGCACTGTATGGCCACAATCACTTTCCACCCATGATCAATTCCTACAACCACCTATTGTAAATGAGATGGTCATAGCTGACGTGCAGGAAAATAAAAAACCTCCTTAAAAAAAAAATTCAATTTATTGTCTATTCTCTGTACAAGACCTAGTCAT
This sequence comes from Maea johnstoni, assembly GCA_963942565.1. Classification (NCBI taxonomy): domain Eukaryota; kingdom Metazoa; phylum Annelida; class Polychaeta; order Spionida; family Magelonidae; genus Maea; species Maea johnstoni. The sequence goes on from OZ012696.1 coordinate 27,570,673, forward strand.
GCTGGCGTGATTAATACTCAATGGTTAAGTCCAAGAGGCTACTGACAATCTCAATGGGGAATGAGTCCAAACTGTGCCTGTAGGCGTAGTGGATGGTGACTTCATCAGGGAGAACACATGCATCATAGCACAAATTCTATGTATCAGCAATTAGGGAGTAAAAAATGAGGGGTCATCAAATATGGTCCAGGGCAGAATTAACTGCAAACTGGGAGAAATCATCTAAATATTTTCTCAATTTAGAGAAAAAGCATTATTTAAGTAAAACAATCCCAGAACTTGTAAAGGAGAAAGAACTAAAAACAACACTGTAAAAATATGCTAGAGATGCAACAAACTTTTTATCAAGATCTTTTTTCAAGCATGAAGGAAAACTGGAAACACCGTTGACAACAGATGAATTGGAGGACACAAGTGTAAAGTATGGGGACCTTTTCTTGTATATTTTGCATTAAGAGGAAATCTGGTTAAAATGCACATTGCTATATTGCTTTATAATTTTGTATTAAGATATGTGCAAATATGTCACTAAGGGATAAAATCCTCAACTAGAGAAATACATAACTTTTACTTGCACTGCTTGGATTGACGAAACAGAACCAGGTCAGCCAATTAATTTACTAAAACGTACAACTGACCAAAACTTAAGTAACTTGTTGCTTGTGTCACTTGTTTTGATGAAATGAAATCAGGTCACCTAGTTAAATTACTATAAGCATACAACTGACCAAGATATTCCCACAAAGTGACACTCTTAAGAAGGGGTCTTCTCCATTAAGGATATCAGAATAGTACAGCTTCAAAAGAGTATCTTGAGTTAATGACCCAAAGCTCATTAGGCATACATTAGCGACGCTGCCAACAGGCCTCTAATGGGACTGACGCCCATTAAAAGTAAATTAAGGTACTAGTAAACAAATTATGACTCCAATCTAAATACCCTTATGGTTACTTGTTGCACAAAATCTGGTCAATAGGGTGTTTGTGGGAATGGAATTTCAGTAGTGGCTATTTCCGTGATACAATTTTATTATGTGACCTGGGAATGTGTAATGCTTGGTTAAGATGTGGGTAAAGGTAAAAGCCACTGTCCATCACGTGACATGAATATTAAATGATGATTGGTCAAAGAGGGAAGAAGGTGAAGGTCACTTTGGAAGAGTATGTTGAAGTAGTAGTGTAGTAGTTGGAGGAGTTAGATTGGGAGATTGGAGTTGACATGTACACCAGCAGAAGAGAATAAATCTACTAGTCCCAAACCAAGGACTCAAGTTTTCATTTAAAATCGCCCCACTCAACTGATGCACGCAAATCTGGATGAACAACCGTCAGATTTTACAACCATAAAGAGAAGTAAATCAAATAAGGCTCCAGGCCCAGAAGGTTATACAAATGAGTTCTATAAATACTTCAGGGTTGAACTCTAATAATACTGTTATTTATTATTACTGTTACAATAACACTTCCAAATGATCCTATCAAGAAATCTGGATTCAAAGCCCATCTTGGAAATGATAGGTATCTGACTGTTTCTCACTTTGAAGGAGAAATCCGAATCAGTATCAGTACAAGCGCCATACATATTCCCCTGATGTGTATCCTGACTATCCTACTATGGAGGTGATTTTATTATTTTTAAGTTTATAAATTCACTTCATCAATATATAACTTTTAAATGGTTTTCAGTCTATATGTAATTATTTTATATACGTACATATATATTTTTTACTATTTAGTATCACTCAAGATGAAAATATTAAATTTGGGATTTAATTTGTCAGGGCATTTGATTCGAAAAAATATATTTCACTGGATTTCCAAGGAAATGAACATCCGCATATTCTTGACATGCCAATAAGTTCATTAAAGATGCCAATTATATGGTATTTTGCAGGAATTTCAAAGAAACAAATGACAAAAAGATGAAGGCACTGTACAAAACTAAGGATTGAATTTATCAGGACTTTTTATTGGAAAATATATTTCTTCAGAATTGCAAAGAAATGAACATGTATGCATTGCCAAGGTGTTTCCTTGACATGCCAATGATTTCATTAAAGATGCTAGTTATATGCTATTCTGATGAGATTTTGATTTTTATGGCGTGCCAGTGATTTCAATGAAGATGCATGTTACAGGTGAACTTGGATATGAAGGACCACTGTATGACAGATTTTTGCATATGACGGACCAATTTTCCTGGTTCCATTGAGTCTGTCATATCCAAGTTCACCTGTATATGCTATTCTGATTGGATACTGATTTCCTTAGCATGCCAATGATTTTGATATCCAGCATTTACTTGGCAGTCCAACAAAAGGTTTTAAGCGAGGTTGTACTAGCGGATGCTTTGCCAATTAATAGTTTTCAACAATAACTAACAAGGATGTATGTTGGACAGCATAAAGCTGTAGCACATTGTCTGCAGTAGTGCCTCCAAAGTTAATATTGAGGGAATAGGTTCTTCAACAGTGGCAGGAGTGGAAAGTGTGAAATCAACACCCTGCACTCAACACCATGATTTGAATCATTCATACATAGTTAGCAAGTATTTATCAATGACAGAGGAATATGTGTAATTAAATTATTCCAGTGCCTTGCCACCCGATGCAATTTTCAATGTCTTCCAGATTCCTTCCATTGCATTGGCATATGCCTGGTGTTGCTCTTACAGAAATCGGCCATAGAAGAAAGTCTCATCGTGGAAAGCAGGAAGGAGATGCTGATGGCAATTGATTCAGATCAACTTGTCATAGAGTTGCTAGAACCTCTAGATGACGGCCCACATGTTCATTCCGACAAAACCAATGGCCATTACAAGTGAGATCAAAATGCCATACCAAGTACCTCATCTGACGGCCAAAGTGATCCAAAGAGAGATGCAAGAACGAATGCATGACTCCCACAACTGTCCAAGAAGACCAAAGGGTTGAGCGGAGTGAGCTTTCCTAGCTCATTATGTACTATTGCATTATATTACAGTGACACATTAACTTAATTATTCAGCTAAAACAAAAAAAAATATGAAAAATAATTGCAGCTATTGCACAATGCTCCGGTTGTAAAGACGATCAAACAAATCAGCTAGCTCACTTTGATGGCTGTATGGAAGATTAGGAAGTTGGCCGATTCTACAGCAGGTATTAAGTAATCCTAACATACCAGATTGTCAGAAAATATACCAACTGGCATGTACAAAGAAAGAGCTTCCAGGTGTTTTAGCTCTAGAAAGGTTCCTTGTCACTTTCAAGTACAATCATTGTACTGAAACTAGATTCAAACCAACTTCACCATAACAGTCCAGAACATGGACGATCTTACAGGATTGGCTTGTTGAGTGCAATGTATTAAAGGAGGTTATTACACAATTCAACAGTGGCAGGAGTGCAGGGTGAGAAATTTCAATCAATCATATATATATATTTATGTAAATAAATGTCTTTATGAACTCTTGGGGCGTCTTATTCAATAATACCCACCTGTCAGGTATAAACAAGTTGGGTGGTGCTACCACATAAGTGGGTCACTAGCCCTTCAAGCCAAACATAAACAAACAGGAGGCTCCACCTACTGGCGTGGTTGTAAACTACTGTAACAGTAACAGGAAGTGGACACAGCCAATCCTGAGCCAGCAACAGTTGAAACAAAAGCCTTGTCTGACCTCTTTCTTCTTGGAACAGTTTTATCAGAAGGCTATATCATGACATGCAGTCAGGCATGCATGGATTTCATCCCAACTTTAATCTGACCCAGTGTGAGTGTGTCTTGTTGGGGATAGGGGGTTTTAAAGTTACCCAAGTTGAAGAGGTTGTGCAGGACACAATGTGGGGTTTCCAGCCACATGTGGTTTATTTAGAATTGGGAACTAATGATCTTTGCCACTCTTCCCCACAGTAAGTGGGGGACCAAATCATCAACCTAGTTACCTGGTTTAGGCAATGGGGTGTTTTTCAAGTAGTGGTAGGGCAGATCATATTCCGGGACCCATACAAGTGCCACATTGCTAATTTCACAGGGGTTTCTGGTCATCACAGCTTTCAGCCTTAAGTGATGATGGAGTCCATCTCAATAGTAGAGGACAAAAACTCCTGTACAGATCAGTCAGGGGTGCTTTAATATATGCAGCTGGCACTTGCTAGGCCAGTCAGCCTTCTTTTGGTTCCAACATGGCTGCCCCCATATCAGTCGTTTGTTTACAAACAAACCAGTCTCAGTGTCAGTCCGGCTGGCTGCATGCAACTAGGTGCTCACTTTATTTGCTGCCCAGTGGCTTTGTAGCACCTTTTATGGCTATATATATATATATATATATATATATATATATATATATATAACTTATGCCAATATTAATTCTACTAATTCTAGTCCTCTCGAGTCCATTATGCAGGGTAATATGCCGGGCCATAACATCATGCATTACCCAGTGAGCACTCTGTGGGTGTATGGGAGTTTATGTACATTTTAGCTACCCTCCAGGAGCTAGTTAATGGCCGGGAGCTGTTTTTGCTATTTGTCTTAGTTCACACATTTGTCCATCTGTATTATAAGCTTAAACTCTGTCTGTTTACCTGGTCACAGTTGCAACTTTAAGGCTGTGATCGTTCAACAAATAAAGGGTTTGCCTAATTTCTCACAGTTTAGTCAGTTTGTGGTGAAATTTCTTCCCCCTTGGGCCTGGCGTCCCTATCAAGTGCAGCCCTAAGGCTAATCTCGGCGCCAGGTTCCACTTCTTTCTAGAGTGTCTCCTGGGATGCAGGTAAATGCCCTTGGTCAACCTTGCCCTGTTGCCTAGCCAAAGCGCCCTTTAACTGCCACTGAAGCAAAATGTCTGCTGTCGGTTTATTTGTCTTAACAGTATGCCTCGCCAAGGGACCTGAAAAAGAAATACTACATCGTACTGCGACGATCACCCTGCTGGGCGGGCGCGAAACGACTTGGTCACAGATACAGCAGGACTGTCGACAGAATCGGGTCATGATCCACCACAGGGAGAACCGGAGACATCTAGGGAGAATGCACCAGACGGAGTGTCTTAGCAGGGGCTGGCAGCTGAAGTGGCGAGCATGAAAGAGACAATGGTAGAGCTGCTTACACAGCAGGCTCAAGGTACACGTACACCTTTAGCTCAAAGTACACCTGAACATACCAGATTGTCGGAAAATCTCCCAACTGGCATGTAGAAAGAAAGGGCTTCCAGGTGATTTAGCTCTAGAAAGGTTCCTTGTCACTTACAAGTACAATCATTGTACTGAAACTAGATTCTAACTAACTTCACCATAACAGTCCAGAAATAATATTATACTATGCAAGTCTTTTGTATATATAGTTAGGGACTGGAAAAACCAGTCAAAGAAAGTGATTTCTTTTCATTCTTACATTTTTATATTGCAGATGGTGGAGATTTCATTCATGGCAAATGTCTGGTTGGTTAAAAAGAAATGTTTTCAATCCAAAATGCAATTTAACTTAATTGAAAACTAATCTCTATTTCTTATTTCCAGGGCTGGTGCAGAAAGAGTATGACGTAACAGAGGCTGTCCTCATCAAAAAGGTCAATGACAAGTGTTCCCACCGCCGCAGAGGGAGGCATACGGGCTTGTATTCCCCTGAGGGGTACAGGAATCAAAAAATAAGATTGGAGGAGCAGAGAGCCAGGAGGGAGGCCAGACGACAGAAAAAAGAAAATGAAGGAAAACATGGAAACTTTAAAATTAGGAACTTTCTGCCATGTTACTACAGGTGAAGTGACTCAATATTTAGTCAGTTCTGGGCTAAATATCGTGTATTTTTATGCTCAAACGCAGTTTTAAATGTGAATGCAATTACTATGGTGTTCCAAATTCCTTCCCTTGCTTCGATATATGCATGTATTGCTCTTACAGAAATCGGCCATTGAAGAAAGTGGTATACTGGAAAGCAGGAAGGAGATGCTCATGGCAATGGGGATTGATTCAGATTAACTTGTCATAGAGTTGCAAGAACCTCTAGATGACAGCCCACATGTTCACTCCAACAAAACCAATGGCCATTTCACCACAGATCAAAATGCCATCCCAAGTACATCATCAGGCTTATCACTCCTTGCCAGACATCAGACACTGCGATGGATATTATGTTCCTCAGAGGATTTCAGAAGTCTTATCATGAGGCACAACGAATTTTTTGACTATATCAAAGATGATTTGGAATGTACAACCGACAATGATCTCATCAGCATAGTCAATAGAGAAGGCCTATCTAGACTAAGTCTTTCCCCTTTCACTACCATAGAGATAAACTTCATGAGAGACATCGACAGATCCAAGGGACTGTCTACAAATCACATCTATTCGGCCCAACACCCCTTACGGGTAACTGAATTATTACACTGGAGAACCCTTGGGGAAATTTTTAACTATGTTAACCTGAGAGGTTGTATTTCGAGTGAAGCTATCTCTATGAAACCTATAAAATTCGTCGACTGCTATTGCAATATAGTAGAGCTTTACAAAACCTACGATTACCAGGGGCCTCTCTCTAACCTGCCTATTCTTACACATGCCCCATCCTATCCCTACCTACACAAAGTGATAACCGATATTACTGACCCGTCTGTGTTCTTTAGCCCCTGGTCCCACCTACTGTTCAATGACAAGAATGTCAAAATATCCTTGGGACTACACCCAAACCTAGCCATCAAATGCTCCTCACTTTATTTAAAACAAGTAGAAAACTTGATGACGGATTCCTCAGTGGTAGCTATTGGAGGGGCCGGAATAGATGCGCGCTTCAAAGAAACCATGAATATCCAAATTTCGGTCTTCACTTCCTTATTGAAAATAGCGGCCAGGCACTTCAAGACATTCCGTCTAACCTGCACAGGTGCACACACTTTATGTATGAACCTCCTCAAAGCAAACCTCACAAAATCTCACATGGTACACTACCTAAACTTTAATGGCTCCATAAGTGAGGCGAAGAATTCATGAAGGAATTCCCAAATGGTTTCTTTGGAATATCAAAGGATAGTCGCACTACCAACCCCTATGCTACCTCCCTTGTTAAGCAAATCCCACTTGACAGACTCCTGCCAGGCTCAAACGCACCATACAGCATGAATAGAATGCACCCACCCCTGCCTGTTGATACAGGTGATGTAATACACTTAGTGGCCAAAATTAAGGTACTGCCTATCCAAACTGTAGCCAAGCAGTTTCGATTCAACACCACTCTCCTGTATGGTGTCTAACAACTAACTATGCACTTTCCATAAACCCTGACTGCACTGTCCTATGAAGGAAACTAACTTTTAACTTGCCATAAAAGAAACAACTAAAAACAAAAAGGAAACGTTTCAAATTAAAAACTTTCGTAACAATCTTATCTTAGCAAGATAACTAAAAACAAATTTAAACATCTTGAAAAAAGAAAACTTTCTTATTAATTTTGTCATTTTTTCCAATAACTTGAAACCATGTGGCTATCTATCTTCTAGGGCAATATTACATTTGGGTATATCAAGTGCAATGTTAGTATTTCATCATGTACACTACTTCCCCAAATCTCAATGCAGTATGCTTCTTATCAGCAACATACTAAAAAAACACCTATGATATTCCCCGCAATATCAGAATTAATATCTTTTGAAATTAATACTTCAAATAGGCTGTAACGTCTGCATAGGGAAAAAACTGGAGATTGTCAAATTAGTAAGGGCAATACACACAAGATATATTGTCAGCTACCCAATATGATATGTCTATGTGTAATGGCCCGCATATACATATAGTGCTTAAGTTGCAAAATACAAGTAACTAATTATTTATTTATTTATTGTACCAATTATATATGTCTAATATTGGCATTGCCTGAAACGTGAAATGTCAAATTGGTCAAAAAACTCATAACACAATAAGGCTTAATAGACTACTAGTTTACCTCCTTATCCTGTCAAACAATTACTTTCTTAAAAAATATGATTTATGATTAATAATGCTGTGTAAACATTCTTTTTTTTGTTAAAGTTCCATATATTAATGTCTATTCAAAATATTTTATTTTATTACTCTCTTTCATCTCTAGTAATCCTTATAGTGGTGTAGATTTCTACTCCTACATATGGAAATTACTGAGAATCATGAGTGTCCCCACCTTGTTTGTGTCCGAGTGTTGTTGACCAATAACAAGGCTGTATATCTATATTTCAAAATAATTTTATGTTATATGTTACTGTTCTCTGTTACACGTTATATATTTTGTTGTAAAACAGTTCTGGCGGCTGGCTTGTCATTTCATAGATCCATACCACTCTACTTAAATGGCTGAGGGCACAAGGTACTTAAACATTGTATCAGGTAACGTGAGAGGTATCCGAGATGCCGGCAAGTGTGGCGATATGTGGCTATTTTATAAGGAAATGAAAGCTGATATTATCTGCATGCAAGAGACTCATCTAATTGAAAGAGACCTGCATAACCTAAAATTGGAATGGAACATAGAATACACAATAGGTGGAAATTCGTCAAATTCTAAAGGAGTCGCAATTCTTATTAATAACACATTTGAATATTCTATTACTGATAAAAACATAGATAAAGACGGTAGATATATAATACTAAATCTTTTAATAAATAATCTAATACCGATTCAAATAGTTAACATATATGGCTGTAATGATGACAACCCGGATTGGTTCAATCATCTATTTGAATTAATTGATAAACAACTAACAGACTTTATAATAATAACTGGTGACTGGAACACTACCCTTAGTGAGGAAGATACTTATAACTACCAACATCAAAGGAATTTAAAATCCAGGGAAACTATTAACTCATACATGAAGAAAAATAACTTTATTGATATATGGCGGGAGCAAAATAAAGAGCAAAGAAGATTCACCTGGGGTACAAAAAAAACCTTCAAGAGATCGCGTCTAGATTATTTCATAATATCAGAGGACATTCTATCATTCACCCCAAAAGCAGAAATAAATAATGCCTATCGTAGCGATCACAATATCCCTTAAATTAAACGTAAATACTAATCCTAGAGGTAAAGGTTCATGGAAATTAAACAATAACCTACTTACTAATATAGACTATATAACGCTAGTGAAAGACACCATAAACTTAGCAAAACAAACTTATGCTCTCCCAATTTATTCTCTAGATTTCATAAACAAAGATCAAGGTGAACTGTTAGAAATCACAATCGATAATGATCTGTTTTTAAATACACTATTATGTCAAATTAGAGGGGAAACAATAAAAATTTCTAAAAAACTAACTAGAGAAAGAAATAAACAAGAAAATGATCTAACCAAAATAATTACAAACTTAGAAATAGAAATAGATAAAAATACTGTAATAAATAATGAGAAAATAACTGAACTCGATGAGAGTAGAATAAGACTGGAACATATTAGGGAAGAGAAATTAAAAGGTAATCAGATAAGATCCAGATATCAACATACTAAAGATTGGGAAAAGTCCTCTAAATATTTTCTAAATTTAGAAGAAAAAAATAATTTTAAACAAAAATATCAATGAATTTAAGGACGACAGTGACAATATAATAAATAATCCAAAAACAATCCTTAAAATGCAAACTAAATTCTATTCCGATTTATTCTCCAGCAAAAATATAAATAGAGAACAGCATACTAGATATAACCACTTCTTAGAAAATATTCCAAAATTAAGTGAAAACACTAAAAATAATATAAATAAACCAATAACAATAAAAGAATTAGAAATAGCAATAAAGAATAGTAAAAATAATAAAGCACCAGGTGTAGCGTAGATGCACTGCTGTAGGAGGTTGGCACATGTGGAAATAGAGTTTGTGCCCAACCTCTAAAAACAAGCTATTGCGCAACTGCGTGTAGTAGCTGCATTCCCCATTGGAATGCAGCGAACTGCGCAGTTGTTCCAATGCAAATCCAGGTCCCCCTTTATAATAACATTAGAACCCCCTTTCCCCAACCCTTCTACTTACAATTTACGGCCCTTTGTCCCTCCAATCCGGCTCAGGCTGGTGAGGAGGTGTTAATCTATCTAGCAGACTTCTAACCGGCAGATTGCGCCACTGCGCATGCGCAGTGGGCGTTTGCGCACTTTCGTTTCGCTGCGATCGAGAATTGAGCAACAACAAACGTCCCTGAAGAGAAAAGTCATCAAAGTCCACCAAAATGGGTGAGTTCCGTAAATATAACGCCATCTCCACACAGCAGTGCATCTAGGCAGCATTCTGCCCGCATGTTAGGGTTTGTTATGATGTATTTTGGCCAGATTTCCACCAATTAAAAACCTTCACTTTATATCCATGTGTGATTGTTGTGTTCTGCTAAATTTAGACTTGCCTTATACTCTCCAACCCCCTCGTTGTAATACCCTCAGAGTAGCTATTAAAGTCCAGCTACGCTACAAAATTGGCGCCCAATAAGGGACAAACTTTGTTTAATCAAATTAAATAGGACTTTGGGACATCTTTGGTGTTTCTCTGCCTATTGCTCAGGCTGTGAGAAA
>OZ012696.1:27581380-27666380 GCA_963942565.1 Maea johnstoni
ATATATATATATATATATATATATATATATATATATATATATATATATATATATATATATATATATATATATATATATATATATATATATATATATATATATATATATATATATATATATATATATATATATATATATATATATATATATATATATATATATATATATATATATATATATATATATATATATATATATATATATATATATACATATATATATATATATATATATGTATATATATATATATATATATGTATATATATATATATATATATATACATATATATATATATATATATATATATATATATATATATATATATATATACATATATATATATATATATATATATATACATATATATATATATATATATATACATATATATATATATATATATATATATATATATATATATATATATATACATATATATATATATATATATATATATATATATATATATATATATATATATATATATATATATATATATATATATATATATATGTATATATATATATATATATATATGTATATATATATATATATATATATATATATATATATATATATATATATATATATATATATATATATATATATATGGACATCTCCTGACAACAACACTTCGGGAATCATCTGATGGAAGATAGATACCTCTGTTGGATTTATCAAACCCTTTTGAAATATTTTCAAATATTGATAACTCTGACAAGTGCTCTGTGATATTTAGAGCCCTTCAATTGCCATTGTCAGGCCAACTTTCAGCGTTAGCCATGTGATAGCATTTGATGGCAAAAGGTCGCACATCACTCGATCCACTTCATCAAACTGGGATTGGCGGCAGATGTGCATTGACTCTAAAACAGCCCGCTTCGCTATTGAAGCCGCGATGTCGACCGTCAACGATGAAAAAGATTACAGAACTTGCAGCGTATGATATTGGTATCAGATCCTAACCCATATACGCCCGATGTTTTATATATTTTATTTCCAATGGGAAGGATGTTTTCATTTGTGAACTGGGAATGCTTCAGTCTTCAGGTTGGGATGTAAGAAAGTCAAAATGTTTCCGTCAAAGGGATTACGGTTAGATAGTCATCACCGAATGTTTCTGCCTGTGGTGTTTCCAACTGCCAATTATGGCGTACCGGCATTTCGCTTCAAAAAGTAAACAGTTAATCTGTGAAGTTCATACAAAACATATAATCGATGAGAAATCTTAAATCAACAAAAAATCAATGTTGAAGTATGTAGACTGTGAACTTTCACATTTTTGTTTTTTATATATGATGATTGTCAGTTACCTTTGAATCTTTCTGTCGACTATAAATTTTTCTTTCACTTTTGATGTTCTGTTCACTTTAGAAAGTTATTTTGTTTTTTGTATTTGAATTTTATATCTTGTCTAGAATTTTCTGAATTGATATATTGTCAACCTTTAGAAACAAACGGCACACCGTCGACAATAGTACCGATCATCATTTCAATAAGTCAAACGCAATTTCATTTGACGCATCATTTGATTAACTATAAATACATACACAGACGTAAGTAAGTACACACACACACACACACACACATATCATATATATATATATATATATATATATATATATATATATATATATATATATATATATATATATATATATATATATATATATTTGAATTTCGTTTTTCGTCATATTTATGCCAATTGTGGCTAATTCGTGACTAGCTAGTTGTAAGTAGTGGAGGAAACCGGAGTACCCGGCGAAAACCACCGCCTAACTCCAAGTCACTGGCAACTTTCTCACTATATATATATATATATATATATATATATATATATATATATATATATATATATATATATATATATATATATTTATATATATATATATGTGTTGTATAATCCCAAGGCAAGAAACTGTACTCATTTTTCCTATCAAAACACCGTAAGTCTCGATCGATATCTCGCGCGGACGAGAGCGAGATGACGAGTCTCAATCAATAGCTCACGTATTCAAAGACGAGATCAGACCCTTTGCATTATTTATCTCTCTGTCGATTCCTGTGAGGGAATCTGCCTAATAAAGTCAGAAGACGTATCGTTTATTGTCTTCTTAAGGTAGAGTTCACCTCCAATCACGCACTGCTAGATATACCAGCGGAAATGCTATAAAGAAATACCTTTATCACTTATGCTGGTGGTGGCTAAATTTGGCCAATACAAAATGATGCAAAAATCCTGAAAAAATGACTGAAACCTTGGAACATGGATACTCATCTTAGAGTACTCGGCAAGAGCTATCCAATGAATACCAACATGACCGGGCTTAGATGATCTTTGATAATCTTTGCGTCCTAGTGTTTTGGACGAAACCAGTCTTAGGATTTGAATGGTTATTAACGGTGCACACTTAATGATGTAGGCTACAGGAGTTGAACATGTTGTTGGGGCGACTTGAATTTTCACATCCGGAAAAATTGAGTAATTACAAGAAAATGTTTGATTTGTTAATTCTCGGAATGAGGAACAGTTCATTCTTTGTGCAATGCATCAGACCGCTCCGCCTTGGAGGCGGGTCCTGTACTTTTAGAAATGGACTCGACTTTCGAATGCTAACTTTATTTACATTTTACCGTTCCCCATTTTCTTCTATTGCTCCTGGCAAAAGAAACACGCATATCCATTAGTCTGACTTTTCCCGGAAGGATGGAGGTGACCTTTGTCTGCCTCTCAAAAGTCACAAGCAGCAGAAAAGTGTATTAATCTTACTGAGTGAAAACTGAAAAGTTAAAGACCACCCCCCCCCCCCCCCGACTAACCGTAATCGATTAAGGCAGGGAATATACCCAAAACCTTCATATTCTATTTCTTTCTTTTTCTTGGTTATGTATTCAATTCCTAAATCTAGGAATGTATACATGTATGTATGTTGCAAACATAAACGTAGGTGTGTATGTATATGTATATGTATGCATACATGTGCGTACGTGTGTATGTATGTGTGTATGTCTATAAATTGGTGTAAATGTGTGTGCCCTACATGCATATCAATACCCCATGGGGTTAGGCGGTCACTCAGGTTTTCGCGGGTACTCCGATTTCCTCCACTACCTACAACTGGCTAGTTACTAATTAGCAACAATATGGCATAAATGTGACGAAAAACGAAATTCCAAATTCCAATACCCTAAGCTCTTTTCCGTTACCAGCCACGTGTCATTGACATTTCCCAACCATGCTCACATTGCTATTCTCCACGCCACTTGCTGTTGCTGTTATTGATATAGTCAATAAAGATACATACATACACATATGGCATAAATGTGACGAAAAAAGAAATTCCAAATTCCAATACCCCAAGCTCTCTTCCGTTACCAGCCACGTGTCATTGACATTTCCTAACCGTGCTTACATTGCTATTCTCCTTACCACTTGCCGTTCACCTCGTGCCAAAGATGCCATTTGTTTGTCTATGAGCTTGTGGCGGCGCCTGTGCTGTGTCAATGTGAGAGCTTCAGGGATGCCTCCACCAGCATTCTTGCATAACATATTACTGCGTGGATTTGCCTGAGCAATGGGGAAAATGGCACAGGCGGAAATCTCATGAAATCACGCAAAATATCAATCGTGTTCGGCGAGGTGGAAGTATGCAGTGGACTGGGTTGGTAATGAAGTTGCTGTCTGAACAGGCGAAGAGAAAAACTGAGTTTCATCATCGATCTTTTCATATATGTGCTTCATTCACTTTTTTGTGAAGGGTTCACCACCCCTTTTCACCAGTCTAGAATGGCCCTATGTACCTAGCGGCCAAGTTATTTCTTTCTCCAATGACACAAGTTTTTGAGTTTGATACATTTAGAAATGAAACCAAAGAAATATTCCCGGTGAGCTCATTGTTCTGTTATATCGAAGTAATGTGCAGCACTTATCATTGGCCAACCTGATTTCATAGCAAACAAAACATTCATATCATGTGTTTTCCAGAGATGTTTCCATCAAGCATATATCACCAAAATGTTCATTTCTCCGGGAATCTGGGCATTAATGGGTTATGGGTTAAGATGCTAGCAGGTGGGAATGCATATAGTAGCAATGCACTGTCAAGGAACAATGTATGAGTTTGAGAGGCATACTAGTATTTGTAGGAAGATTATTGATTGTGATTTAATCATCATGATGTCCCTATATGACTTATCAAAAATGCTTGCATTGAAGATATATTACCAGAAGTGTTACTCTCTCGGCTAGTGTAGGCATGAATATATCACCAACATTTTCCTTTTTCATGGCATCTGGGCATTAATGGGTTATAATTGTAGCTGGTGGGATTTCAGATAATTTATTGTCAAGAAACAAGGTTTGAGGTCAGGGGGGTTTCCGATGCTTGTGCCGTGTGCAAAAGAATTTCTTCAATGAAAGCCCTTCAGCTCGGCCGTGGCCACGTAAAAAGCACCAATTTTCATTCGAGACTTATTCTGTCAATATGAAATTGAAATTTGGGCGTTCCCACACAAGGAAACTGCTCGTAGTATATGTTTAGGTCGTCTGCTACACTGTGGGCAAATTGATCCCCGATGATCCCTATGCGCATTCGATAACATGCAATATCTTTGCACACGGCACAAGCATCGGAAACCCCCCTGGTATGAGGTTGAGAAGCATTAGTAAGAAGGTTATTGAGTGAAATGTTATCATCATGATGCCCCTACACGTGAAATCAAAGATGCTTGCATTGAAGACGTACAACCCAAACGTGTTCCTCTTTCGGCTAGTGTAGCTACTAGTAGGTGTGATTCCATTTGCTGCACTCTGTAAGTACGTCAAGCACCTGATGACCCCTAGTGCTTCATTAAAGGAAATGTGTGTGAGCAGATTGTACGGCCACGCCGGAGGAATACTGATGTCCTGAGGTGGGAAGCGACATAGCTACTCAGCAGCATGCAATACACCATAGAATACACTCATTGGCATCACTTAGGATGCCTGAGAGATGGAGCCAGGGAGTGGATGCTACGCCTGGTAATATTTATTTTTAGGAATTGGAATTTCGTGACAAACCAATATGCCATACACTCATTGGCATCACTTAGGATGCCTGAGAGATGGAGCCAGGGAGTGGAAGCGAAGTCTGATAATTTTTTTTTTTTAGGAATTGAAATTTCGTGACAAACCAATATGCCATGCACTCATTGGCATCACGTATGAAGCCTGAGAGATGGAGCCAGGGAGTGGATGCTAAGTCTGATAATAAATGATTTCTTTAGGAATTGGAATTTCGTGACAAACCTACTGTTAATGGTCGAGAAAGCAGGTGCTCTAGAAGCAATAGAGTTCAGGTTATCTCAGTTATGCTTGCTTGAAGTGCCCATCATTGTCCTTAGTAATATCTTGAGCAGAGCATTATTTGGAAAATATCTGAACGGGGAATTTTCTTCACAAAAGCCTGTACAGGTGAACTTGGATATGACGGACCACTGTATGACGGATTTTTGCATATGACGGACAATATGCTTGGTCCCAGTCCGATGCATATCAGGTATTTGTCATATGTATATGACGGATTTTGCATATGACGGACCAATTTTCCTGGTCCCATTGAGTCCGTCATATCCAAGTTCACCTGTACTTCTGTTTAGTAAACTCTGAAGTAAAGCCCAAAGTATGCAATCGTAACGCGTGATTTAAACCTTGCTACTTTAGCTGAATTTTGTGATACTGAATGATAAGCGACCGAAATAAAGTAGCAAGGAATTTACATTGCCAACATTTGATTCCTGCAACAAATGCGTGGGCAGCCCGGGCTTAATACACGACCACACGCCCGATTTCCACCCAGTTTCCTGTGCTTGTACCACAGTTGCGTGCCTTCCACCAATCAGAGGCCTCGAAAAGTGTAGGGTTATAGGACATACCCCACACTTTTCAAGCCTTTGTTCTCTAAGCTGCCTAAAACCAAAGGTGTTACCCAAGGGTATACTTTTCTCGGCCTGTGATTGGTGGAAGGCAGTCAACTGTGGTACAAGCCACATAGACTCCTCGGAAGCTGTGGTGTATGTGATACCCTCGGGGTTACTCGGCTACGCCTCGTAACACCTTGGGTATATCCCATACACCACAGCTTCCTTGGGGTCTATCTATCACGAAGAACACGGTTAGCTGTCTTTGTCTCACCCACAAAGAGATGTTCACTGACCACAGAGGCTTTGCCCTCTGTAGGAGTGGAGCCCCTGTGGTCAGTGGACACCTACCTGTGGGTGAAACAAAAGTGGGTGAAACAAAAGCAGGTGAACCGTGGTCATTCGGGAAAGCACACTTGCGGAGATACCTATATATATATATATATATATATATATATATATATATATATATATATATATATATATATATATATATATATATATATATATATATATGTATATATGTATATCTATATTATAAGAGAGGAGACCCAATCCTTTGCAACGCATGATCTCCGTTGCCGCCCCTGTTTGCTTAATTCTGAGTTGGCAGTTTGGTGGACGAGTGTATCTAGATGGTTCTTAACGTAAACTAATTTCAAAATATTAAACAAAAAGGTGCTTTTGATGCTGATTTCTTATCCTCAAGCACGGCCGGGTGTGGTATGACCACCCGGCGATATATATTACAACCGATATCAAACTTCTGCTTCCACAATGGGGTTGCACTGCACGGACTTTGTTGGTTGTCCGGTGGCAGAAGCACGCACACTGTAGTAGCGTAGCTTACCCGGGTAATCAAAGGGAACCTGGGCATGCACCGAAAAGGTTTAGGCGGCATGGACACAATGGACAATGTCTGCATCGGCCCTAAGAGCGTACGGACACATCCCTGGGGAAAAACACAATCAAAGGTTGTGCGCTTAGAGAGAGAGAGAGCATTTGAACAAACCCAAACAATTCAGCATACTACGGTGGTGCATAGGTAACATGCATATTTGTGCTTACGAAAAATTCGGACTTTTCTATAGTTCCAAAAAATGTTTTCCATACAGCCAGTATATAAGCTACCCGGCTTTAAATAGATACAATTTGAAAGTTATCTTTATCAAAATAAATTGTGATGGAACTTAATGTCTATGTATATTTTATAGAACCACCTCATGCCCATATCTCACTTTGGGTATGCTTGGAATTAATCCGTGTTTGAACGAAGATTGTGCCTCCTTTGGAATATGTTTTCCTTCAACAATTATTGAAATAGTATTGTTTTTACATTTCCTTAACAATCATAGCGTAGCAGCTCAATGAAAAGCCCATTTTTTATTTTATCTATTTATCATTTTTTGGGGGGAGGGGGAGGATATCCACATAAAAGTATCATTTGGAAATAATTTGTGGGTAGAATCATACCAAAATGCTTACTGGCCAACTCATACACATTCTTTCCGCGTTTTTTTCGTATCTGTACTTTATTCCCAAAATATTTCATTGATAGCATATACATACATATATATACCCGGTATATATATATATATATATATATATATATATATATATATATATATATATATATATATATATATATATATATATATATATATGTAATTTTATATATATATATATATATATATATATATACATATATATATATATATATATATATATATATATATACATATATATATATATATATACATATATACATATATATATATATATATATATATATATATATATATATATATATATATATGTATATTTATATATATATATATAGTTATATATATAGTTATATATATTGTTATATATATATATATATATATATATATATATATATATATATATATATATATATATATATATATATATATATATATATATATATATATATATATATGATTATATTTATCACCTAACCTGCGGAACTTAGGTCAATTAATATTCATGTGCAGCTTTAAAACAACATAGGAAGTTACCAACAGACGTGTTAAGAGTACTGAATTCCGCAAATTGGTAAAATAAAGAATATTTCTTTCAATAAATGTTTTGAACTATTTACGATTTTGACAAATTTATATATGAACTGCCCACATTTATTGTGTAGACACCCCTTTAAGGGGAACAGGATCTGATTTTCGCAACACACTCTGATTTCTTTATATGTGTAACAGCATCCATAAAGCTAAGAAGTAGCTCTCTTTTGTGTTCTGTGTATTTTTTCTATGTAGTATGTTTAGAAGTTTTGTAAAGTGATGTATATTTTATGTCCGTGACATAGTCAATAAATACTTATACTTATACTTATTCAATCAAATAACTTGCAAATGTTTAGTTGGCCAATTATGCTAAGCAGATTACTATTTTGCACTTTTATTGAAATTGCATTATTGCCAAGAGAGAATCCAGCGCAGTGAACGATTGCGAGCTTTCTCTCACGACATTCTTCAACTCCAATTAGGTTGGGGTGCGTGATGAGAATGGCAATGGGGGCTAAGGGTATGTAGGTGGTGTTCGCCGTTTACTACGGCACCCGTCACTACGTATCCCTAAATGGCAGAGGAAAAAGCAAGCAAAGCTACGAATTATTATATCACAGTTCGTGTAGAATGCATTAGAGTCGACCATTCAAGTGTAAGAGGTTTATACATCTGTGTTTCCTCCTCTAACCTACCCCATTAATAATCATAGCTTTAAAAAGTTGTAAACGATTCTGTAAATCATCCCGAATGACAAAAATTCATAAATGATATCTTTCAACAGGAAGAACCAAATTAGGACGGGTGTAAATGACATATCGTATGACATATTTTATATTAATCTTACTAAACGAAAATTGTTTTGAGTAGAAATGATTAGAATTCGTCATGAGTGATATGATAAATGGACACCACCCCACCACCACCTTTCCAATACCGGTTTGACAACTGATCTATCAATGGCATATATATTTACCAAGCCTCTTGAATTATTGATCCATAGGTAAGGTAGCCCTAAGTGTGTGGTTGCAAGGATATCTGGGTGCCCTGATATTTTTGACGTAAAAGGAGATTTTGTGGTTACCGTCCGTAGGACGGGTACTTTTCTAGTATATATATATATATATATATAGAGAGAGAGAGAGAGATCATTTATTATTCTGCACTGAAAATCAACATCATTTTAAATCTGTGCGTCTCTGATGTGATAAGACACTACAGGGAAGGCCGTAGAGTAGGCTATTCTGTTGGATATTTACAATAACCGAAATAAAGACATCTAAACATGAATCTACCATGAGGTATGATGTTTACCCCCACACACTGCTCACCCGAATATCCTACCTTCTCCATTGCCAGAGCGCTAAACTATGTGTCCTATTAACGTCAGACAATCGAGAGGAATCTGCATGCCTTCCCATCCCTTATCCTTCACTATTCCTTTCCTGTACTTCCTGTGATCTGGAGCCTACCTTTCTCTCGGCCTGAGATTGCCTGAAGGGAGCTGGCCATGCTACAAGTCAGAAAGAACTACTTGGGACCTGTGGTTTATGGGGGACCACCCTCGGTTCCCCACTCGTGCTGCGCACTCGTGCGAAAACTTGGGTTTTCCCCCATAACCCACAGCCCCTCGTGTTCTTTCTAATACATAACCCACACTTTTCAGGCCTTTGTTCTCTAAGCTGCCCAAACCCGAAGGTGTTACACAAGGGTATACTTTTCTCGGCCTGTGATTGGTGGAAGGCAGTCAACTGTGGTACAAGCCACATAGACTTCTCGGAAGCTGTGGTGTATGGGATACCCTCGGGGTTACTCGGCTTCGCCTCGTAACACCTTGGGTATATCCCATACACCACAGCTTCCTTGGGGTCTATCTATCACATATATGCAAAGATGACATCACAACTAAAAGTATTCTTGATTCACAAAGCTACGTGGGTCATTGATGTGCTTGGCTTATTTCTTTGACATGTTATCCATAGGTGTTTGTACAACCAGGCACTGGCAGATGTCTGGTCGACTGATGCAGGAATTAAATGTCTGTCCTGTACACGTGTTAGGTATCATTTTACGGCTGGAGGCAGATGCCACTAGCGTCACGCTTGCAAGATGGAGCACAAAATGCTATTAACAAAGGCAAATATCCTGAAATAAGTTGTTCCGTTGAAGCAGTTTTATATCTCTTTTTTATTTTCTCATTTCAGGAAATACTGCTGAAACATGGCTTACGACGTAAACAGTATGAGTTGTGACGCAAATATAACAAACAGCACCGACCGCATTCAGTTTGATTATGACCTTGCTGACACGCACAAGGTCATATCTGGAGCGGTGGTGTTCGTCTGTATCCTTCCGCTGATCCTCTTTGAAGTGAGGCGGTTTCCGATTGGAACTACAACATCGGCACTGATTGGATCTATACTTATGGTCGTAAGTGGAGCTGTGACGCAACATGAAGTATACTACGTCATAGGACAAGATGGCGGTCTGACGGCCATCTTTCTTCTGGTTGGAATCATGATAATCGCGCATTACTTTGAGAGAGAAATGATAATCAGCAAATTATTTCGCAGAGTGCTCAAGCCGGATATCCGCTTTGAAAAATATCTCTGGTGGATTTGCCTTCTTACGTTTCTCATGTCTTCTGTGTTCAGCAATGACGTCACATGCGTCATCGTCACACCGCTCGTGCTTAATTACTGGAAAGCCCAGGAGAGGGCGTCGGTAGAATTGCAAACCATTCTTCTTGCAATCGCCACTGCAGCAAATATAGGAAGTGTCACGACCATTTTTGGAAATTTACAAATGTCGCTTATTGCATCTCGCACAAACAAGATTATATATGAAAAAAGTAAACTCGACCTTGGCCGGTGCATGATATATTTGCTAGCTCCTGCAATCTTCGGCTTTGTGCTGAACTATCTTTTTCTTATCCTCCATTACCGATGGCGGGTGAGAAAGGGCGACCTTTGTGAACTCTCGGCTGCGTCTAGTAGCACGGGGAAAAGTAATACAGAAATCGCAGGACTGACCGACAAATCACATGACCCAATTTCTTTCTCGCACGAGCTGAAACAGCTCTTGGAAAGCAAAACAGTGGAAATAAACACATACAACCCGAGCAGAGACGAGTATGTGAATCGAAGGGCCTTCGTCACCCAACTAGAAGTTATCAAGGAGGACCAGGTTCTAGACACCGTGACAGAGATTCCTGATTATTACGATGAACAGGAGGAACAGGAAAGCAATATTTCAACCAATCACTCAAATGGACGTATTGGACGTGGAGACGATATCGATAGTGATGACTCACCTGAAGACTCGTCCTCGCGAGATCTCGTGAGATCTTGGCGCTCGCCGAGACTTAAGGAAGAAAGCCAATTGGCCAACTCCCTTGTCAATCTTGACGTTTTGCATAAACAGGCCGTGCCTCTATGCCAAAAGTTTGGCCTGTATCGCTCAACAAGTGCCGTATCATTGGCCGAATTCATGCCGTCCCATTCTAACCGTCTAATTGAAAGTAGCGAACACTTAGGAGGTGATCGCCATCTTGAACCTGCAGACTCGCCAGTTTTCCACATGATACTCGTTCTCCTATCAATCTTTATGATAATCTGTTGCTTTGTTGCCGGAAAAGGTGCAACGTTTGATATTGGTAAGTATGAGATGCAATCGTTGACAAAAAGAAGGTAGTTTTTATATTGTTAGCCCTCTATCTACGCTATCCCTTTAATTTCCACAATTCGCGATTCATTTTGATTGAACTAATAGTATAGCACTAAGATTATATGAAACGATATATGTATTTTGCTGGCAAGTAGAATAGTTACTCTTACCTTAGATGACCAAACACAAGTGGATTCGAAACCAGCCGGTCAACCTGAACATGCTAGCCTCAACCAGTGTCAACTAATAGCCGCTAATTAGGCCAGAATTGGTGCTCTGGGCACCCCAGCTGGTGCTGGAGATGAGGTTTCTCTGTAATGTAATCGATGCGAGAGCTCTGATTGGTCCTTGTTCCCACGTGACCTCAAACTGCTGCCTTATCTGATACTCCTGGCATGAGTCCAGCATATAACTATAGGGCATATAGTAATTGGTCTCTCGCTACATATCCATTCTTTTCTTCATCCAAGCTCTTACAGTGTCAAAGCCATTTGCTGACAATTGACACCTTATGACGTAGCTTTCAGATATCACAAACGAAAATGGGGCTTGATTAGACAGGGATTTACCTAAGCTAAGGCCTGGGGTTAGTCGGCGATTTACCCCGGGTTTTCAAAACTAATACCGACCATTTACAACTGGCATTTACAGCCGCAATATGACAGAAAAAGTGACCTCAAACGAACTTCCATATTCCAAATTCTTTATTACAAGCCTATATGTGATGCCATCATAAAAAGTGACAATAAACGAACTTCCAAATTCGCAAACTCTATAGCCCAAGCTTATACAATATCATCATAGAACAAAGTGACAATAAACAAATCCACGAAGTCATAGTAGTATATATAGTATAGTATAGTTTATTTTTCATTTCTCGTGTAAATGAAAATATACAATACAGAAAACTGCAAATAACACGCAAATTAAATAAAGACAAAAAAACGAATGCAAATATAAAACGTATGTTACTGGCACAATACTCGGATTGATGATTTTAATAATAATATTGTATAAGGCGCAAGGATAGCTACATCCATACATAACACTTAATCACATGATCTTCATAAAGTGATACTACTTGACAAGCTGGGCCTGTCCTGATGGCCGTGTGGTCTAAGGCGTTGCCACTGACTACTAGCTGTCTCTCACCACAGGCCTGTCCTGATGGCCTGGTGGTCTAAGGCGTTGCCACTGACTACTAGCTGTCTCTCACCACTGAGGCCCTGTCCTGATGGCCGCGTGGTCGAAGGTGTTGCTACTGACTGCTAGCTGTCTCTCACCACTGAGGACCTGTCCTGATGGCTGTGTGGTCTAAGGCGTTGCCACTGACTGCTAGCTGTCTCTCACCACTGAGGGCCTGTCCTGGTGGCTGTGTGGTCTAAGGCGTTGCCACTGACTGCTAGCTATCTTTCACCATGTGAGAAAGTTGCCAGTGATTTGGGGTTAGTCGGTGGTTTTCGCCGGGTGCTCCGATTTCCTCCACCAGTTACAACTGGCTAGTCACGACAACTTAACCGCAATATGGCAGAAAAAGTGACGAAAAATCAAAATTCCAATTTCCTACTTGACAAGCATCATTGGTATTGGGAGTGAACATCTTTTCTGTCGTCACACACTTATCATTACCTCCTACCACTGCCGTACACTAAGGCGCTATTCTCAAGGGCCCCCTTAACGACTGGAGGGAGACAGCACGCCTGCTGAGCAGCCATAATGGATGGATCCAGTGCTGACCCCTAGCGGGATCAAGAGGAACCCATTATTCATGGTTTAACCCATTCACACTCGAAGTTCCTCTAGAAAGTGTCGTCTGCTACTATCATACTTATGAAAATAACTTAAGAATAAAGCAAAAGTTCGCAAAATGTTTGAGGGAGAGTTGTTGTTTGACTTCTGGTCAACATTTCTCCTTCAGCTATTTTCAAAAAAGTGCTTTTGATAGAAATATATTTCCAAAATTGTTAGGCCTGTTTTGGCTGCTCTGAGTGTGAATGGGTTAAGATGGAAGTAAAACGGAAGATCTCAACTCGAGAGAGGCAAGCGGGGCAGTGTTCCTTTAGGACGACTTGCTAAATGAAATAAATGGTCTTACAGGAATCTAATTATACATAAAATTGCTGATCGCGGCGACGGTTATTGATATAGATAAAACCAAGGATAAGCATTCGCCGTAGGAGTGGTATCTATCATTCGAGTAGATTGCATCCATGTAGGACACTTATGTCAATGATTTATTCTGTGAATAATACGCAATGACAGTAATGTAAATAATTATTCAGCAAAATTTGTTTTCGTGTTTGTTAGGATATACGTCGGTTTCAACAGTTCAGTTTATAACAGGTCGAGATAGAAAGCCGGAACCAAGAGAAAATTCCCCACTCTTTAAAAAGAGCTCGAGGCGATATCTTGAAAACCAAACGTTGTGGTTGTTCCATCGTTATATTTTGGATTTGACTAGCTGTCTGACAAATCATACTAAATTGCAATAAATCATCCATACATCCTATATTATCTACTCCAAAACCATTCTCTATTTACTCAAGCTTACTGTGCATTAAATCCATCTCTTCTGTATTAAGGTGGCCTATGGGGTAAATTTGTGAATATAGGGTCATTTTGAGATTTTACAAATGATGAAGGCTACACCCTTTTCCTTATAATCAGATCAATTGTGCATGCCTAGGCAATCAGTGAGCATAGTGAGAGACAGTCTATTACAGAAGCTCCCACAGGCTTGCGCAAAATTAAGAAAGGAGTTGGGCCTTTTCCCCTTGTAAAATCATCACCAACACATGGTCCATTCAAACATGCATTTTGGGTATCAAATGTTAACAGATTTAGTAGGAATTTGGAATGGTAATATCAAAAGTATTTCGAAGGGAAGAGTGCCATCTTTCCAAATGTTGACGCTGTCTAAGGGGTATGTCCTCCGAAAGTTCAAAAATACACCTTTTCCTCATTTTCCAAAAATAAAAAGAGATCTGAAAGAAATGGTTACAAAACCTGAAATGAGTAAAACTAGAAATAATGATACCTTTCCCTTCGTATTAATCTTACCTCACATTTGTATACTTTGAAGGTTCCTGGTTCATAATTGTGGATAGGAGCTCCTTTAAAAACACCATGCAAGTGCTTTCAGTGTTTTACCCCAAAATTCTTACACCCTCCTGGCAGGGTAATTTCGTGAGGCTTACTGTATTCCTCATCGGAAGAGCCTTCAGGGAATGTGTACTTTTGCCTTGACTGAACTGTCAATAAACGCAGGGTAGAGTCAAAGACATTTACCCCATGAGCCATCTCAAACGTTGTAAGAGTAAGAATAATTTTACAGAGTATTTGAAGGAGAGTTATTTCTCCTAATATTTTACTAAATAGGCCTTTGCTTGAAAGATTCAACCAAAATTGTCAAGCTGGTTTTGGCCGCTGCGAGTTTTAATTGGTTATGTCTACTCGCTCGAGGTAACAATTTAACCAAATTTTCTGGTTTTTGGTCTAAATTCAGATTAACATTACGTTTCTGTACGTGGCAACACCTTACACCACCTGGCAATCAGGGCAGGCCCCCTTAGAAATATGGCTATATGGTGTTATCTGTTGACGGCGATACATGCAGCTCATTGACTGATAAGCGTCTATCTTGGCACGTTGACACCGTGATGTGAAATATGTCTCGCTGGTCGATGCCAGTGTGTTGATATCACCACTGATCTGAGTCTGGAGCAGGCTTGTAGTAATCCCGTCATCACCATCCCAACAACTACGCATGCAAAGTCACTCAGCTCAATTTTGATTCTGCATATATTAATCAATATTTCTGAATGGCATATTGAGTTTCCTCAAATTCATTCTTCGCCGAATAAAAAAAAACACACCTACATGTAGAAATATGCGCTAGTGTATGTATGTATCTTTATTGAGCTAGAAAATCATCTTGAAATATACTACATATATATCGTTTCCATCCACTCCGTCATACCCCCTGGTGGCAGGTGGCGCCACCTGTTAGTCAGCTGCAAGATAAACCTAACTTTGCCTAGTACAAAGTACGTCTGCCAAACTATGAGATACTTAATCCTGTATGGACAAGGGAGTAGAGTATTAATAATTTCCATTGAATTTAAAGTTCTTCATGGTTAGATATAGGTGGCGCCACCATTAAAATGCGTCACTGTGGGCCTAACAGGGGTACTATTTCGGTCAATAACATGTATTTACGGCTGTGGTGCTGGTGACACACTCAGAATAAGACATCTCCTAGTTCAGCGCTCTTGTCCCCTTTCTAACAATGGTTATCTAATCCCTGAGGTCTTGGTGTTTCAACTATAAGTTTTCTTTAACTTAGCTGCTTGAGCTGACCTAGATATGACCACAATTTCTATTTTACAGTGTTTTACCTCAAATGACGTTTTCGTGATCAATAAAGGGTACTTTGATTTGTAATCACCATGCATGTCTGCTATACATACTAGGCTAGGGCAACTTGTTGGAAGATTTGGAGTTCCTGCAAGATAATACCTTATAGCACACGATTTTGGTGGAAATTTTTACCAAAGAAAGTTGGTCACAATGGATACCATGTTGACCTACTTTTGTAAGTAAAATTTCTACCAAAATTGCGTGCTGTAAGGTACTATCTTGCAGGAACTCCAAATTTTCCAACAAGGTGCTCTAGCTTAGCAGACATGCATGGTGTTTACAAATCAAAGTACCCTTTAATGATCAAGAAAACATCACTTAAGTGTCAATTCGTGCACTTTGTATTGAATGCATTAAATTTGGATTTGTGATGCAAGCCACCAAAAGGAACATTTTCAGATATGAATGCTTTACAGCCGTGCCTCCTTATCTGAAAATGTTTCACTTTGCAATTTGTAAAAAATAGCATAATTACACTATTACACTACACGAATTGACACTAAAGTAATGCCATAAATCAGCTGGACTACTTTTAGATGAGCAACAATCACATTACATGGGAAAATAATGTCACCACCTCACCACTGCAACGCGCTATAATAATCTTTATTGCCGGAAGTAATTGTCGCCATTTCTTTCGAAACAATGTTTTTATCAAAATACTATTCACCAAAATAATTGTCGGTCTGAAGTGGTCCAATGACCATATTCGCCCCCTATTAAACATTCTCATAAATACAAGTATCATTTCAAATGTGCAATGGTCACGTTACAACATCGAAAGGCTATCGTGGTCTACCTAGGTGGCCGAATGGTATAGTGCATTGCAAGCGGAAAGCAAAGGATTGATTTTGCGCTGAAGGCATGCTGGAAATTTGCCCTTTGTCTATATTCCCCCCGATTACTACGGTTTCATCAAACGGGATTCTATGCTATGTCTAAAGTAATCGTAAGAAATTATATTCAAATTAGCACGTATACTCTTATCAAAACACTTATTTTCAGGCGCTTAAGAAACTTATTATTAAGAAACTTATTATCAGAGGGTTTACAGTACGCAAGCATATGATAAAGTAATTTATTTGACAAGTGATTTAGAGCATTTTTTCATAAGTGTTCCCAATTACAATATGCAAGTATAAGCGAAGGTATTTCCTTAATTGGTATATGATACGTTGATTCTAAGCAACATTTATTGTTTTCAAGTGTATTGTTTTCTATAAGGAAAAGTACTTCATTTGACACTTTTGATCTTAATCAACGCTTATTTTCTCCAAAAATTCAATTTTTGTACAGTAATGATGTAGTGGCACGTATTAACCAAATCTTTTCCTTGTTACAGGTTTGCTACCAATGGCGGTCGCGGTTGTTCTTCTAGCAATGGATTCACTAATCAATAAAAGGAATGCCCTTATTGTGATGAAGAGAATGGACTGGAGCATTCTGGTCATGTTTTTTGGTTACCTGATTTGGATCCGTGGCTTCTGCAACACGCACATCCTACGCTGGCTTTGGTGCCAATTTGGTTTGGCGGGAAAACAGATCGATAGCCTTCAGCGGATTGCCATATTTGGCATCTTTACAGTTTTGAGCTCGAACATATTTGGTAATGTGACCTTGACCCTGCTTGTCATTGACCTTTTACAACCATGCACGGATCAACTGCCTCTTGTTCTCTACCTGGCTTGGTGCGGAACCATAGCGGGAAATCTCACGCTCTTTGGAAGTGTCTCAAATTTGATTGTATCTCAAAAAGCCAAGGTCACGTTGAACTACCACCTCAGTTATAAAGTCCATTTAAAGTATGGCTTTCTTTCCTCTTTGGTTATAATTTCGCTAGGTATGGTGATAATATACACATTTATGCAAATTCCAGGTATAACATAACCTTAGACGGATATCTGGATGGACTGGAAGCAGGCAGATCTTGCGCGTGACCAGTGTTGAGGGTCACAGCAGGGAATCAACTGATATACCCTGCTTGTAGCCAATAGGCATCCTCTACTTTTCTTAATACTCCGAGTGCACCACTTATTATATGGCGGCACTGAACAGCAGCCACAACCATCAAAGTGCGCACTGGGTCTAATGTGATAGTATGGCAATTGATCCTGCTCTCCATCTCTCCCATATCCAGCTCTCTGATAACCTTACAGGAGGATCTTTATCCGAACCATTTCAGCTCTTTACGTATAATATATATTATTAGAGGATGAGGAGTTTCCGTCAACTACGTTAGCAATACTGTATTCGGAAAGTCACGTCCACACACCACCAAAATCCCAAAAAAACGTATGCGAAGCTCAAAAAACGCATCTTTACTATTGTACAGAGCAATATTACTTCCCGACTATTACACGAGGTCAAATAACAGAATGCAAAATGTTCATCTTTTTTTTATTGAGGTTAATCTCGATTGAAAATATCGTTTCTGCAGAAATATCAGTGAATCATGGATTGACAATTTTTCAAAACCAATATATATATATATATTTATATATATATATATATATATACATATATATATATATATATATATATATATATATATATATATATATATATATATTATTTACAGTAAACAAATGTGATTGGTCAACGTTCTTTTAAAATATTTTGTCATTAATTTAACGGAAACGGCATGTAGTTCATTATCATTGTTTTATGAAGGCATCGTCATTATTATATGTAAATGAACTCATACATACATTTGACAAGCGCATTTTAAAAATGTGCTTTGTTCACTTCACACAACACTGGAAGCTGTTTTATACATCTTCATTTAGATTAGAAGATGATGTAGGTCCTATATAATCATATCTATTAAAAAGTATATATCGATGCCTAAAAAGGCCACAATTGGAGTTGTTCATTTATTAGATTTTTCCAATCCAATATCTAATTTTAGGAAATGTAAAGAAAGCCAGCATGGCAGAAAAAAAACCTTAGTAAAAATTTGCCTTGGGTTCTAAGAAAGTTAACAATATACTGGAACCACTTTTATCTGGCTTTCATTGATCGTGATAAGTAAACCTATATTAACACACACACATATATATATATACATACACACATATATATATATATATATATATATATATATATATATATATATATATATATAAATATGTATATATATATATATATATATATATATATATATATATATATATATATATATATATATATATGTATATATATATATATATATATATGTGTGTATGTGTGTGTTTGTATAAATGTTCTGTAACACAAAATATCAATGGGGACTCATTTTCATGATTGGATGAAATTAACTTGGTACAACTGGTCAAATGAGATCAATTATAATGAAGTCAACAGTCTCTCTGTTATTTCAATGGATCAACTGCAATTGAAAAAGTTGATTTGCTGTCCTGATGTTTAAAAAAATAAAACATGAACTCAAATGTTTCTAGTCGTACATGTTTTATTTTGTACTAGGTTTAGCACTGGCGAGATATGTAACTATCTGCTACACCGTTACCTTGTCAGTAACAGGTCTGGTCTTAGCCAGGATTTCAAAAATGCCTGTCCAAAATAGTAATTCCAAAATGTATGCCCGTCCAGATTTAACTTTTTATTTATTTCACACCCTTATACCTACTACATATAATAGCTTTGAGTGTCAAAACAGGCAAGTTACACTTCAGCTATGTCTAAGAAGATGGTTTAGTGGGGAAAATTCGTGTTATTAACCCCCCAAAAGTCAAACAGAAACTTTTGCCTGTCCAAAAAGGTTTTCAGGAACTGCCTGTCAGCTATGGGTCCTGGGTAAGTCCCTGCACCTGCAGGTTGTTACTAACAATAATAAGAGTAGCTATATTGCATCATCATTGGGATGTCCCAAGTTGATTGGGGTCATAATTCATTTTGGCAAAGCGACCCCAAGATGGTAAGTTCAAAGTAATTGTTCTGAATGGAAAGGAATCATCTCTGAAAAGTACGGCTTACAGGGTTTAATGTAGATTCATTTCAGTGATTTTGTCGTTTTCTTTGTTGCAGTACATGTACATACATTCATAATAAAGGAAAGTCATACCGCCAACTAGACCCAATTTCTGTCTCACAAAGCATTTTCATTGATAGTGTGGATTTCCTGATTTTTGACGAATTTGAGAATGAATTTTGCTCTTTAGGGAATGACCTGAATTATTTGAAAATCGAATGAATGAATGATTGCTTAAAGGTACATCGGCACACAAAGGCCATTTAGTGCCATCAATTCTGAATGAAATAATGGTCCTTTTTATTGTAGAAAATTGCTAATAATTGCTATGAGAGAGCGTAATTAGATAAGTGCCAACTATCAGAACCTATCTCACCTGGGTCTCCTGTCACTATGGACATCCCACACACTATAAATGTAAATTGACCAATCCTGATTTCTTCATTTGTCCACAGTGGTATCAACGGTGGCCACCAAGGCACAATGTAATCAGTTGGGCTATCTCCTTGACTGTATATACTAGCTGGGTAGTCATTTTGAATGACGCAAAGTAGAGGCAAAATATCTAGAATGCTGAGATGTAATAGCATCATGAATATTGACAATAAAATAAATAACCACATTACTTCCTATTGTTTTGTCTTAGTTTCAAGTTGATAAGAGTTCAAATTGAGAGAATTAATGAGCTTCATACGAAGGGCTGAGGTGGAAAATGATAAGAAAATATTAAACTAAATATATGGCAATCAATTAAAAGTATTATCCTAATTAAATAAGAAGTGGCTAAGGAAAAAAGGAATAGAGATATGGTTTATTTACCATGGACAGAATAACAATTCATAAAAATTTGAGTGCAATTCACTTAATGTAACATCTCATCAGTATTACAAAGTACAAACAAACCCCAATTCATTGTGTAGTTAAAACTATCAGATATATTCGAAAGTGCATTATTGTGAGAGGGATGTTTCTCACCTAATCGAGCATCATCCAAGTAAATAGCATTTTTTTTGAACTTCACAAAACAGCACTTATATGCCCAAAAGTTTTCTCTGGTTTGTTTAATGCAATCGTGAATTCCATGGATGCGATTATGTTCATTAATGATAGGGCTGAAAACTATAAATATTTGCAATATCTTAAAATAATTCAACCCCTTCATGAATACTGGGTATTTATACGAACTAACAATAGTGATAAAATCTGGCGATCAAGTTCAAATTTTTGGAAATACAATCAAAGACCTGAATTAAATTTAACTACTTATTTTTCTTAAGTTTTCTAAATATATTTGCTAGTTTTCAGATAGTGCTTCATGCTAGTTTTCAGAATTAAGTGCTTCATGGATGCATAAAGAAAAATACACCTAAAACCATGATTCATGTGAACAAAAACATTTTAATATTCATTGTGTTCCTATTTTCTCTCTAAAAGGCACTTATTATTTGAAGCATGGATATCCATCCGTTTTAAAACACCATTTCAAAAGGATAGATACCAAATTCATTATGTCAACACTTCTAGAAGTAGATTTATTGAAGTAGGACACATACGAGTCATTTTTTATATTTTGTGATATAGCTATTTTACATATTTCTCTTGATGAATGCTGTAAATGTATCTTTCAAGCTTTAGGAGGCATATTTCGACTATTCAAGATTGTCTCATCATGATACGTATGTTCAATTGGATTGGCCGAGAAAAATGGCAAGGGAAAAGTGACAAATATGAAGTTTTTGATGATAGTATTTTCTTATATATACTGCCTTTTAGATGCATTGTCAAGAAGTGGATATAGTTGCGATTCATGCTTCATTTGTCTTTTTTTTTTCAAATATTCACGTCATATTTGCCTTTTTTGATTTCAGTAACTTACCTCAATTAATGCAATTCTCATCTTGGTATGTATTTTCCACAGATCTATACAAATTGTTCTTTATTTTGTCTTAACATGTAGATTAGAAGGAGGTTTTCAGGAGAGATAGGTTTTTTTATGTATCTCAAACAAACTTAGCCAGAAATTTGAAAGTGGGAGTCTCTTCACCCGATCTGACACTGGAAATCCATTTTTTCCAAGACAGATACATTTTTTTCTAAGGACATAACAATTTTGTCAGAGGTTACTGAGAGCAAATCAATACTTGAATTGGAAAAGAATTTCTATCAAAACCTACACTTATCAGATATAATGGAAAAAACATATAATCTTACTTCCGTACAATGTAAGAAATCCCTTTCTACTTACTAATAATTTAATTGGTGACATTTACCTTTAGTATACTTAATTGAGAATGTTGAATTACAGATAATATTCTATCAAAATGTAAGTTATTAGATAATGATATCTGCTCATCATGTTCACCAGAAAAGGTCAGTAACTATCACATGCTCATAGTGTATTATATCTTAGGACCTATGGGACAAAGTTGAAAACTGGATAAGAAATATTGAAATGAAAGACTTATCATTTATCCAACAGAAAGAAAATCCTAAGAGATCTAGAAAACTCCATTTAGATTAATATAATTATATTAAATAACCACATTTAAGGCAAACCACATTCTTTACAAAGGGTCCAATCCAGTACCAAACATATTTTAACACAAGCAATATAAAGTACAATAAATAACAAAATACAATTATATGAAAAAAGATGGTCTTTATTACTTGGTTTCTTCCAGTACAATGCAGTTATAGGACATAATAGCAATATCAGTATTTCTAACGTTGTATACAGTTTCTGTGATGTACTATTGTCTCAATATTACTCTTTTGTATACCTTATATGTGATACCTTTTGTTGTGTTGTTTGTTATGCAAAAACATTAAAAATAATAAAAAATCTATACCAATCAGGCAAAATACATCTATTAACTGATCCAACATACTCAAATCTATTATCCACACTTCCATCTTTTATTGACAAGACAACTGAAGCACTTGGTAAACCTTTACCTATCTCTGTACTGGAACATGTAAGTGAAACAGGAAAACTTAATAAAGCCTCTGGACCAGATGGCTACACCAATGAGTCCTTTAGATTCTTTCTTGAAGAATCTAAATTTTGGATCTTAAGAGTACTTCATCAATTATAATCAATCGGACACTTACCATACTCACATCTAAAAGGTAGAATCACATACATTCCCAAATCTGGCAAATTTAGAAATGACTTAAAAAATCACTGATAAAACTTTTCTAAATTTACGAGGGGCTGCAGGCAGGGGGACCCCATCTTGCCTTACATGTATATAATTTGCTCAGAGATCCTAGCACTTGTGCTGAGAGAGTGTGATGAACTCAAGTGTATACAGGTACTTGGTACTGAAGTTATATTCTCCCAATACACTGGTTATACAACTGTATTTCAAAATGAGGACTTGGAAAGCTTAACCAAATTAATGCAAACAAAATTCCATCCTTGGAATAATTAACAAAGAAAGGTTTCAAAGCTTGGGGCCTCCAGAGACAAGAACATCCCATGGGAGGGGAAGTACAGTTTTGAATGGACTATCTCTCCAAATATTCTAAGAACTAAGTAAAACACTATAAGAATTTGTGAAATTTCGGATGATAATGTATAACTCAAAATAGGGGAATTTTAAAAGTCTTATTCAAAGCTGGTCTGCCCGCAGTCTTACCCCTTAGGGTAAGGTTGTAGTCATAAAATCTCTTCTCATATCTAAACCTACCCACATGGTCCTGTCTCTTCTGACCCCGAGGCCTTTGTGCCATCATTACCTGGATACAATATTAAATAATTTTTTAGGCTCAACAAACCAACGAAGATAAGGAAAGAAATCCTGGAGGCTCATTACCATGATGGAGACTAAAGACCCCACAATCTTCCTCTTTTATATGCTACTCTTAAATGAAGCTGGTTAAAATACTTCTTATGCAGTTAACAAAGATGGAGAATCTTTCCACAAGAAATGGACCTCGATCAAACTT
Organism: Maea johnstoni; assembly: GCA_963942565.1. Lineage (NCBI taxonomy): Eukaryota > Metazoa > Annelida > Polychaeta > Spionida > Magelonidae > Maea > Maea johnstoni. Next base: position 27,605,322 of record OZ012696.1, read on the forward strand.
ATGAATATGGCCCGGTATATATTGAACCAATTGTGGAGAAAACAGACCACCCCTTCTGGTCACAGAAGGTAACAAGTCTAAAAATCTTATGGGAAAATACCTGCTCTAGGAACAAGGAAGTTCTATAAATTACCCCATATGGCACAGTGACATCTTTAATGTGACTATAAGGAGGGAGGGGCTGCGAAAGGGTATACTTTGGGTCAGCTTTAAACTAGCTACAGGGCATTGTGGGTCACCGGATAAGCTAAGAACCATTTTGCTTTTGTAATCAGTAGAGAAGAAAGCACTTCACAAACAGCTAAGATTTTCATCATCCTCGTAAAACAGAAGTTACATGGAAAAGCACCGATGATGTATGGTATCGCAATGAGCCAGTTGGCCAGAATTATCTAGCTACGATGATGAAAAAAATGTGCAATGATGCAAAGCTGGATACTGTATATACAAATCACTCAATAAGAGCTACTGCTCTCCATAGGGCAGGGGTTAGCGCCCATGACATATGTCATGTTACTGGTCATAGGCATACAGAGTCCTTGAAACATATATCCAGGCTCCTTCAATGGACAGGCTGAGTGCAAGTTTCAGTATACTTCATCAGTATGGGGCAGCAGGAGGGAAGACTTGAGAACTTCCTCTCTTGCTGACCTTCCTGCAACAACAGGTGCTGTAGAAGTATCTTGAGCACCTCATGTCTCACCATCTGAGAAATATGTAGTCATTTCCCAGAAGAATCAGTCAGCATTTGACACCTAAGATCCTATTATTTGGAGCATCATATGGTGACAATATCAACATCACAGTTAATTGGTAACAAGCCTAGAAAGTAAATCAGCTTTAAGCTGCGCTTAATTTATTCACGTTAATGTAACTTATTCATTCTTGTTAAAACAAGGGTAAGTTGGGTATGATCTTTTCAATTTGTTAATGAATTAATTTAGGGGGCAAATGATAGAATGGCAAGTGATAGAATGGGAATTGATCACGGGTGGTAGGTGATTGTGGCCATACAGTGCCCTCCCCTCCCTCCAAGTAAGCAGCCAAAACCTTGCCCTACCGGCTCGGTTTTGGCTGCTGACTGGGCCAGGCACTGTATGGCCACAATCACTTTCCACCCATGATAAATTCCTACAACCACCTATTGTAAATGAGATGGTCATAGCTGACGTGCAGGAAAATAAAAAAAACTCCTTAAAAAAAATTTCAATTTGTTGTCTATTCTCCGTACAAGACCTAGTCATGGTGGCGTGATTAATACTCAATGGTTAAGTCCAAGAGGCTACTGACAATCTCAATGGGGAATGAGTCCAAACTGTGCCTGTAGGCGAAGTGGATGGTGACTTCATCAGGGAGAACACATGCATCATAGCACAAATTCTATGTATCAGCAATTAGGGAGTAAAAAATGAGGGGTCATCAAACATGGTCCAGGGCAGAATTAACTGCAAACTGGGAGAAATCATCTAAATATTTTCTCAATTTAGAGAAAAAGCATTATTTAAGTTAAACAATCCCAGAACTTCTAGACGAGAAAGAACTAAAAACAACACTCTAAAAACATGCTAGAGATGCAACAAACCTTTTTTCAAGATCTTTTTTCAAGCATGAAGGAAAAACTGGAAACTCTGTTTACAACAGATAATTTGGAGGACACAGTGTAAAGTATGGGGACCCTTTCTCGTATATTTTGCATTAAGAGGAAATCTGGTTAAAATGCACATTGCTATATAATTTTGTATTAAGTAAATATGTCACTAAGGGGTAAAATTCTCAACTAGAGAATTATATAACTTTTACTTGCACTGCTTGGATTGACGAAACAGAACCAGGTCACCCAATTACTTTACTAAAACATACAACTGACCAAAATTTACGTAACTTGTTGCTTGTGTCGCTTGTTTTGATGAAATGAAATCAGGTCCCCTAGTTAAATTACTAGAAGCATACAACTGACCAACATATTCCCACAAAGTGACGCTCTGTAGAAGGAGTCTTCTCCATTAAGGATATCAGAATAGTACAGCTTCAAAAGAGTATCTTGAGTTAATGACCCAAAGCTCATTAGGCATACATTAATGACGCTGCCAACAGACCTCTAATGGGAGTGACGCCCATTAAAAGTAAATTAAGGTACTAGTAAACAAATTATAATTCCAATCTAACTACCCTTATGGTTACTTGTTGCAGACATCTGGTCAACAGGGTGTTTGTGAGAGTGGAGTTTCAGTAGTGGCTATTTCCGTGATACAATTTTATTATGTGACTTGGGAATGTGTAATGATTGGTTAAGATGTGGGTTAAGGTAAAAGTCAGTCCGTCACGTGACATGAATACTGAATGACGATTGGACAAAGGAAGAAGGTGAAGGTCACTTTGGAAGAGTGGGTAGAAGTAGTAGTGTAGTAGTTGGAGGAGTTAGATTGGGAGATTGGAGTTGACATGTACACCAGCAGAAGAGAGTAAATCTACTAGACCCAAACCAAGGACTCATGTTTTCATTTTAAGTCGCACCACTCAACTGATGTGCGCAAATCTGGATGAACAACCATCAGATTTTACAACCATAAAGAGAAATCAATCAAATAAGGCTCCAGGCCCAGAAAATTATACAAATCAGTTCTATGAATACTTCAGGGTTGAACTCAAGTTTTTAATAATATTGTTATTTATTATTATTGTTTCAATAACACTTCCAAATGATACTATCAAGAAATCTGGATTCAAAGCCCATCTTGGAAATGATAGGCATGGTCTTAGCCAGCAGGGCGTCTTTTTGGACACCCAAGCCCTTAAATAGCACCCCTCAGGACACCCAAATTTTTCTGTGAGGAATTTCTTAAAATGTCAATCTCAAGCACATAATTGACTTTGCTCATCTCCACGTAATTCCCATGATATTGTATAAGTGCATCATGCCTTATTTTGATAAATTCATTCATATTTATGGTTGAAATCTGAGTATATTGTGTTCCCCCTTGAAAATTTGGACGCCCAAAATTTTACAATTGCCAATTTTAGGCACCCAGTTTCTAAATCCTGGGTAATTCCCTGATGATAGGTATCTGACTGTTTCTCACACACAAACCCTATTGTATAAGGGTATCATGCCTTATTTTGATAAATTCATTCATGTTCATGGTTGAAATCTGAGTATATTGTGTTCCCCCTTGAAAATTTGGATGCCCAAAAATTTTACAATTGCAAATTTTAGGCACCCAGTTTCTAAATCCTGGCTTAGTCCCTGATGATAGGTATCTGACTGTTTCTCACTTTGAAGGAGAAATCCCAATCAGTATCAGACAGTACAAGCGCCATACAGATTACTCTGATGTTGTGTATCCTGACTATCCTACTTGGAGGTGATTTTATTATCTTTAAGTTTATAAATTTACTTCATCAAAATATCAATTTTTATATTTTCTGTCTATATGTAATTATTATATATACATACATGTATATTTTATACAAGTATCACTCAAGATGAAAATATCTAACTTGGGATTTAATCTGTCAGGACATTTGATTCGAAAATATATTTTATTTGATTTCCAAGAAAATGAACATGCACACATTCTTGGCATGCCAATGAGTTCATTGAAGATGCCAGTTATATATTATTTAAGCGGGGTTCATACAGACAAGAACTTGTCTTCAGACTAGGCCAAGAAAACTAATTTGCATAAATTCTTGGTGTTCTAAGCCAAGTCTCGAGAGAACTCCCAGAATGTTCTGCAAGTTTTTTGCCCAAATTGGGATTGTCTTGGTGGCAGCCAAGAACAAAAAAAAATCTTCTGCATGTTCAAAAATTTCAAGAATTTCTTGGCCACCCAATCACAAACTTTTTTTTGCGGGACCTATCGGGGAAAAGTCTGGGAGAAGTTGGAGATAAGTCTTTATAGTCTGGGATAATTCGGCATAGTCTTGAGAGAAATTTAGTCTCAAGAATATGAAGAACTGTCGGTGAATATCGGGGACTATTCGTAAGACTACAAAGATTAGTCTACGACAGCACCTAAGACCCCATTAACAAAGTGCCAAGAACTTAGTTAACACGGCGGATATGACGTCATTTTGAGAGCTCTCCTCGCCCAAGCGGTAAAATAGCACTAATTAGTTTCAGTTCCGCTCGCCAGATGTCGCTACAAATTAAACTCTATGAAGGTCACAGTCAGCCATGATGCGATGCCGACCCGCAGCACGCCTTTGCCCCATCTTGCGAAAGGAAGTGGAAGTTGAGCTGAAGCAGGCGAAGTCGGATGCCGAATCTGAGACATCTCAACCACCAACTACCAGTGACAACAAGGATGTTAAAGAAAGCCACGTCAAACTTCGCTCCAAACGGATATTGGGAAGTTCACCGGCGGTGAGTCCAAAATACCCTCTGGTACCACTCCCTAATATCGCCCTCACAACGGATGACTACCTACTTCTCGCAAATCATCCCAAGAAAATGGGAAGGAAAAAGCTGTTTGGAAACCACTTCGGATGTGGAAAGCTATGCAGAGCCTATGTCACCCAGCCCACCACCCTCCAACCAAGATGACGATGACGGAGATAGCACTAGTTCGACACAAACTCAAGCGTCCACATCCGGATATGTAAAAAGATACAACTTCAGTCCAGATCAAGAATGGGCGCTAGCTGAGTGGTACCAAGAACATCCCCAATTCTACAACAAAGAAAATCCTAACTACAAAGATGCGGAACGGAAAAAGAATATCATTGAGCGAAAAGCGGCTAACATGAGACCACCATGCACTTGTAAGTATATTTATTTCAATATCCAATGTATGTGTGTGTGTAAAACAAACAACTATTGCTCTATTAATATGATGCTGGCATGGCCAGGAAGCGAGCGCGAAGCTTCGGATGATTTCCCTTGTTTTCTGACAACGAATGATAGAAAGATGGAGGCACTGTACAAAACTGAGGATTGAATTTATAAGGACTTTTCATTGGAAAATGTTTCTTTGGAATTGCAAAGAAATGAACATGTTTGCATTGCCAAGGCGTTTTCTTGACATGCCAATGATTTTATTAAAGATGCCAGTTATAAAATCCCTTCACACATTCACGATATTAAACATGAATAAACACGACTTTTGAAGACGTGTTTAATCGTGTTTGTCCATAAGAGCATCACGGACGTTTTTGTGTTGCATTGTGTACGCCCGTATGAGCATCGTGTAGTGGAAATAATGGTGTTGAATTTTTGAGCATGCTCAAAAAATCAACACATTTATTATCACTAATTTATGCACACGTTGAACCGTATAAGAGGCGCATGAGTGTCGTATGAAGGGCGTGTTCAATCGCATACACCCGTATGAAGGATGTGTTCAGTTGTGTTTGAATGCGACTCGACGACTGAACACGTCCCTCATATGGTTGTACACAATTAAACATGCCCTTCATACGACGCTAGAACACCTATCACTCGGTTCAAAACGCATCTCATACGACTGCCAAATTTGGTCAGGTGATTCACTTGCGCCCGCTATTTTGAAATTTCCAAATAACAACATGAAGGGGCTGCAAAGGAGATGTCCGCAGGGTATTTCGACACTGATTCTGATCAGTCAGGGGAGTTTGAAGTTGGCAAGCCCTCCATCCTCCATCCCTGAACCACATACACCTCCTAAGGCTGAACTTCCAGATCTACCTCCAAGACATCATCTCCTATTCCTCCTCCTCCTCCAGAAAATGAAGAATTGTCAGAATCGGAGAGTGTGGCCTCATCCATAGCACCGGCCAGGGTGAAGAGGAGTAGATCTCACGAGGGGGTCAAATATATATTCACAGATCTACAGGAGGTCAGCCTTTTTTAAGGAGCACAAACTACTCTATCATCACGCCTTGCTAAATCAAAGGCGGAAATTTTAGCATCTGCCGTCGTCATACTGCAATGAAAAACTTCTGCAGCGTCAGAAAATAAATCATGGCGCATTCTTGGCTAAAATTCGGCAGATACAATAGCCATGAACTTCCTATAAAGGTAATGAGATGATATAGGCCGGTCCATGACCAAAATCCTAGTTGGCAGCCCAAGTTGGCCGATTCTACAGCAGGTATTATGTAATCTTAACATACCGGATTGTCGGAAAATATACCCACTGGCATGGATAGGAAATGGTGTCATTTCGGTGCATTTGTACGGCAGGTTCACTTCCCTAAACGTACCTCAGCACTCCATGACCCTGGGGAGAGTCACGAGGCTCCTATTAGCCTATCAGACCCCAGGGGGCACCGTCGCGTGGGACGGGGATTTTCCACCCGCCAAAAACGTGATTCTGCAATCACATGGCATTCTAGTCTCTGCAGCACAGGGTGGAACATCTCTGTCAGACGGCACGCAAAATACTAGTCTCTGCAGCACAGGGTGGAACATCTCTGTCAGACGGCACGCAAAATTTTTGAATTCTCAACAAGTGGACCACTTTTCTCCACTCCGTGGCACTATTCAGCTATCACCACAGACACAGTGATGTATCAGCGCTCATACTCATGCCGTGCATGTGGTGGGAATCACCCCCCTCCTACTGGCAGAAGGTGCCCAAATGTCGAGATGGCTACAGACAATGATAATGAGTCACCCCAGTTTTCTGAAGAGGAGTCGGAGAACTCACAGGAGGGGTCCGAGGCTGATTTGGCAGACAACGAGGCTGCTGGGCATGAATATGTGGTGTCTGATCAAACTGATGATGTCAACCCCAGCGATGTGGCTGCCCAGAGACATAGTGAACTTTTGCAGGCAGTAAAAGGTATGGCTGATAATATGATGCATATGCAGGAACTGTTTGCACATGCCAATTTTGCTCGTCAGGCCACACCACAGCCACCCCCAATCCCACGGGGGCCTATTGCACCAGTGTCTGAGGCAGATATCAATCAGGAGGGAGCAGGGGTCCCCCTGCCTACACAGCCAGCTGCTGTGCCTGCCTCCCTGCGCCAGGATGAGGAGCTGATGGCCAGAGTAACTCGCAGGCTTGTCGAATTGGGAGCCCAGGCAGCCATTCCTCCTCCTACTGAAACTACAAGTGCATCCACTGACAGGAAACCTGGTAAGAAAAGTGGGCAGGCTAGAATTGTGGAAGACACAGTAATCAGGGATATTGACTGGCCCCATTTGAATGTATATAGGGGGCCCGAACGCCGTCCTGTCAGATATAATGATTTAAATATGCAAGAATTTACCTATGGTTTCATGGTCATGGTGCAGAATTGCAAAAGTAACTTTGATCAGGATGTCATGTTTGGCATACTGCGTGACATGATGGAAGATGCTCTAAATTACCCTTGGGAAAATGTGAGGAATTTCTACAGGATTTTGGCCTCTTATGTAGAAATGGACAGACTTGAATGGAGCGACCATGGCAGGATCCAGGCCCTGAGGCGACAATACGCCCAGTCTACCACCGTGTTGAGCGCTGGGGGGCTATCCAAGTCCGATAAGCCTAAGTTTACTGCCAGGTCAGTGGCCACTAATGCACGCACGTGCCATGCCTACCAGCGTGCTGAATGCCAGGAACGGGGGGATCATAGTGGCTATCTCCATGCCTGCGCATATTGTGTTCGCCAGACGGGCCAAGCTTATCCACACGCCGAGAAAGACTGCCGCCGTAAAATCAATTATGCGTCAAAAAACGAGAGAGTAGTGAAGTCTGTTCCCCGCAGCGCTCCTGCCCCTCTTAGTGCCATCAGTGATACCCCCGGTTTGGAGCAGGACACTATGAGCGGAGCCCAACATACATTGTCAACTAATACCTGGGCCTCTGGTGTGGAGCGACGCACTGTGGGCGGGTCCACTACAGCGGCTGACGGCTTCGGTACCTCAGACTTGGTTCCGCAATGACTCGGGCCAGTGGGCACTGGCCCAAGGCACACAGGAGACCTGTTGGCGGACAGTGCAGACGTTGGGGCGGTAAAGATGGACATCAATGGTTGTGAGAGACGTTCTGCCGGGTGCGATCCAACGGCGCCCCCTTTCTATCCGGCAGTCCCCCTGGATCCAGATGTCATGGTCACGCCTTCTACAGCTGCCGGGGAGTGGGTAAGTGCCTCTAATCCTCCCTATCTTGCTTCAGAGAACGGCTCTTCCACGTCTGGTGTTCCTAGTATGCAGGTTTTTCCCCCCCTTAGCAGGCCAGGGGGGTGTGGCATAGCCCTAGACGGCAACGTTGCCATCTCGGGGGGTGTGGGGGATCTCATCTCTAGTGCACCCAACTTCGATACGCAGAGTGATATTCCAGCTAGTGGTGTCACTCATGCGGCACAGACAGGAGGTATCTTATCAGAGGGAGACCATTGTCGCCCTGCCCAGCGTACTGACTGTCCCAATGAATATCTACTAGGCATCTATAACAGAGTGCTAATGGGGGATTCCTATAATGCTGACAGTGCTAGGATTCCTGTTCCCTCGGGCTTGCGACTTGACCAGTGGGCTAGGTATCTTGAAGATGATCAAGACAGGGGCCTTTGGGCGTTTCTGGCCTATGGTTGGCCCATCGGTTACTATCCCGGGGGGGGGGACCTGTTCCCAACTTCTCACAACCACCCCTCTGGTGTGGCTTTCCCTGCTGATGTTTACTACTACCTGGATAAGGAGCTCTCACACCTAGCTATGCTCGGGCCGTTTCGCCAGCCTCCCTTCCCCCAGTACCACACCAGCCCTATAATGAGTCGGCCCAAGAAGGATAGTAGTCACCGGCGCATAATAGTTGACCTGTCATGGCCCCCGGGCGCCTCTGTCAATGATGGGATACCCAAAGATACCTACCTGGGGGATCTTGTGGTTTTTCGTCTCCCCACAGTAGACTCCATGGCCGATCGCCTTAGAAGGTTGGGTAGGGGGGCCTACATGTATAAGTCCGATCTGGCTAGGGGGTACCGCCAACTCAGGGTGGACCCCAGGGACTGGCCCATGCTGGGTATCATGCATGACGGTTTGTACTATTTTGATATTTGCCCCCCCTTTGGCATGCGTAGCAGCGCCATGTTCATGCAGCGCACCACCTCTGCCGTGACCAGGTTTCAGGCAAGGAAGGGGTGGGAAATTGATGCCTACATCGATGATTTCGGTGGGGCAGAGCTGGAGTTCAGTGACGCGGGGGCGGGTCTCACCTCCCTTCAGGATACTTTTCGGGATCTTGGATTAGAAGAGGCTGGGGATAAGATTGTGCCTCCCACTCAAGTCATGGTGTGGTTGGGAATTGAATTCAATTCCAATGAGATGACAGGGTGGAACCCCCCCAGAAGATGGCAGAGGTCAGAGGGATGATGGCCGACTGGCAGGAGCGCTCCCATGCCAATAAGAGGCAAGTCCAGAGTTTGCTGGGGATAGTTAATTTTGTGGCAAGTGTGTTTCCCCCGGCAAGGGTTTTTTCTAATGGCATGTTACACTTTCTACGCGCCATGCCCGACACTGGGGCGGTCAAGCTCTCCAGGGAGTTTAGGGAGGACCTACAATTTTTTATCAACATCTGGCCAGGGTTCAATGGGGTCTCCATCATAGATAAACAGCCGCTGCAGCCCCACGAGTATGTGGAGCTGGATGCTTGTCTGAAGGGCTGTGGCGCCATCTGTGGGACTCAGGTGTATATGACTGAGTTCCCCCCCGCCATATTAGCCATGGGACTGCACATTGCTTGCCTCGAGATCCTAAACATCGTGGTGGCAGTGCGGGTCTGGGGGGCCGATTGGAGGGGCCGAATAATACAGGTTTATTGTGACAATAGCGCCTCCTGCACCGCTATCCAGGCGGGAAGAGCCAGGGACCCCTTCATGGCCGCTTGTGTCAGGAGGATATTTGAGGCAGCGACATCGGGAGATTTTGAGGTACTGGTGTCCCACAGGCCTGGAGTCGAGCTGGAGAGTGCAGATGCTCTCTCCAGGGCTTGCTTAAATGACAATTTTAAACGCAAAGCCGACTTACTTATAGCTAGTAACAGTTATTCCATTGTCTCTGTCAGTCAAAATGCATTCAATGTCCTGTATGATTTATCAGTTTTTTGCAGGGATAATCACGGATCTCCACAATCTGCAGTCACAGGCTCAGGGCACCTATCACAGCGTTTACAGGCCAGGTACTTTGCGTAATCATGCCACTGCCGCACGACTGTTTTTGGCCTTCACTTTTCATTTCGCCCTGCATGATTTTCCCGCATCCCCTTCCAATCTAATTCTTTTTGCACAGTTTTTGGCTCGCCAGTTTAGATCACCTGCTTCTGTCATCAATACCGTGTATGCGCTCAAGACTGTTCACTCGAGGTTGGGTTTTTCTACTGCGGCTTTTTCACATTTCCAGGTGCGGTCCTTCCTCAAGGCCCTTCAGTCCTCCTACCGACACTTCCCCGTTAAAAAGCTCCCTCTCTCCCTTCCCCTCCTCCACCGCATTGTCTCTGTTTCGTCTTTACCCCCTTCCTTAGCCCCCCTTTTCCTCGCTCTCCTAACTCTCCTTTTCCACACCCTCCTCCGCCTCTCCTCCGTCCTTCCTGCGTCCCAGAACCTTTTTGACCCTACTCGCCACCTCACGCTGGGTGACCTTTTTCCTTACAGGGGGGGGGGGGGGGGGGGGGTTTGCTGTCCTCGTCAAATGGACTAAGTCCCGGCAGTTGGCCCATCAGGCTTATGTTGTCCCTTTGGGGAGAGTCGTAGGCTCTTCCCTGTGCCCAGTGTTAGCTTTAAGGAAGCTGGTGGATTCATACGCCTCTTCTCAACCCCACCAACCCCTTTTCTCCCTCCCTGGCTCCCCCTTCTCCCCTCTTTCTGCACCCGTTGCCCGTTCCTGGCTTCGTCAGGCTTTGGCTGCGGCGGACCTGGACCCTACCCTTTATTCCTTTCACTCCTTGCGTAGGGGGGGGGGGGGGAGGGGGCAGCGGCCGCCCATGCAGCAGGCCACCCCCTGCAGGATGTGCAGTGTCAGGGGGGATGGGCTAGCTCTGCCGTACTTAGCTACCTCCCTGGTCTTCGCGTCTGGCGGAATGTTGCCGCCTCTCTTGCCTCTTTGCACCCCTCTAATCCTTAACTACCCCTTGCCCTTATCTAAATTTGCCCTATTTCTAAACGACAAACTTGGGGACTGGCCGCACATATTTCAGTAATACAGGAGTATAAAACTAAGTCAACAAAATTTTAACACTTTTTCTTGTAACTACCACAGTACACAGCAAAGTGTAACTCTGCAGACAATCTTGGTTAATCCTGCAGTATAATTTTATTGTATTACTTAACACTAATCGCTCTTTATTGGTGACATTGTGACAAGTGCTGCTCATAAAGCCATTGCACAGCACACTCTTAAAGGTTTAACAGGTTAACACTACTTAAGGTAGTTCCTGATAGTTAAGATTGCTACTATGTATCAATTCGTTATTTGTTAACATTACATCCATAGGGGGTTGCAGGTTAACACTACTTAAGGTAGTTCCTGATATTAAGGTGGCTACTATGGATAAATTTGTTACTTGTCAACTTCACACCCATAAAGGGTCGCAGGGTCGCAGGTTAACACTACTTAAGGTAGTTCCTGATATTAAGGTTGCTACTATTGATCAACTCGTTACTTGTCAAATTCACGCCCATAAGGGGTCGCAGGTTAACACTACTTAAGGTAGTTCCTGATAATTAAGGTTGCTACTTTGTATCAATTCATTACTTGCCAACCTCACACCCTTAGGGGGTTGCAAGTAACATTACTTAAGTAAGTTGCTTGATTTTAAAGCTGCTACTATGTATCTTTGTTGGTACCGATCGGGCATGTTCCTTTGCCCCATATTTCCTCTGTAACTTTTGTGCAGGCGGGTGGCGCCCTCTCTAGTTAGCTTGACACCACTTTTTGGTTCACCGGCTGGCGGGGAGAGGGCGCCATTTTCCTGACTGATTTCATTAGGTAAGACTTGTTAAATAAAGTTTTGTTTGTTGTACCGAATACACCGCGTTAGTTGTTCCTGTCCGGGAAAATGGATAGGAAATGGTGTCATTTAGGTGCATTTGTACGGCAGGTTCACTTCCCTAAACGTACCTCAGCACTCCTTGACCCTGGGGAGAGTCACGAGGCTCCTATTAGCCTATCAGACCCCAGGGGGCACCGTCGCGTGGGACGTGGATTTTCCACCCGCCAAAAACGTGATTCTGCAACCACATGGCATTCTAGTCTCTGCAGCACAGGGTGGAACATCTCTGTCAGACGGCACGCAAAGATTTTGCCCACCCACCACTCCCTCTTTATTTCATGTCTCATTTCTAAACGACAAACTTGGGGACGGGCCGCACATATTTCAGTAATACAGGAGTATAAAACTAAGTCAACAAAATTTTAACACTTTTTCTTGTAACTACCACAGTACACAGCAAAGTGTAACTCTGCAGACAATCTTGGTTAATCCTGCAGTATAATTTTATTGTATTACTTAACACTAATCGCTCTTTATTGGTGACATTGTGACAAGTGCTGCTCATAAAGCCATTGCACAGCACACTCTTAAAGGTTTAACAGGTTAACACTACTTAAGGTAGTTCCTGATAGTTAAGATTGCTACTATGTATCAATTCGTTATTTGTTAACATTACATCCATAGGGGGTTGCAGGTTAACACTACTTAAGGTAGTTCCTGATATTAAGGTGGCTACTATGGATAAATTTGTTACTTGTCAACTTCACACCCATAAAGGGTCGCAGGTTAACACTACTTAAGGTAGTTCCTGATATTAAGGTTGCTACTATTGATCAACTCGTTACTTGTCAAATTCACGCCCATAAGGGGTCGCAGGTTAACACTACTTAAGGTAGTTCCTGATAATTAAGGTTGCTACTTTGTATCAATTCATTACTTGCCAACCTCACACCCTTAGGGGGTTGCAAGTAACATTAATTAAGTAAGTTGCTTCATTTTAAAGCTGCTACTATGTATCTTTGTTGGTACGGATCGGGCATGTTCCTTTGCCCCATATTTCCTCTGTAACTTTTGTGCAGGCGGGTGGCGCCCTCTCTAGTTAGCTTGACACCACTTTTTGGTTCACCGGCTGGCGGGGAGAGGGCGCCACTTTCCTGATTTCATTAGGTAAGACTTGTTAAATAAAGTTTTGTTTGTTGTACCGAATACACCGCGTTAGTTGTTCCTGTCCGGGAAAATGTAGAAAGAAAGAGCTTTCCGGTTGATTTAGCTCTAGAAAGGTTCCTTGTCACTTACAAGTACAATCATTGTACTGAAACTAGATTCAAACTAACTTCACCATAACAGTCCAGAAACATGGACAATCATGCAGGAATAGCTTGTTGAGTGCAATTATTTAAAGGAGGTAATGACACCATTCTACTCATTAAATCACAAGTAGGTCCCCCACAAACATGTACAAATACAAGAGCACCAACACTCCACCTTAAAGTAAATGAGGAAATATATAAGCGTTGATAATACAATGATTTTAGACCCCAGGCATTTATGTGTCTACCTATGCAACTGAGTGGACAAGTGGAGAAATGCAGGTGTTGTTTGCTCGGAATGCAGACATGGAAAGAGGTAAAACAAGTCTTGTGGAGGCATGTGGAGCAAGGATGTACGTTGGGCAGCACAAAGCTAAAGAAAGCTGTAGCGCATTGTCTGCAGGAGTGCCTCCAAAGTTGATATTGAGGTTAGGTTCTTCAACAGTGGCAGGAGTGCAGGGTGTGAAACTTCAATTGTTCATATATAGATAGCAAGTATTCATCAATGAAATTGGCAAGTGTCTCATAATCATGAAAAAATTGATGACAAGCAAGTTAGCTCTGACTGCAACATTCCTGTTACTGCCTATCTACTTCCTGAGACTAATGCATTTACCTTGCTGAACCAAATTACTTGCTAGCACAGAGAAAGAATACAAACACTTTGCTCATAGTAGCTGATCATGAGGAGGAAGTATTTGAAGAAGTGGTGGGATTGGCTGACAATTTGGACACCAAGCTAACTATTACTAGGGGGAATGGCTCTCAGCGAAAGCTCCAACTTGATGAGGTTAATAAAATACAGTTGGCAGCTGCTGAACATACCATTTGTCGGAAAATCTACCAACTGGCAAGTAGAAAGAAATGGCTTCCAAGTGATTTATCTCTAGAAAGGTTCCTAGTCACTTACAAGTACAATCATTGTACTGAAACTAGATTCAAACTAACTTCACCATAAAAGTCCAGAAATATGGACAATCTTGCAGGATTAGCTTGTTGAGTGCAATGTATTAAAGGAGGTTATTACACAATTCTACTCGTAAAATCACAAGTAGGTCATCCACAAACATGTGCAAATAGATATGGAGGTTGATAAAAGCACTGATTTTAGACCTCAGGCATGCACAATTTGTAACCCTTGTACCTTTCTTTGGTCAATATTATCATACCAGTGAACCTGTAAGAAGGACTGCTATAACTCATATGTTGGTGTAAGTTGTACAAATCTGTTGGGATAAGGGCATTCAACAATATTTTTTTTCTTAAGTGGAAGTCAGATTTTTATTTAGATTTTTAAGGTCCCATTGCAACCAAATAATATGCAAGTCTTTTGTATATATAGTTGGAGACTGGAAAAACCAGTCAAAGAAAGTGATTTCTCATCATCATCATCATCAGTTACAGCCTCGCTCTTGTTAGAGCATTATGGCCGGCGCATGAATGTTAGATTATTAGTACAAGGAATAGCGTAGACAGGAATAGCGAGATAGATAGGTAAAAGCATGTTAATAGAGTTATATTGTTAAAAACAGTAGCGGGCATCCTAGTAGACCTTGCTTGAGTCAATGGTTAGCCTGCTAAGGTTAACCCTGAACTGATCGATCGTTCCCGCTCTGGTGACTTCGGTTGGCAGTGAGTTCCAAGCACGAATGGCAGTTGGGTAGAAGCTGTACTTATAATAGTTTGTGGTGGTTGTCAGCTGTCTGAAACCACCTTTGGATTGGGAGCGTGTACTGTAGTTGCTTGGGATGAGCTGGGTGGGTTGGATACAGACAAGACCATTTGTGATCTTGTATGTCATTGTGACCTGTGCCTTGAGGCGCCTTTGTGCCAGGGTCTCCCAGTTTAGATCTCGAAGCATTGCTGTGACACTTTCTTTTCAGTCTTACATTTTTATATTGCAGAGGGTGGAGATTTTTCCACAGTTAGGGGTATACTGGTACCGCGGCCAGCGTGATGCTTAGTTTTTTAACACGACCAAGCCAGAAGTGCTGATGAGTAGGGCTATAGATACCTGTGTCAGCAAGTAAGAGTATTTCCAGTGCCAGTGGCATCGGAAAATTTTTTTACATTGCAGAGGGTGGAGATTTTTCCACAGTTCGGGGTATACTGGTACCGCGGCCAGCGTGATGCTATGTTTTTTAACACGACCAAGCCAGAAGTGCTGATGAGTAGGGCTGTAGATACCTTTGTCAGCAAAAAAGAGTATTTCCAGTGCCAGTGGCATTAGAAAGTACAAGGTCCTTAATCAAAAAATCCTGGATGCCTGCCTAAGTTAGTTAAAAAAATTGAGTTTGAAGGATATTTTACTATGTAATTAATGATCATCAAACAATGATTGATATGGAGTACCAAAACTCATAAAAAAAGTATAGGAATGCTTTAGTAGTTTTTTTTTAGAAAGTATTGTTCATTCATGGCAAATTTCTGGTTGGTTAAAACGAAATGTTTTCAATCCAAAATGCACTAATTGAACTTTATTGAAAATTAATCTCTATCTTTTTTCCAGGGCTGGTGCAGAAAGAGTATGACGTAACAGAGGCTGTCCTCATCAAAGTGGTCAATGACAGGTGTTCCCAACGCCGCAGAGGGAGGCATACGGGCTTGTACTCCCCTGAGGGATACAGGGAGCAAAAAATAAAATTGGAGGAGCAGAGAGCCAGGAGGGAGGCCAGACGATAGACGAAAAAAGGAAATGAAGAAAAACAAGGACACTTTAAAAAATTATGAACTTTCTGACATGTTACTACAGGTGAAGTGACTCAATATTTAGTCAGTTCTGGGCTAAATATTGTTTATTTTTAAGCTCAAACGCACTGTTTTGAAATGCGAATGCAATTACTGTGTTCCAAATTCCTTCAATTGCTTTGGTATATGTATTATAGTGAATTTAAAGATTTTACAAAGCCTAAATTATTCTCTCAAAACTATGATTCCCACAGCATAAGCTGCCTTGAACAAATTAAAGATGTTACCACACTAGTAAGCCCATTTTCTTAAGTTAAGGTATGTTCCCACAATTCAGATCAATTGATTTAATTCGATCAATTTTCTTTCAGGTGGGGTTTTGTCACCCATGGATGTGTGGATGGATATAGCCGTCTCATTACCTTCCTTAAAGTGCAATACTGACAACAAAGCAGCAACTGTTCTTCACCAATTTATCATCGCTTGTTCGAAGTATGGTCTGCCTCCACAGGTCAGATCAGATCATGGAACAGAAAATACCAAAGTAGCAGCATTTATCAATTTGGTTCGAGGGCGTCAAAGTCATCTCACAGGACGTTCAGTTCACAATCAAAGGATTGAACGATTATGGGAGGATGTTCGAACATTATAGAGGTTCCATCACGAGTGGATGGAAAGAGGAGGAATCTTGCACGAGTGAGTGATTTTGTGTCTTGGGACGAGGCTTGCCGAGTCCCAAGACACAAAATCACTCACGAGTGCAAGATTTCTCCTCTTTCCATCCACGAGTGATAGAACCTGTTTCTCCCACGATGAAAAGGAGAAATTTACACGCTTTACCGTGAGGTTAGCTAGCTAAACTAGGTCAGCCAAAGGTCGCCTGTGCACTATCTCAACAATGGTAATACGCGTTTGTTGCGACGTGCACCGTTTGTTTTTCCTAGAAACTGGCGCCAGATCACGTACGTGACGCTTGTTCGAATCCACACGCACCATTGTTAGGTCTACCTTTGACCCAGCAGCAGTGCACCCTTGATTGAAATTGAGGGATCTGATTGGACAACTACACTAGTTTGACCTTTTGACCCCATTGAGGATAGCCCATTGAGGACAACTTATCCTTAACTGTAAAATACACCTCAGAGTGGGAGAAAAGTGTATGATTTTAATTCTAAAATAAGTGGAATAACCTAGGAAATGCTCTGGGTGCATACATATGATTATCAATATTATTTTTCAAACTGTGAAATTGTTATAATTGAAAAGTCAAGGCAAGATTCGCAGCTCATGCCAGCAGTTCGGTGCCTTGAATTGCCAATTTGAAATGGTAGTAGACTTCTGAAAAAAGGTGAATGTTTCCTAAACAAAGAGTCTGCGAAAAAAGATAGATATCAGTAGATAGGTAGATATACAGCATCGGAGGTTAAAACAATGGAACAAATATTAAAGTACCCTTTTCTTGCTTGCAGAGGACAAAACAGTTTGACTGAAAAGAAAAGCTGAAGAAAAGGCAAAGTCGAATGCTCTGGAATCGCGGCCAAAAAAGGTGGCGAAGAAAGTACACCTTAACAAGGAGTCAAATTCTATGCACGAGGATTGCAACGGTAAGTTCATAGATATATCTATTTTGCTGTGGAAAAGATGAATTGTTAATGTTCTACTGACGTGTTTCGCATCATGAAATAAAAGAATAATAAGACCATGGCCTTTAACACAACCAACCATTCCAGGGAAGCCCTATTTAGCCTGTTACTAAAAATGGTCTCAATCATTTATGTACCCCTTTCCTTTGTGGCCACCTTAAACACTGAAAGGATCACTTGATGTTTTTTTCTTGCTTTGCAGTGGACAAAATTGTTAAGAGAAGAAAGGCTGGAAAAAAGTCTAAAACAAATGTAAAGGAGTTGCAGCCAAAGGAAGAGGAAAAGAAAGATATCCGAGCAAAGGAGGAAATCGAAAGGAGTGTAGAGGAAATCTGGCAGACAAAAAGGATTGAGGAAAACAGCCAGACCAATGCCCATAACCAGCCGACATGTGACCCAGTGAAAGGCATGGAGATTAAAAAGGATGTCCCAGAAAGGTAAGATTTATTCTTTATCTTTTTTACCTAAAGCCCTATTTGCGGCATCAGTCTGGCAGCACCAATCAATTATTACGACAAATAAGCATGCGCTTAAGTCAACCTAGGAAAGGTTTATGAAAACATAGCCAAGCCACAATACTAAAGTGCTAGGTTACATTTACAAGTAAACTAGCAGAACTACTTAGAATAGATCCTCCCAGTCCGGCCACACTATTTCATTTTATACATTTAGAAAGAGGGTAGATTGATAATTAATACCAATTTTTGGAATATATATATATATATATATATATATATATATATATATATATATATATATATATATATATATATATATATACCAATTTTTGGAAGAATCCTTGACTTGAGCTTATTGCCCTGTATGTTCTCAATGTCAGTGTTCAACTTTTTATCTTTAATGGCTAGAATGTAATGAACTAATACATTTATTACTGTACTAGCATTTCCAGTGACTCAAGTGATACACAAGAGTTGCCTGACTCAGAAGTTATTTCTGACAGCGAGTCCTATGTTGCTGCTTTTGCTAAGGCGTCCTAGGGATGCTTTTAGACCAAAGCATGTTCCAATTCTTTCTTTCAGGTTTGGTCACCCAGAATGTCTTAATATTTAGTCATCTCCAGGATACCTTTCAGCCTTAAGCATCTAGGGGATTAATATTCAGTCATTTCTAAGTTGCTTCTTAGGGTTAAGGTGTCTTACGGATGCTTTTTAGACAAACATTTTGGGGATGATCTATGTTTTATTCATACTTTATTATTGATATATTGTTCGTTCTAGGCTTTGGATGTTTTCCTCCGAAGCAAGGAAATGCCCTATACAAGACGGATTAGCTGCCATGAGATGTCCAGAATTGCTTTGAATGGGCAGAGGCAAAGGTTGAAAAAGGTGAGGCATATTAACTCATGCATTTTCTTGCTCTTGTTTGTTGTTTAACCACTCTCATCATGCAAGGACATCTCAGTAATATGATGAAAAAGAAGTTATGAAATATCATTAGCTGTGAATGAAATATCTTTACTGACACATTGTTCTTCCATTAATGGGAAGAAATTAAGTTAACGTTAAATTGTTTAATCTTCAAATTGTAACAAGCAATCATTCACCAGTTCAAATTATTTGAACATAGGAAATGTCAATTTAATATTTCCAATATTTTTTTAATCATAACCAAATAACCTTCTAGTTGCTACCCCTAAATTAAAAGAAGCCTTTTACCATGTCAGTGGCATAGGCTTACAATGGATATTACCATGGCATGGTATCCATACTTATGGTTTTAGATTCAGATTAGGTATTAAAGATTTATACACAAATCATAACATAGTAAACAATATTCTGTTTCAGTTAAACTTCAGGAATACCGCATTGAAATTTATCTATGGTGGTCTCCATGAACATGGTAACCATTGGACTCTGTTAGTAAGTATCATGTTCTGACACATTTCCATATCTATCATTTTAGTATTTGTAATTCGTTGATATTTGTATTTGCTTGTCCCGTTTTCACTCTCCACCACATCCATCTCCCCAGTCTACGCTAAACGCTATCACAGGATAAGAAATCCAGCTGAACTTTTATTTATTAAGCAAGAGAACTAAGAACTATTTTATTTAAGCAAAGTGATTCTGTATGCTTAGTCGGATCATTCCTTCGGCCAGGGATCCATTCCACTACAATATATTGTATATATATATATATGTATATATAAAAGGAGACAAAAAATTTCGCATAAGTACCTTCTTTTTTAATGGTTTAGCTGGTGTGTTTGCTGTATTCTTATTTAATATATTTGGAATCACAGTTAAAACTGATAATGTATCATAAAAATCTATAATGTTGATTTCATTTAGATATTTCTATCTCCTGCTATTTTCTGTCTTAGGTATTAGACGTAACAAGAAGGCAAATTATATATGTCAACAGTCTGGGGGAATCTCCGAAGACAATGGAAATCATTAGTGGAAATATGCAGTAAGTTCACAGTCAATCCTTGTCAAACAACCTATGAAATTTGAGTCCCCATTATAATTGTATGCACCTAAGTAATTCTCACATTGAAAAATAGAAATCTCAACCAAGGCTGATCAATTAGTTGAGATTTTACCATGCACATGAAGCAATTATTTAAATGCTATGAGCAGTATCTCAATCCCTTGCTTACTCCTGCTCGGCTCTCTGCTTACTCCCTCTCAACCCCCTGCTTACTTCTGATCAACCCTTTGCTTACTGCTGCTCAATTTGGTCATCACATTTAAGGGCTTTGCAAGAATCCTTTTTGAATCCAATTAATGCCCTTAATATTGCTTAAAATATTTAAGACAAACTAGGCTCCAGAACCAACATAATAATTAAGTTGTATTTGTCATCAGCAATCACAGCTGAATCAAGCCATGCACAGTAATTCTCAAACTTATTGGTGTCAATAAAACTATAATTTCATATGCACGCATGGTATGAGCTAGTATTCAACATATCTCATAATGTGCTGGAAATAATACCTTGTCTAACATTGGATGAGCTTTGAATGCTCTGTTCATTATCTCTCATTCCTTTAGGAAATTTTTGAAGTATCACGGAGAAGGACATCCGGAGTCCTGGGTAATGATGAAATTGCAGCACCCCAAACAGCTTGACAGCACAAGCTGTGGGGTGTTTGTGTGCAAGGTTTGTTAACTACTTTTCCACGTTATGCTTTTCATTCATGATTCCCATTTGTTTAATGAAAATGAGTTGCACTCAGCCTTCACGAATGAAATTATTTCAGGGTTGTTGTAGTTACTCTGTGGTAAATTGCTACTGGCTATTAACAAGTTACACAGCCCAACAATTGAGTGGACCCCAAGCTGTAATAATTGAGGAGGGTCTGTGGATCGAGATGAGGCTAAAGGAATAGACTAATCAGTTGGCCATGGTGCAATACCCGACTTCTTCAAATTCATGGTATGCGAAGAGCAGTCATTACCCCCTGTAACATATGTTGTTGAAGCTTCAATGGTTATTGAAAACCTGGAACATGCAACAGATAACATAGAATCAAGCATTGATGAATCTGTTGATGATGAAGGGCCATGACGCAGGTGAAACTATGCCAAATCTGTAGTTATGAAGCCATGGTCCTAATGGTAGATATAATACATGGTAGATAAGTAGGGGAAAAGTGGACATAGTATGAACTTATGAAGGCATTGGGGGTTTCTATGGAGAACTGAATTTCATTGTATATTTCAAAGACATCACAGGAGAAAACCTGTTTTCCATTTGTAGAAATGAGGGAGAAGCCATTGAATTGTTCCTGATGAGAGATTGTGCATGGATTGGCATGAGTGTGTGCATTTTCAAGGCAGAGTGCGAGTTTCTTACAGCAAATGTCCTGATCATTAGCACAGAGAATCCATTGTTACCACTTGGACAACAGGGCCCGGTTGCATAAAAAACCTTAAGTTAAGGAAAACCTTATCCTTAAAAAGGGCAGTCAAGGGTAAGGTTTTTCCTAACTTGAGGATTTTCCTTAAATTGTTTCCCTTAACCCACATAAAGAGAAACCTTAAGGAAGGACTTTCATTATCTACTAAGGTTTTCCTTATGGTTAAGGAAGCACCTTATCCAAACCCGAATGACTACTATGAGGTGTGTCAAAAATTGACCAATGAAATGGATTTTTATGTCAGTGTAGTGTGACAGAAATAGCACTGCCCATGTGTTGCCCAGCTAGCTAGGCTTTGGACCCTTTTAGGGTATTGTTAGGGAAAACATGACCATCACCTGTAAAGCCACTGGAATAAAAGGGCTCTCTCTTGGTAGTAGTGGGTAAATCATTTCCTTGTGTCCAGCCATGGCCAGGGAAACAGCATGGCGGCTAAGAGAAAACCAAACTGGACAGAGGGGGAAAAATTGGCTTTGGTTGAGGCATTTAAATCCTAAAAACATATATCAAAGGCCAAATTTAATTCAAGGATTACTTTTAATGAGAAGAATAAAGCCTGGGTAGAGGTGGTAGCAGCTGTTAATGCGGTTAATGGCGAAAGTAATCGTGAAGAGATGGAAGTGAGGAAGAAATGGGACAACCTGTGTGTATGGGGGAAGAAGATGATGTCAGATTGGAGAAAGGCATCAAAGAAAACTGGTAATTGTCATTTATAATCAATCACACCTTTTCAGACGTTAATATATTATAATGTATGATAACATAATACAGGATATAATTATATTATATTTAATAATGCACATAGAGCTAGAGAGCAACACATATGTGTCTACCTATGCAGCGGAGTGGGCAACAAGTGGAGAAATGCAGGTTTTGTTTGCTCGGAATGTAGACATGGAGGTACGGAAAGCAATTCTTGTGATGGCATGTGGAGCAAGGATGTACACTGGGAAGCACAAAGCTAAAGAACGATACAGCACATTGTCTGCAGGAGTGCCTCCAAAGTTAATATTGAGAGGTTAGGTTCTTCAACAGTGGCAGGAGTGCAGGGTGTCAATTCTCCTCAGGATTTGAGGATATTCCAATCATTGGATGGGGCGAAGGCAAGGACCCATCGCTGCTGTTCATTGGTGATCCATGGGCAACTTGCCGCTAGGCAGCACTTGTGGGCCATCAATTCTACTCCCCCAGTGCAAGTACGATGGGGTAGACCACTTCCAGGAGAGAATGGAGTATGCAGTAATTTCCAGCCCATTCATTCTGTGAAGTAAGTGGAAATAGTTTGGATCCAGACATGCTTGAGTTGATCTAGATACACTTATTGTGTCACCTAAATAAAAGACCTACACTGCTTCCTTCTTTTGCTTATTTCTGGCATGTGACGGGGGTGTTAGGCCTCCAGCCTTGCTAGACTTTTTCAGCATTTTTCATATCAAGGTTTAGTGGGTGATAGTATTCTTCCTGAATTATATGCCATTTTGACTGTAATGTATTCTTAATGTAATAGAATAAGATTTCTACAACTTCTTTCATGCAGATGCACCATTCAATAAATGAGTTGTCTTTTACACTTTCCAGGTGTCCCCAAGGTCCTTGCTTAGCAAATCCATCAATTCACCTCAGGATTGGAGGATATTCCAATCATTGTATTGGGGCGAAGGCAAGGACCCATCGCTGCTGTTCATCGGTGATCCACGGGCAACTTGCCGCTAGGCAGCACTTGTGGGCCATCAATTCTACTCCCCAGGTGCAAGTACGATAGGGTAAGAAAATTTAGAATACCACAGAGATCAAGAATTAATCATGCTGATCAAGAGAAATGGTCTGTGTGACAAAAGCCGATCAAACTTCTCTAATAGAGAAGGATTTATGAGAGAGATAGACAGGAATAAAGGCTTGCCATATAAACTCATATATTTGGCATCCAATCCAACTAGAGTATCAGAACTCTACCACTGGTGAACAGTCGCTGAAATATTAAACTTCTCTAACATCAGGGGCATAATCTCTGGCAATATCCTGCCACAAACACCCATTAACTTGATTGACTGTATGGTCAATCTGCCAGAACCTTATTTAATATCCGCCTATGGCGGTGACCTGGCATACTTCATCAAATATAACAGCCCCTTCCCAAACCAGACAAATGCGGTGATCACAGATATCTCTGGGAGCCATCTCCTTGACCGCAAACTTTTGGATAAGCTGCGAAGGGATGACAACATTAAAATGAGTGTTGGAATCTCGCCTAAAGACTCCTCAAGGTGTAGCAATCAACTAATTCAGGAGGTGGAAAGATTGCTGTTGACCCTAAAGTGGTAACCATAGGCTCAACCGTACTGGATGGCAATAAACTAGGCACACTAGATTCTCAAGAAGCAATTTTTATTTCGATGTTGAGAATCTCAAAAAGAACAAAGAAACCTATTAGAATTTTCTCAAAAGGCCTCCATGACAAGACTTTACAGATAATGAGAGAGCAATTACCAAAAAATCATAAAATCCACTATTCCAACCCCTCTCTGTCTTGCGACCAAGCTATGAATTTCCTTACTTCCCTGCAGGTTATCTGGGCATTTTTGGTAGGAACGTGTTAGTGAATGACCCTGGTCATGAAATAATCAAAAGAGTCCAACTGCAAAGACTTATTCCGGCTTCCTAAGCCTTTATGGACTCCTCAGACCCCACACTTCACAGGTTCGACCTAGAGAGAATTGTTATTCAAGTGGGTATTATCAAAGGGTTGAACAGACAAGAGGTCGCCAGAAACCTCAGGTTAAATATCAAAAACTTATACCAATTCTAATAATAACCCTGGTACTAATACAACCCCAAAGTAACACCAGCACTCAGAATTCCTAAATGTCATCAGCACCTAGAAATATCTGGTTAAATTTTAATAACCTATACCAAATCTAATAAGAATTCTGATAGGGTTCTTACTTAGAACTTAATATGAATGACAATTTATTTGTTTGCCTTCATGAAAGAGTAAACGTTACATATGTATAGAGTATAGACATGCTTGAGTTGATCTAGATACACTTATTGTGTCACCTAAATAAACGACCTACACTGCCTTCTTTTGCTTATTTCTGGCATGTGACGGAGGTGTTAGGCCTACAGCCTTGCTACTTTTTCAGCATTTTTCATATCAAGGTTTACTGGGTGATAAATTAATCTTCATGAACAATTATATGCCATTTTGACTTTTATGTATTCTTAATGTAATAGGATAAGATTTCCACAACTTCTCTCATGCAGATGCACCAATCAGTAAATGAGTTGTCTTTTACAGTTTACAGGTGTCCCCAAGGTCCTCGCTTCGCAAATCCATCAATTCACCTCAGGATTGGAGGATATTCCAATTATTGGATGGGGCGAAGGCAAGGACCCATCGCTGCTGTTTATCGGTGATCCACAGAGCAACTTGGATTATGCAGTAATTTCCAGCCCATTCATTCTGGGAAATAAGTGGAAATAGTTTGGATCATTATGTTCAAAGATTCCATCCATACAAGCTCCCAGAGGACATTCTACCCAGAAATTTGAGGCTACCATAGCTAATCTTCTAGATTCCACTGTCAGTGAAAGCACCACAACTACATATAATAGTGCTAGAGAGCTTATTTTCATAAATATCACGTGTGGGCAGTGTCCCACACTACCAAATTTCAGTGCCTTTGCTTAGCAATTTCATAACTTTTCTTTTACAATAAGGGAATGCACCCTCCACTACTACAACATATGAGTTATAAAGTGGCTGCCAACACCGAATTAGGGTTTTGTTGGATACCTCTTTATCTTTCTATATATTAATCTCCTATCTGGGGCTCAGCGGCTGAAGCTAAGTTGTAATAAGATTTCATATAACTAGTGCAAAAGTATGTAATAGCAATAAAATATATGATAATGATAAAATCTTGTCGCATGATATATATATATATATATATATATATATATATATATAAATATATATATATATATATATATATATATATATATATATATATATATATATATATATATATATGGTAGCATGAAATATATTTTGTACTAGGAATTGATATATATATACAGTTTATGTTTAAATTGATATATATATATAGTTGACGTTTGGTCTTACTAGACTATCTATGTAAAATAAAGGGTACAGCCATGATCAGTATCAACGGAATATGCCCAGTCAATTACCACCTGTATGCCAATTGACAGTTACAGGATTGATCCCATTATGGACGATTGTACGCAAGGGAAATCGAGCTAATGATGAGGGTATAATGGCCACTTAACCACAGGTTAGGATGGTCTACGGGATGGCAGATCATTTTAACAATGTCGCCGTCACAAGCTGACCCACACAGAGATACCCCCAACTTCGTCTATCTGGATGACGGATAGGATGAACCCTTGGATGGTCCAGTAGAAGTGTATGATCCATGGCAACATATGATTGAAAGAGTGGAAAATATCCACCTTGAACGCATTCCAGAATTTTAGGAATATGAATTTAATGATAATGAATATGAACATGACTATATAAACGATCATGCCTGTGTCAGTACAGAGTATATTAGTATATTAAAAGTGTTTAAAGGGTATAAAACAGCGACTTTCAACTCTGAGATTGAACTCCCCATGGGACATAGTACACCTGTAAAGCTGGTATTCCCATATTGTTACATAATGATCCTACAGTACTATTTTTATCTGTAATATCATGTTTCTTTTGATTATATTTGTTGATTATATTTGTAATTTCCAACTAATCAAAGTATGCTTTTGTAACTATAAAGTCGAAGTTATAGTCCATAAACATACATACACACGAGCAGCTGATGCCTTTGAAATTATCTTTGAAATTAAAATTTCAATTGTTGTCACTGCCATATTCAGTCTGCCTGACTCGAGATTGGAAACCGCTTTTTCCATTTTTCTGTGACTAAATGCTCGAGTGTCTGTATTATTGGCAATGGGCAAATTTTACAATAAAACCAGTCACATAATGAGCAAAATCAACATTTTGCGGAAACTCCAAGTTGAGACAAAAAGTTTATACATAAGAAAAGGGTTAACACTTACATTAAGGGATACTTGGCAAATGTAGATCCGCTTTATTCTGCTGTGGGCTCCTAGATTTTTCAAACTAGGGGCCCAAATTAGTATTTATAATACCCAAATATTCTGATTTTCCTGGAAGGAACATCACTGGGATGAAATGTTTTCGGCCAATCAGGTCCCTTGTCACCCTGAAATTCCCTGCTATTGATAATATCTTTCATATTTTTTTTGTTGCCAGAAATTAAGGGGGGGGGGGGGGGGGGGGGGCCAGGCCCAATAATTTTTTAACAAGGGGGGTGGGGGGGGGCAGTGCCCCCTCGGCCCCCCCCCCTGGATCCGCATATGGCAATTTGTAATTAGCTGTGTAGTCAACCATCAAGTTCTTATTTTCAAGACATTAGAAGAGCTATTATATAAGTTAAGTCTGAGTTGTGTATTTTTCTCAATTCGTGTTTGATATCATCCCATACTCAGCTTAATTTGTCATAGAAGTATTCTTTTCTTTTATTGTAGATGCAATATGGGCCTCCTCAGGCATTCCAGAAGGGCTGCTCCTGGGCAAAGTCAAAGACATTAACATCTACTCGGGAGATATTTCCAGCGTCAAGGCGGAATTTACAGATCAGGTAAAAGTTCAAAACAATGGAACATTTTTTGAAATGTACTGTTATCATTCTATGTTGATAATTTCATGCATTGTCAGTAAAATATGTTTATAACTTAATTAGATCCACACTTTTGATCTCTAGGATGCCTTTTAGGCTAAAGCATTCTGGGGATGTTCCAATTCCTTCCTTCAAGTGAGGTCATCTCAAGTGTGCTTGGCATGCCAAGAATGCCTTAATGTTAAGTCATCTCTAGTATGCCTTTCAGCCTTAAGCATCTGGGGGATGTAACACATTCAGCCTTTTATATTCAGTCATCCCTAGGTTGTTGCTTTGCTTAGACGTCCTAGGGATGCTTTTCATTCCTAAGCATCTAGGGGATGTAACACTCATTATTTGATATTCAGTCATCCCTAGGTTGCTGCTTTTTGCTAAGACATCCTAGGGATGCTTTTGGACCAAAGCATTCTGGGATGTTCCAATTCTTTCAGGTTTGGTCACCTCAAGTTTGCTTGGCATCCCCAGAATGCCTTAATATTTAGTCATCTCTAGGATGCCTTTCATCCTTAGGCATCTAGGGGATGTAACACTCATTATTCAGCCTTTGATATTCAGTCATCCCTATGTTGCTGCTTTTGCTAAGACGTCCTAGGGATGCTTTTAGACCAAAGCATGTTCCAATTCTTTCTTTCAGGTTTGGTCACCCAGAATGTCTTAATATTTAGTCATCTCTAGGATACCTTTCAGCCTTAAGCATCTAGGGGATTAATATTCAGTCATTTCTAAGTTGCTTCTTAGGGTTAAGGTGTCTTATGGATGCTTTTTAGACAAACATTTTGGGGATGATCTAGGTTTTATTCATACTTTATTATTGATATATTGTTCGTTCCAGGCTTTGGATGTTTTCCTCCGAAGCAAGGAAATGCCCTATACAAGATGGATTAGCTGCCATGAGATGTCCAGAATTGCTTTGAATGGGCAGAGGCAAAGGTTGAAAAAGGTGAGGCATATTAACTCATGCATATATATATTCTCTTGCTCTTGTTTGTTGTTTAACCACTCTCATCATGCAAGGACATCTCAGTAATATGATGAAAAAGAAGTTATGAAATATCATTAGCTGTGAATGAAATATCTTTACTGACACATTGTTCTTCCATTAATGGGAAGAAATTAAGTTAACGTTACATTGTTTAATCTTCAAATTGTAACAAGCAATCATTCACCAGTTCAAATTATTTGAACATAGGAAATGTCAATTTAATATTTCCAATATTTTTTAAATCATACCCCTAAATTAAAAGAAGCCTTTTACCATGTCAGTGGCATAGGCTTACAGTGGATATTACCATGGCATGGTAGCCATACTTATGGTTTTAGATTCAGATTAGGTATTAAAGATTTATACACAGATCATAATATAGTAAACAATATTCTGTTTCAGTTAAACTTCAGGAATACCACATTGAAATTTATCTATGGTGGTCTCCATGAACATGGTAACCATTGGACTCTGTTAGTAAGTATCATGTTCTGACACATTTCCATATCTATCATTTTAGTATTTGTAATTCGTTGATATTTGTATTTGCTTGTCCCGTTTTCACTCTCCACCACATCCATCTCCCCAGTCTACGCTAAACGCTATCACAGGATAAGAAATCCAGCTGAACTTTCATTTATTAAGCAAGAGAACTAAGAACTATTTTATTTAAGCAAAGTGATTCTGTATGCTTAGTCGGATCATTCCTTCGGCCAGGGATCCATTCCACTACAATATATTGTATATATATATATATATTTATATATACAAGGAGACAAAAATTTTCGCATAAGTACCTTCTTTTTTAATGGTTTAGCTGGTGTGTTTGCTGTGTTC
Organism: Maea johnstoni; assembly: GCA_963942565.1. Lineage (NCBI taxonomy): Eukaryota > Metazoa > Annelida > Polychaeta > Spionida > Magelonidae > Maea > Maea johnstoni. The sequence goes on from OZ012696.1 coordinate 27,634,288, forward strand.
TTATTTAATATATTTGGAATCACAGTTAAAACTGATAATGTATCATAAAAATCTATAATGTTGATTTCATTTAGATATTTTTATTTCCTGCTATTTTCTGTCTTAGGTATATGACGTAACAAGAAGGCAAATTATATATGTCAACAGTCTGGGGGAATCTCCGAAGACAAATGGAAATCATTAAACATAGTAAACAATATTCTGTTTCAGTTAAACTTCAGGAATACCACATTGAAATTTATCTATGGTGGTCTCCATGAACATGGTAACCATTGGACTCTGTTAGTAAGTATCATGTTCTGACATATTTCCATATCTATCATTTTAGTATTTGTAATTCGTTGATATTTGTATTTGCTTGTCCCGTTTTCACTCTTCACCACATCCATCTCCCCAGTCTACGCTATTTTTATTTCCTGCTATTTTCTGTTTTTATTTCCTGCTATTTTCTGTCTTAGGTATTAGACGTAACAAGAAGGCAAATTATATATGTCAACAGTCTGGGGGAATCTCCGAAGACAATGGAAATCATTAAACATAGTAAACAATATTCTGTTTCAGTTAAACTTCAGGAATACCACATTGAAATTTATCTATGGTGGTCTCCATGAACATGGTAACCATTGGACTCTGTTAGTTAGTATCATGTTCTGACATATTTCCATATCTATCATTTTAGTATTTGTAATTCGTTGATATTTGTATTTGCTTGTCCCGTTTTCACTCTCCACCACATCCATCTCCCCAGTCTACGCTAAACGCTATCACAGGATAAGAAATCCAGCTGAACTTTCATTTATTAAGCAAGAGAACTAAGAACTATTTTATTTAAGCAAAGTGATTCTGTATGCTTAGTCGGATCATTCCTTCGGCCAGGGATCCATTCCACTACAATATATTGTATATATATATATATTTATATATACAAGGAGACAAAAAATTTCGCATAAGTACCTTCTTTTTTAATGGTTTAGCTGGTGTGTTTGCTGTGTTCTTATTTAATATATTTGGAATCACAGTTAAAACTGATAATGTATCATAAAAATCTATAATGTTGATTTCATTTAGATATTTTTATTTCCTGCTATTTTCTGTCTTAGGTATTAGACGTAACAAGAAGGCAAATTATATATGTCAACAGTCTGGGGGAATCTCCGAAGACAATGGAAATCATTAGTGGAAATATGCAGTAAGTTCACAGTCAATCCTTGTCAAACAACCTATGAAATTGGAGTCCCCATTATAATTGTATGCACCTAAGTAATTCTCACATTGAAAAATAGAAATCTCAACCAAGGCTGATCAATTAGTTGAGATTTTACCATGCAAATGAAGGAATTATTAAAATGCTATGAGCAGTATCTCAATCCCTTGCTTACTCCTGCTCGGCTCTCTGCTTACTCCCTCTCAACCCCCTGCTTACTTCTGTTAAACCCTTTGCTTACTGCTGCTCAATTTGGTCATCACATTTAAGGGCTTTGTAAGGATCCTTGTTGAATCCAATTAATGCCCTTAATATTGCTTAAAATATTTAAGACAAACTAGGCTCCAGAACCAACATAATAATTAAGTTGTATTTGTCATCAGCAATCACAGCTGAATCAAGCCATGCACAGTAATTCTCAGGTTAGCAAAAACTGTCTTCAGTGAGTATAACAATATGTTTTAACTTACTTGATATTTTTTATCTAATATCTTCACTATCTAGAACATTTAATGTCTTTATCTGCCAGGATTATCAACGTTCCGCAAGTACTGCATGTTTAAATGACCCACAGTAATAGCAGTTTTAGTGCTGCGCAAGAAACTTATTGGTGTCAATAAAACTATAATTTCATATGCACGCATGGTATGAGCTAGTATTCAACATATCTCATAATGTGCTGGAAATGATACCTTGTCTAACCTTGGATGAGCTTTGAATGCTCTGTTCATTATCTCTCATTCCTTTAGGAAATTTTTGAAGTATCACGGAGAAGGACATCCGGAGTCCTGGGTAATGATGAAATTGCAGCACCCCAAACAGCTTGACAGCACAAGCTGTGGGGTGTTTGTGTGCAAGGTTTGTTTAATACTTATCCACGTTATGCTTTTCATTCATGATTCCCATTTGTTTAATGAAAATGAGTTGCACTCAGCCTTCACGAATGAAATTATTTCAGGGTTGTCGTAGTTACTCTGTGGTAAATTGCTACTGGCTATTAACAAGTTACACAGCCCATCAATTGAGTGGACCCTAAGCTGTAATAATTGAGGAGGGTCTGTGGATTGAGATGAGGCTAAAGCAATAGACTAATCAGTTGGCCATGGTGCAATACCCGACTTCTTCAAATTCATGGTATGCGAAGAGCAGTCATTACCCCCTGTAACATATGTTGTTATTATACCTCACTTGAAGATCGTAAGCTGTGATTGGCTGACTTAACAGTGAACAATCATCATGTTGCCTGATGCCATCAGTGAGGGCTTCATGTTGCCCGTTGCCACTAGCGACACCTAGCGGGGAATGTGTGAATCACCAGTCATCTGTGACCTTGCTTTGTTTAGATTACAAATGGGGTTGTTCGGTATAATAAAACAAATATGCCATGCCAGTGGGGGTAACATGATGGAATGTTTCCCCTCGGGAGGATGGTTTTCCCTCGGGCTCCGCCCTCGGGAAAACCATCCTCCCTCGGGGAAACATTCCATCATGTTACCCCCACTGGCATGGCATATTTGTATATTGAAGCTTCAATGGTTATTGAAAACCTGGAACATGCAACAGATAACATAGAATCAAGCATTGATGAATCTGTTGATGATGAAGGGCCATGACGCAGGTGAAAATATGCCAAATCTGTAGTTATGAAGCCATGGTCCTAATGGTAGATATAATACATGGTAGATAAGTAGGGGAAAAGTGGACATAGTATGAACTTATGAAGGCATTGGGGGTTTCTATAGAGAACTGAATTTCATTGTATATTTCAAAGACATCACAGGAGAAAACCTGTTTTCCATTTGTAGAAATGAGGGAGAAGCCATTGAATTGTTCCTGATGAGAGATTGTGCATGGATTGGCATGAGTGTCTGCATTTTCAAGGCAGAGTGTGAGTTTCTTACAGCAAATGTCCTGATCATTAGCACAGAGTATCCATTGTTACCACTTGGACAACAGGGCCCGGTTGCATAAAAACCCTTAAGTTAAGGAAAACCTTATCCTTAAAAAGGGCAGTTACGGGTAAGGTTTTTCCTAACTTGAGGATTTTCCTTAAATTGTTTCCCTTAACCAACATAAAGGGAAACCTTAAGGAAGGACTTTCATTATCTACTAAGGTTTTCCTTATGGTTAAGGAAGCACCTTATCCAAACCCGAATGACTACTATGAGGTGTGTCAAAAATTGACCAATGAAATGGCTTTTTACGTCAGTGTAGTGTGACAGAAATAGCACTGCCCATGTGTTGCCCAGCTAGGCTTTGGACCCTTTTAGGGTATTGTTAGGGAAAACATGACCATCACCTGCAAAGCCACTGGAATAAAAGGGCTCTCTCTTGGTAGTAGTGGGTAAATCATTTCCTTGTGTCCAGGGAAACAGCATGGCGGCTAAGAGAAAACCAAACTGGACAGAGGGGGGAAAATTGGCTTTGGTTGAGGCATTTGAATCCAAAAACCATATTAAAGGCCAAATTTAATTCAAGGATTACTTTTAATGAGAAGAATAAAGCCTGGGAAGAAGTGGTAGCAGCTGTTAATGCAGTTAATGGCGAAAGTAATCGTGAAGAGATGGAAGTGAGGAAGGAATGGGACAACCTGTGTGTATGAGGGAAGAAGATGATGTCAGATTGGAGAAAGGCATCAAAGAAAACTGGTAATTGTCATTTTTAATCAATCACACCTTCCCAGACGTTAATATATTATAATGTATAATAACACAATACATGATATAATTATATTATATCTAATAATGCACATAGAGCTAGAGAGCAACACATATGTGTCTACCTATGCAGCTGAGTGGACAACAAGTGGAGAAATGCAGGTTTTGTTTGCTCGGAATGTAGACATGGAGGTACGGAAAGCAATTCTTGTGGAGGCATGTGCAGCAAGGATGTACGCTGGGAAGCACAAAGCTAAAAAACGATACAGCACATTGTCTGCAGGAGTGCCTCCAAAGTTAATATTGAGAGGTTTGGTTCTTCAACAGTGGCAGGAGTGCAGGGTGTCAATTCGCCTCAGAATTGGAGGATATTCCAATCATTGGATGGGGCGAAGGCAAGGACCCATCGCTGCTGTTCATCAGTGATCCACGGAGCAACTTGCCGCAAGGCCGCACTTCTGACAACAAAGTGTCCATGTTTTCATTTCCCCAACAGATACCATGGCAGCGACAACTCTAACGACACCAATATCGTCAGAAGAACAGCCAGGGGACATTCAAATGTTAAGTTTGAACATGAACTCCTTTTATTTCAGTGACCTGTGGAAGTATGGTTGTATAAAGCTTGGCCAGACCGACCATATTGTGTCTGTGGAGACCTTGCTGGGCGCTCCTCTTTTGAGAAAAAAATATAATGATATGGTGGCTGGCTCTGCAGGGGAACTACCCCGTGTCGGGTCATATGGACATAATAGCAAGCTATGTAGTGGAACATTTTAAAGTGCATGGGGAAAATAATTCCAAGACTGAAGTTATACTACATGAATTGTCTAGTAGAACAGGGTTGAATGGCGGCCGTATGATTGATCTGACCCGTAAGGCTAATGGCAGTTATGCGACAGATGGATTATCACGTTTTCTGCCCTTCCAAAGAAGGTCAGTACCTGCAGTGCTTCCTCCGGCTGCACAGCCCAAACAGCTGTGTGCATGGTGCTGTTGTGCACTGGATGTGACCCCAAAATACTTGATAGGACCATACCGTGTGCTGGAAGTACTGTCATGTTGCGTAAGGACAGCCCATAAAAATTGCATCCGTCATGCAATCTACCGTAATGGGTCATTTTCCTGTCTCTGTTGTGGATGCCGGGCATACTACCCAACACTCAATCCTTTTCAAGATGATTGGTCCTGGTCAGGATACATTTTGACAGAATTGCGTGAAGTGCTGGATGAAATTGCAAGCAATTTTAGAGGATTGAAAATGATCCCTTTGAATGACCAATGCACTGTCATTGTAAATAAAGGCAAAAATGAAAAGCCTTATACCTTTATACAATGGAAGAGTGGACGAAGGACAGTTTTATTTACTTATTGGAAGAAGAATGGGAGAAATTAGTAAAAAACAAGTGTCATTCTAGCAATTAGACGTCTTCAACAAGACAATAACTCAAAAGAAATGAGTGTCAGGAGAAGAGTGGTGACTCAGTGAACAGTGCAGGGTCAGAGTATCCAAGCTAAAGGACAAGATTTACGTGGGAATTTTTGAACTTTAAAAAAAAAAAAGAACTATAAATGAGGAATAAACAAGAAGAGGCCTGGCTAAAACTGAACGAAAAGAGAAGTGATATACAAACTATACTGCTGGATATACATATATATAATTATGAGAATAAGGAATTTCATGGGCAATTGGCTGTATATGGTATTTAACAAACTAACCCTGATGTAGGGTGGCTGGAGGCAGCACATAGCAGAAAAAAAGCAGGTCAAAGGTTGGGTCAGGCCATTTATCCCAGAATCTACTGGGTGGGTAGTCACATGACCTGGCCCCTTCCTGCTCCAGCCCTTAATACATAAACACCTGTTGGTGAACTATCCAGTGAATCTGCAAACATCTCCTACAAATCTTACGCCTGAGGAATTAGGAGTGAGAGTAAAAGACCATCGGAACAATACTGTGAAGTGAGTCTATTCATTTTTTCATCATATATTGAGTATGGTCCAATTTAGATGCCTAGTTGTTGGGCACTGTTTTGTTGCCAGACTAGGGACCAATGATCCCGTTGGCTTTGGCCACTTTTCTTTTCATGTCATGGTACACTGATACCTGCATATTATAATTACACATACTGCTGGCCACCTGTTAGGTTCATTTCAGATGGGTCACACCTGAAAACAGAAGAATTGCGACTGCTTTGAGGAGGCCACACCACCTACTAGGAGGAAACTGCGGTCAAATCTCAACCTGCCACCAGAACAAACAGCAACCCCGCGGTGCAACCAGCAGAACCGGGGCAGCCAGTGACAGACGAGGCACCTCATCAGATTCAGGGTGCGCCAGAGTTGACGCTACAAGGTCTAACAGCCCAACTGGCCAACCTAAAAGAGACGGTGGTGGGTCACCTGACACAACGGCAGGCCCCATCACCAAGCATGCCCCCTGCATTAGGTAGGGATAATAATCTTTATGTCAAACCCTCCTGCAGGGACCTTTGTAACAGCCACATTTGCTAACCCTTGCTACCCATCTGATCCTTTCCCATCCCAGTCTTCCTCTCTGTGTGCTATTCCCCTTGCAGCCACAGTGCACATCGGCTTTCAACAAAAGATCTGGGCTAACGAATATATTGAGCTGGGCATGCTGCTAACACGATCAGACAAGCAATTAAATAGGCTGGTAGTGGACACCACTAACAGTCTAAAACCAATTCAGGCCCAGCCATTGCCACCTCAAGCCAAGAATGATCTAGCGTTCATCCGAGCGCTTAGATCTCATCGTTTCTTGGAGTTAGTCGTGCGCAGAGAGTTCATTTTCGGTACTCTTCTGCTGCCGGGGGAAAGGTCACGAGCTCCGCCACCCAAACCTCAACGGAAAAAGCTCAATCAACCTCCTCCGTCCTCGAACGAAAATACCAATCGAGACATTCGCCTTTTCGGGGATAACCCTGTTTCAGGCTTCCGAGCAGATGCTGGGACGAAAATGAACAAGTCAATCACGGAATCCTACCAGGAGGAAGTTACGGAGAGTTCACATACAGCCAAACCTAAACTCTCAGTTTCCTGGGCGGATCAGGATGAGGAGATGGAATCCTCAATGCTAACACAAGAAGAAGATCGTCTTCTTCAGGATCCCAAAGAGGAACCAATGGAAGCAGAATCAGCGCCTTCCACTTCCTCTTCGGAAGAACCTTCTTCCGGTATATCCAATTCCAAAGAAAAATGGAAATTACCGCCCCAGGAATCAGCACGTTTAGTGAAGGAATTGTCTTATTCACTAAAGGATTGTTTAATGCGGCCAACCTATCCGATCCCTAAGGCTCATCGGACATTAAGGAACCAACGTGCCAGAGATCTGATACGGGAGTTGCATGACCTATGCCCACGAGCTCAGGTCCTCAGCACCCTTCCGGGTCACCTGGTAACCGCATTGCCTGAGGATAGTCCTTATCGCATCGACGAAAGGGCTTTACCACGTTCTTCATCGCGCGACTCCCGGCCATTTATTGTTCTGCCCATAAAGACCAGGCATCTAGCCTGATGAAATATATGGCAAGTATTCCCCCCCCCCCAATTTTTTTTTTCTTTTTTAAATTACATCTTCAGTTGAAGGAAAACTCAGAAAGAGAAGAAAAAAGAAAATGTTCAAATTAAAAGTTGGTGGCCCAGTAAGGATAATCTACAGAAGATATTGAAGATTGTATCATCCTAAGTGGACTGGGGAGACATTTACAATTATAAGACGCTATCTCCATGAAGGAATACCAGTTTATAAAATAGTGAACATGGCAGATGAAGTAGTGAAAGGTAGTATTGTAAGCTGCATGTGAAGAGAGCTGGTAAAGCTACAAGTGTAACATCTTCAAAAAGGACATACATTACTCCATGAGATGGCAGAAAGAGAAGAAAAGCTTCAACGTGAAAAGGAGTTGATGGAAGAAAAGTTTACTCTAATACGTAAAAAGAATGAACTTGGAGGAGGTATGTAAGCCCTGATGCACTAGGAAGCACTTCTGCCCCTTCTGCCAAGGGAAGTACAGAGCAACAACTTGATATATATATATATATATATATATACATATATATATATATATATATATATATATATATATATATATATATATATATATATTTATATACATATATATATATATATATATATATATATATATATATATATATATATATATATATATATATATATATATATATATATATATATATATATATACAAGGGTGGTTCCCATCAGCCTCCAGCTGACTGAGGCCCCATACCTGTATGATGTGCAGCAGCCCATAGCCATATAAGCTTCAGCTGTTGAGGGTGCATCATCTACCTTTCTCCTGCAGATAATCAATACAACACTAGCCTAACCTTTACATTAACAGATAATTTAATAAGAAATTGCACTAAGCATTAATTATCAACATCAAAACAATGAATCAGAAATGGACACTTAACTTCGGAGACAACAACCTAGCTATGGTCATCATTTCGGCCCAACCAAGAGGAAGTTTGAGGAGAATACAGCCTTGTTTGGAAACACCAGGTTCAGTCGAGGTGAGTGTTTTTTTTTCTATATGACACTGTATTGTATTGTTTTTAAGAACTACTATTATTGAACTGTTAAACATGTTAAACTACTACTACTATTACTACTACTATTACTACTGTTTGTGTGTGTAAACACACACACAAACATACAACTCTGTAATTCTGATGTGAGATCATTCCCTATATTTCCCATTTATTTGAGCGTGTCTTGGGCTGATATTACCCTATCCTACACCAGTATTCCAAACCCTAAATATAACCCTAATCAGACTGAAAGCAAGAAAGGTATTTGTAAAACATTGTTGCTGTTGATCGATCTTACAATGCACCCATGATTTAGTGACAACTATCATTTTAGATTTTGTGGTGATCCGAACTGAGGACACACACACACACCCACACACACTATAATTCTGAAGTGAGATCGTTTCCTATATCTCCCATTATAAAGCAACTTTTTTTTATTAGGGCGTGTTTTAGCTGATATTACTCTCTCCTAAACCAGTATCCCCAACCAGAAATCTAACGCTAATCTGACAGAAAGTATCCGTATCCCTAAATATGACCTTAATCAGACTCAATGCAAGGAAGTGCTTCAGTGACCATTATCATTTTAGATTTTGAGGTGACCTCACAACTCAGAAACACACACACACATATATATATATAAATATATATATATATATATATATATATATATATATATATATATATATATATATATATATATATATAAATACATGTGTGTGTCTGTGTGTGTGCAAGCTCACATAGTTAGGAATACAGACAGACAGGTATATAGATATCGTTGGGTGAGTGGATTCGTTAGAAGTTAGTGATAACTCTGTGCAAATATGACACTGTGATATACATATATTCCACATATTGTTTTTTTTGTTATGAAGAGGAAGGGAACAATCACTGAAAATAATTGCCATTAATTGGGTCCATCATGTCCTAGCAAAATGCCGTATAACCCCTAATGCACAGACACCTGGTATCTATTTATAACGCAGAGAATCCAAGATGATGGGAAGCATATGGGTGAGCCTATCAGTATTAAAACCTGGCGCTGGGCCCCCTGGTGGACAAACTCCACAGATATGGTTTTTACAGATAATATGACTGCTAGGACTGTCATTAACAAAGTTACTTCAATGGATAAATTTCCCAAATCCCAAAGTCAAGTACACAAATAGGAAGTTGTACCTTGGCTTGATTAATGCAAACAGGATAACATACAGCAAAAATCCAATCGGGACCTATCGATAGGATGGGAATGAATTCAACATTGGTCTCAAGAAATCTGTTAGGGAAAACTCAGAGGGGTGAGAATTGGAAGAAGATCACTATACTTTCAATGAAAAATACATTATTTGGCAGATTCCAGGTATAATAGAAGGTAGAACAATTGTCATTGAGGGGAATGTGGATAGTTCTTGGGAAGGCATTGAAGAGAGGTTAGCTAATGCCTGAAAATTAAGTGACTTTCAATGATTAATTAGAGGCAGAATAAAACAATGTAATGAATAAAACCTCTGGTAGACGAACTTCACAGATATAGTTTTTACAGATAATATGACAGCTATCGCTGTCATCAACAAAGCTACTTCAATGGATAAATGGATAAGCTCCCATTTACCAAATCCCATCGTCAAGTACACAAAAGGGAAGTTGTACCTTGGTGCGATTTATGCAAACAGGATAACATACAGCAAAAATCCAATTGGGTCCTATTGGAAGGTTGGGAATGAATTCAAGATTGGCCTCAAGAAATCTGTTAGGGAAAACTCAGAGGGGCGGAAATTGAAAAAGATCACTATACTTACAATGAAAATACATAATTAGGCGGGCTCCAGATGGGTTTCAAGTGCACTAGAGGGAAATTTCCACACTCCCTCCACTTGTTTGATAGGTAACGCAGCCTTTATTTTACAGGCTGATGTGCATGGCAGCGAATATCAACACTCAATTGGAGACAATGCGAGCAGTGATGACGACACAGAAATGACGCCAAATGACAAGGTAGCAACACAATACTAGTTTAGTTCAGTTTAGAAAAGAAATGGTACCAGAAGCAGAACACCATCTTAAATGTAATACTTACAAGGTTGCCACAGATGGTGTTTCAAATACCCTGACCACTATCATTTTCACCTGACTCCTCAAACATCATAAATTTCAAGGGAAATTTTCAAAATTCCCTGACTTTTACCAGAACTTGAAAGAAAATGAATAGAGGTGGTGAATGATTTACAGCAATAACCCATGCAGAATAAAATTTAAGAGGTGATAGGGTATTATATGTAATGTGCTTATTACTTACTATGTTTGGCCTTTTCTTGCAGATGTCAGATAGGATTGCCCTCCTGGAGTATACCAGGAAGCGTTTCTTTCTGGGCACAGAACAAGTAGATGGGAACTTGACATACACTAAGAAGCCCCTAGTGATTGTGAAGCACAAGAGTGGATTGGAGCCAAGCATTGTCATGAAGAAAGACTTTCAAACCAATATTGATGGGTGGGAGTTTGAAGAAGAGAGTTATCCAGTGAATGCCGACTATATAGTGGGTAAGTTACCAGGGAAAGTAGAGGGGAGCAGTGTTGTTGTCAAGAGAAGTGTTGACAAGTTTTGGGAGGTAGTGGAAGAGATGGTGACTAAATACATCTCACAGTAATGTCGTATAGAGACCAGCCCTTATGGTTAGGTCAGTAAGTGGTTAAATAGCCACATTCCGCAGTCTCTCTAAGAGACTGGTACCATCATCATAAATCAAAAGGATCATATTACGGGCATAGGGTATAGGGAGCTAGGCTCGACAGAAGCGGGAGTTCGGAGTTGGAGTCTCGAGCGAGTGTACACACTATAATGTAGCCGCTACTAATAAAGGTCTGAAACGTACTGAAAGGGTCGCGTCTTAATCCCCACAGCTGCCATGACATGATGGAGAATCGAATTTTCACGACTTCATTTATCATCTAAAGGAGTTTATCAAATATTTGATGCCAACTCTGCACCGGATGATAAAACAGCCTACATCGTCAGACCCAGCTATAGAAACAACCCCAGGACTACAGGACCAACTCCCACCACACCATTGGAAGGATGCATCCATCCTGCTATACTATATTGCAATACCTAACTGCAATATTTAACCCTACAAGATTATAGTATCCTACCATACTATAACAGGCACCGACATAATTTTCAAGACCTGCTTGCCCTGCCGGGCAGGCAGGTCTTGACAATCACTTGCCCGAATGGAATTGTCACTTTCCCGAAAAAAAATAACCCAAACCTAAAAAGGTGAGAAAATATACACATACATAATAAATTATTATTTGATACAGCCACCTTATAGATAAAATGAACCGAAACACCATCTTATTTATTTCATTCTTATGGCAAGCACTTCAGGAGTTTATTAACCATTTCAATTTAAAAAAAATCCTTTTCTAATATTTATAAATCACTTTCTAATAGGGCTGTCATTGATAACGACTGTATCGATGAATCGACATAAAAAACTTATCGATATCGAAGAAGGCACAACATATCGATTCATATGCAAATTAGGTAAATAAACTATTTTTCAGGAAAACACAGCTTGAACAACACATAAACTCCCCAACTGTGTGCGTCCATTCCATTTATCCTTGAATTCACACAGATGAATGTGTATGTGTTTAAGGGCTGTGATCAATAGGTCAAAAAATCATCCCACACGCGAACTACAACCATTCCTCATAAGCACATTGCTGGTTTTCATTAATTTTGAATTTGATTCGCTTAATCGAATCGAAGTAGCATATCGGTAATAATTTCGTCGATTATCGAATCGATAAATATTTCTTATCAATGACATTCCTACTTCCTAATATTTATAAATGACTGCATTTACAAATACTAGAAAATGAATTATAAATACTAGAAAATGATTTATAAATTAATACTAGAAAATGATTTATGATAATTAGAAAATCATACACATGTTCTATGATTAATATTTCTTTTTTTTAGTATTTATAAATCATTTTCTAGTAATTATAAATCATTTTCTAATATTCATGATTCATTTTCTAATATTTGTAAAAAAGTTGCATTTACAAATATTTATAAATCAATACCAGAAAATGATTAATAAGTACTACAAAATGATTTCTGGACATGAAATTATTGATATTAAGAAATGACTTCTTAATATCAATGTATCTTTATCAATGTAGGTTATTTATAAATATAAGAAAATCAATTACAAATATTAGAAATGATTTTCTAGTATTTATAAACATTCTCTAATGTATATCATTTATTAATATTTGTAAATATTTATGAATATATAGGCTAAATAAACTTAAGATGGCCTTGTGTATCACCCGCACCGATTTTTTCAAAGAGCGGCGCCGGTCGCGGCGTTTTTCCAAGGCATGCGGCCTCGGCTTGGTTTTGTGAGCACTCGTATTGTTCTTGATAAAGCTTGCAAGCACTTGCGCTATTGCCAACTTTGATTGGATGCGAGTAGCGAGCGTCGTCAGCTTGATACGATGAGTCAACACTCGCTACTCGCATCTAATCAATGCCAGCAATAGTGGAAGCGCTTGGAGTACTAGATCGTTCATGCCAATTCAAAATGGCGGCGCGCATAGCCGAAGACCGATCGTGTCAGTAAGTAGCTTCTTTGGTGGGTTTTCTGGACATAACTGTCCAGGAAACCCACTTGCCCTGTCGGAAAAGTCAAGTACGAAGTCCGCTTGCCCGACAGGCCTTTTTAAGCAATTCCACTTGCCGGGGCAAGCGGGCTAGTACTTATGTCGGTGCCTGTGTAATGTCTCGGTCAATCGGACACCCACCAAGATGCCAAGGAAAGAACTTTTGACCACATCATGTACCACACAGTGAATTTTACAGAACATTACAGGACGGATATTAAACAATAGGAGCCAAGTTAACCCTTTCCAACTACTTTGGAATATACATGCTGGGTATACCAGGACATTTGGTGAGCAGCATAACCCAGATACGTTAGCAGAAGGCACATTCTTGGAATATGACACTATGCGGGCCAAGATGATCATAAAACTTGATCTCTGTTGATCCGACTGGAACTTTATATCGCCTGGTGACAAGCAGCCTCTGGACAACACAGAACTCTCGCGAGAATTCCCGAGACCTAATGGCCGGAGTACAACGGAACATGACATTTTGGCAGTGGATCAAATAGAAGTTTTGGACTATCATTTTTATTGTGGTGTATTGTGATACACATATGTGGACTAATAACCTAGGAAGGAAATCAAGAACAGAATAGCAGGAGGTAAGCTTAGCTTTCGGAACACCAATATCTGGCTGACATCAGACTAATGATTTATTTATTTTTCTTTTCAGTTTTTTTGGCATGCCCGTTGCATATCTTATTATGTTAATATATGTTAGGATTTGTCAGAGTTTTACATACATTACAAACTAGTCAGGGCATTTTGACAAAAAAAATATGGCACTATTCCAACTAAATCAGGAATGGGAAAACCATTTCAGCCCAGAATTTTCTCAAATTACAGCCCATTTCAGGACTACCACATGGATATTAAACACCTATATCCTTCTTCAGACAATTTCTCCTACCTACTAGTAATAGCATATAAATAGACTTATGAATTATATATAGCTCACCAGTAGCATTGGGCTAGCTCTAGACGGCTCAAGACACAGAAAGCAACAACTCATTTTGTCAAAGTTAATTCTTTGTAGATATTAGGGGATGTTTGATAGTGGTACTGTACAAACATGTTGGATTTCTGATAAATTATCAGGTTTAATCGATAAATCATTCATTTTTCTGTTTACTTTACATATAGTTGAATTGTATGTAAAGTATCAGCCTTGATTTGTGGAGGTGTGGAAGTCTGTTAATTAAATAGAATACATTATTGGATCAGCCTCCACTAGATCACCCGATAACCTAAGTTAAAGATATTTCATTAAGAAAGCAAGTTTTTGATGTTCAACCTCTTATATGCAGCACAGGTCCTAGGCTATGTAGCTCAGACAAAATTTCTCCAGACACCTGTTGTGATCTTAACAGTGCAACAGTGGTTTGTATTGTCGCACCTTATCAAGCTGGTGGCAATGCTCCAGTCAGACACCCATCCATGAAATTAAATGTACCTACTTTAGGCTACTTATGCTAAGTAACTCTTAGTGGACCCCCCTTGACTTGATTAATTGGGCATTCCTTGCAGGGTGTCCAGCTTACACAGGTCTCACTGTACTGTGCACAAATGTAGATTTTGGTGACTGCTCACTAACAATGATCACATTTTATGTGACTGAGTAAATTTCCTCAAGCATACAAACTTCACACATGATGACACTGAGTAAATTTACTCTACCCTGAAATCGCCAATTATTACCTGGAGGAAATTTCCTCAACCATACTAACATACCATATTATGACACTGAGTAAAATTACTGTCTTATCTGATGTTGAATTTGTACGGTTGAGGAAATTTACTCAGATATACTAAACAAGAGATAAAGCTGGTTGGTAGTAATTAGCTAAAAACAGTAATCTCATTTTTCCTCAACCATACTAACATTGCATATAACGGCACAGAGTAAATTTACTCAGTGTCATATGAAGTAAAATTTGTATGGTCGGGGAAATTTACTCAAAGACCTACAGACTTCAAGAAATGGCAGAGGAAATTTACTCAAAGACCTACAGACTTCAAGAAATGACAGAGGAAATTAACTCAGAGCTGCAAATACAAGATATGAATAAACCTAGTCTACAAAATCTGTCCATGTGTCTGTTATTTCTACTTTAACATTTCTCAAAATGCAGCAAAGGTTTCATATTACCTGATTTGACCCCTTAAAGAGGACAAAAAAGATTTTCCTCATTAAAAAAAGACAGGATTATTATTAGGCTGCCTCCAGATGGGTTTCAAGTGCACAAGAGGGAAGAGAGCTAATGAGTATTAGGTCTAACTTTCATCTTAAAGTAGTTTGTGTGCCAGGGAAAGAGCACCGAAGGGTAGACACCATATCAAGGCTTCACCAACCAGGGCATCTGCGATGACTAGATGCTATGCTCATGTACTCTCTTACACCTTGGCAACTGCTTAATCACATGTCAGTAGCAACCTTTTCTGTAATTTGAAAAGGTAGGAGAACCGCAAGGTCTGCCACCAATTTGGTTACATTCCAGTCCAGGCAAGTACCCAGGTCTTATACCAGGAAGTTGTACCTTGGCGCGATGGATGCAAACAGGATAACATACAGCAAAAATCCAATTGGATCCTATCGGAAGGATGGGAATGAATTCAAGATTGGCCTCAAAAATCTGTTAGGGAAAAATCAGAGGGGCGGAAATTGAAAAAGATCATTATACTTTCAATGAAAAATACATTATTAGGCAGGTTCCAGGTATAATAGAAGGTAGAACAATTGTCATTGAGGGAAATGCGGATAGTTTTTGGGAAGGCATTGAAAGAGAGGTTAGCTAATGCCTGAAAATTAAGTGACTTTCAGGAATTAATTAGGAGCAGAATAAAACACTGTAATTCATAATTTTAGACTTCATGTTTTCATAACTAGAACCCAGCGGTGGGCCCTCTGATAGACACACTTCACATATATAGTTTTTACAGATAATATAACAGTTAGGGCTGTCATTAACAAAGCTACTTCAATGAAAAATCAGATAAGCTCCCATTTTCCAAATTCCAACGTCAAGTACACAAAAGGGAAGTTGTACCTTGGCGTGATTGATGCAAACAGGGTAACATACAGCAAAAATCCAAATGGGTCCTATCGGAAGGTTGGGAATGAATTCAAGATTGGCCTCAAGAAATATATAAGGGAAAACTCAGACGGGTGGGAATTGGAAGAAGATCCCTATACTTACAATGAAAAATACATAATTAGGTGGGCTCCAGATGGGTTTCAAGTGCACAAGAGGGAAGTTGTACAGCTCCTTTAAGGCTGTCATGACAGCCTTAACAGAGCTAATGAGTACTAGGTCTAACTTTCATCTTAAAGTAGTTTGTGTGCCAGGGAAAGAGCACCGAAGGGTAGACACCATATCAAGGCTTCACCAACCAGGGCATCTGCGATGACTAGATGCTATGCTCATGTACTCTCTTACACCTTGGCAACTGCTTAATCACATGTCAGTAGCAACCTTTTCTGTAATTTGAAAAGAAAGGAGTACCTCAAGTTCTGCCACCAATTTGGTAACATGACCAGTCCAGGCAAGTGCCCAGGTCTTATTCCGGTATATTGCATACTCAGCTCGAAGACCAAGGTACACTTCCTTGAGGCAATATCTCAACACAGTTCGTCTCCTACACCTAGAACATAACTTGCCCAATCCACTCCAGTCCAACCATTCAATGTATATGTTACTGAGGGGGGTCCCACAAACCCTAGTGGATTATACAAATAGAAAACTCCCAATCACACCTGACAAGTTGCTGAAGGTGCTTAGACTCATTAACTTTGCAGTAGCTGAAGACAGGCTTTTCCAGGGAGTAGCATTGGCTGCTTTGTTTGGCCTACTGCGCAGATCCAATGTGTTTACTCTTGATTTATTATTGTCATCATTATTGTTATTTTTATTTTCTATTATCTTATTATTGACTGATATCTAAACGTTAGTAATTGCATACTGCAGATGCCTTTTGAATGTCATAGTCATTTTCAGCTGGAGTCAAGTTGGACATTCTGAAAGACCTTGATATACTTTTTCCAAACCACTTTGAGATGGGCTTAAAAATGTGCGGATCTCTGGTGCATTATTGTAACATCAGGGTCTGTCATCATGAACTGGACCAAGTCATGGAAGGTTAGGATAGGTTGAATGAGGGGTGGTCAGTCGGGTGGATCAGCAGCCAAGGGCTGTTATGTAAATAAAGCATGGTTCAAGTGCCATATCTACAGGTTGGAGCTGATAATATTTTCATATTGCCTTCACTTGGACCATGCTAGCTCCATGAAAAAATATAATTGTACATCCCCATGATTTGTATTGATTGTCGCAAAATGTGCAACTAAGAAAGCCTACATTAGCTGCTTCAATGAGTAATTTTGTCAAATTTATTTATTATTATTAAACAAAGAGTGATAAATGTAGAAATAATTTCACTTCTTGTCTTTGCAGAAACCCTATCTTTTCCTGGAAACTCTCTTTCTCCATAAAGTGATGACAGATTCTACTTTCCTTGCAAGAAAGGTATGTATGTATGTGATGGCAAATGTTTATACAGTAGTACCGTGGCTATTTGCAAATGTCAGATGACCCTTGGACATACTTTATTTGCTTTAGTTTGATTAATAGGTTATCTACCTTGAAAAAAGCAGCAAAACCTTTCAAAAATCTTAGTAATGGCAATTGAAGCTAACAGTATTTGTTGTTTTAATTGAACTCGGTACATTCAGGTTAACTGCAGCTTGGAATTATGTTTGAGAGAGGTAATTGACTTGGGTTGTGTGTTGGCCTAGCATTTAATATTAGTTAGTTACCTTATAATTCTTAATTTGCTTTACATTTCATCCTCTACTTGAAAACTGTACCTATCAGGAAGTCAATAGGAAGCTTGAATTTCCATTGTTTTTTCAGCATAAATTCAGTGGGTACGATCTCCTTATTGGTCCAGTACTTGAAGGAGGGAACCATTGGAGTTTACTAGTGAGTTGACATTTGTTTTATTATCTATTAAGTGCAGTAATCACACTGTGGGTTCACCAGTGTTGCCTAGGTGTCATTCTTTCATGCACCATAGGGTAAGATAGAGTTACATACCATTTTATTTTTATAAGAATATCACACCTGTCAATAATAAAAATTGTCTGTATTCCTGTAATTTGAAAAGAAAGGAGTACCTCAAGTTCTGCCACCAATTTGGTTACATTCCAGTCCAGGCAAGTGCCCAGGTCTTATTCCGGGAAGTTGTACCTTGGCGCGATTGAAGCAAACAGGATAACATACAGCAAAAATCCAATTGGATCCTATCGGAAGGTTGGGAATGAATTCAAGATTGGCCTCAAGAAATATATAAGGGAAAACTCAGACGGGTGGGAATTGGAAGAAGATCCCTATACTTACAATGAAAAATACATAATTAGGTGGGCTCCAGATGGGTTTCAAGTGCACAAGAGGGAAGTTGTACAGCTCCTTTAAGGCTGTTATGACAGCCTTAACAGAGCTAATGAGTACTAGGTCTAACTTTCATCTTAAAGTAGTTTGTGTGCCAGGGAAAGAGCACCGAAGGGTAGACACCATATCAAGGCTTCACCAACCAGGGCATCTGCGATGACTAGATGCTATGCTCATGTACTCTCTTACACCTTGGCAACTGCTTAATCACATGTCAGTAGCAACCTTTTCTGTAATTTGAAAAGAAAGGAGTACCTCAAGTTCTGCCACCAATTTGGTAACATTCCAGTCCAGGCAAGTGCCCAGGTCTTATTCCGGTATATTGCATACTCAGCTCGAAGACTAAGGTACACTTCCTTGAGGCAATATCTCAACACAGTTCGTCTCCTACACCTAGAACATAACTTGCCCAATCCACTCCAGTCCAACCATTCAATGTATATGTTACTGAGGGGGGTCCCACAAACCCTAGTGGATTATACAAATAGAAAACTCCCAATCACACCTGACAAGTTGCTGAAGGTGCTTAGACTCATTAACTTTGCAGTAGCTGAAGACAGGCTTTTCCAGGGAGTAGCATTGGCTGCTTTGTTTGGCCTACTGCGCAGATCCAATCTGTGTTTACTCTTGATTTATTATTGTCATCATTATTGTTATTTTTATTTTCTATTATCTTATTATTGACTGATATCTAAACGTTAGTAATTGCATACTGCAGATGCCTTTTGAATGTCATAGTCATTTTCAGCTGGAGTCAAGTTGGACATTCTGAAAGACCTTGATATACTTTTTCCAAACCACTTTGAGATGGGCTTAAAAATGTGCGGATCTCTGGTGCATTATTGTAACATCAGGGTCTGTCATCATGAACTGGACCAAGTCATGGAAGGTTAGGATAGGTTGAATGAGGGGTGGTCAGTCGGGTGGATCAGCAGCCAAGGGCTGTTATGTAAATAAAGCATGGTTCAAGTGCCATATCTACAGGTTGGAGCTGATAATATTTTCATATTGCCTTCACTTGGACCATGCTAGCTCCATGAAAAAATATAATTGTACATCCCCATGATTTGTATTGATTGTCGCAAAATGTGCAACTAAGAAAGCCTACATTAGCTGCTTCAATGAGTAATTTTGTCAAATTTATTTATTATTATTAAACAAAGAGTGATAAATGTAGAAATAATTTCACTTCTTGTCTTTGCAGAAACCCTATCTTTTCCTGGAAACTCTCTTTCTCCATAAAGTGATGACAGATTCTACTTTCCTTGCAAGAAAGGTATGTATGTATGTGATGGCAAATGTTTATACAGTAGTACCGTGGCTATTTGCAAATGTCAGATGACCCTTGGACATACTTTATTTGCTTTAGTTTGATTAATAGGTTATCTACCTTGAAAAAAGCAGCAAAACCTTTCAAAAATCTTAGTAATGGCAATTGAAGCTAACAGTATTTGTTGTTTTAATTGAACTCGGTACATTCAGGTTAACTGCAGCTTGGAATTATGTTTGAGAGAGGTAATTGACTTGGGTTGTGTGTTGGCCTAGCATTTAATATTAGTTAGTTACCTTATAATTCTTAATTTGCTTTACATTTCATCCTCTACTTGAAAACTGTACCTATCAGGAAGTCAATAGGAAGCTTGAATTTCCATTGTTTTTTCAGCATAAATTCAGTGGGTACGATCTCCTTATTGGTCCAGTACTTGAAGGAGGGAACCATTGGAGTTTACTAGTGAGTTGACATTTGTTTTATTATCTATTAAGTGCAGTAATCACACTGTGGGTTCACCAGTGTTGCCTAGGTGTCATTCTTTCATGCACCATAGGGTAAGATAGAGTTACATACCATTTTATTTTTATAAGAATATCACACCTGTCAATAATAAAAATTGTCTGTATTCCTGTAATTTGAAAAGAAAGGAGTACCTCAAGTTCTGCCACCAATTTGGTTACATTCCAGTCCAGGCAAGTGCCCAGGTCTTATTCCGGGAAGTTGTACCTTGGCGCGATTGAAGCAAACAGGATAACATACAGCAAAAATCCAATTGGATCCTATCGGAAGGTTGGGAATGAATTCAAGATTGGCCTCAAGAAATCTGTTAGGGAAAACTCAGAGGGGCGGAAATTGAAAAAGATCATTATACTTTCAATGAAAAATACATTATTAGGCATTTTCCAGGTATAATAGAAGGTAGAACAATTGTCATTGAGGGAAATGCGGATAGTTTTTGGGAAGGCATTGAAAGAGAGGTTAGCTAATGCCTGAAAATTAAGTGACTTTCAGGAATTAATTAGGAGAAGAATAAAACACTGTAATTCATAATTAGACTTCAGGTTGTCATAACTAGAACCTGGCGGTGGGCCCTCTGGTAGACTAACTGCACAGATATAGTTTTTACAGATAATATAACAGCTAGGGCTGTCATTACCAAAGCTACTTCAATGGATGAATGGATAAGCTCCCATTTTCCAAATTCCAACGTCAAGTACACAAAAGGGAAGTTGTACCTTGGGGTGGTTGATGCAGCTCCCTTAAGGCTGTTATGACAGCCTTAACAGAGCTAATGAGTATTAGGTCTTAACTTTCATCTTAAAGTAGTTTGTGTGCCCGGGAAAGAGCACCGAAGGGTAGACGCCATATCAAGGCTTCACCAACCAGGGCATCTGCGGTGACTAAATGCTATGCTTATGTACTCTCTTACACCTTGGCAACTGCTTAATCACATGTCAGTAGCGACCTTTTCTGTAATTTGTCTGCAGGTGCTTCGCTGGTGGTCTCTGAAGCTGAATTGGATGCGGAAATTGATTCATACAAATCCTCAGTGTTTGCCACATCAACTCAGGCTACATATCCCTACCAAAGAAAGGAGTACCTCAAGTTCAGCCACCAATTTGGTTAAATTCCAGTCCAGTGCCCAAGTCTTATTCCGGTATATTGCATACTCGGCCCAAAGATTAAAGTACACTTCCTTGAGGCAGTATCTTAACACAGTCTGTCTTCAACACCTAAAGCATGATTTACCTAACCCATTCCAGTACAACCATTCGATGAATATGTTACTGAGGGGGATAAGTCAAACACTAGGGGGAGTATACAAAGAGAGATCTCCCAATCACACCTGACATGTTACTGAAGTTGCTTAGACTCTTTAATTTTGCAGTGACTGAAGAGTGGCTTTTCCAGGGAGTAGCATTGGCTGCATTGTTTGGCCTACTGCGCAGATCCAGATCCAATCTGTGTTTACTCTTGCTTTATTATTATCATTATCATCATTATCATCATTTTTTATCATCTTATTATTGTTCTTAGTTCTGTTTTACTCCTCAGTATATGTTAAGAATTGCATATTGTAGATAACAATTGAATGTCATTGTCTTTTTCAGCTGGAATCAAGTACAGACATTCTGAAAGACCTTGATATACCTTTTCCAAACCACTTTGAGATGGGCTTTAATAAGCCAACCTCCTTCTTCACATGTGACCCCTTCCAGAATTGATGGAAACTCTGGTGCATTATTGCAACATCAGGGTCTGCCATCATGAACTGAACCAATTCATGGAAGGTAAGGATAGGTTGAATGAGGGATGGTCATGAGGGTGGATTGGCAGCTAAGGGCTGTTACCTAAATAAAGCATGGTTCAAGTCCCACATCTACAGGTTGGAGCTGATACTATTTTCATATTGCCTTCACTTGGCCCATGCTGGCTCCATGAAAAATAAAATTGTATATCCCCATGATTTGTATCAATTCTTTGTCTTATTCAACTCAGGTGTAGAACTAGGCCACCTGAATTTGATACGAGACCATACTGAAGTTGGTCGTAATCTACTGCAAGTAAACATTTCAAAACCCATAACGTGTTCAAAACTGAGGGATAAGCTTGAGTGCTACATCTTTGAAAAGGACCAGACAGGAACTACAGAATAAGGCAGAAGACACCAAAAGTACATAAGTTAAAGAAGGGATGTCAGAATAGATAAAAATAATAATGATGCAGTGTTAGTCAATGGACTGAAAGGTGAATTGTTGGATTTTAAAAGTCCCAGAATGTTCTGCATGTTCTTGGCCCAACTTTGGATTGTCTTGGTGGCAGCCAAGAACAAAAAAAATTCTTCTGCATGTTCAAAAATTTCAAGAATTTCTTGGCCACCCATCACAAACTTTTTTTTTCCGGGACCTATCGGGGAAAAGTCTGGGAGAAGTTGGGGATAAGTCTTTATAGTCTGGGATAATTCGGCATAGTCTTGAGACAAATTTAGTCTCATGAATATGAAGAACTGTCGGCGAATATCGGGGACTATTCGTAAGACTACAAATATTAGTCTACGACAGCACCTAAGACCCCATTATCAAAGTGCCAAGAACTTTGTTATCACGGCGCATTTTGAGAGCTCTCCTCGCCCAAGCGGTAAAACAGCACTATTTAGTTTCACTTCCGCTCGCCAGATGTCGCTATACAGTCAGCCATGATGCAAGGCTGACCCGCCACACGCCGTCGCCCCATGGTGTGAAAGAAAGTGGAAGTTGAGCCGAAGGAGGAGAAGTCGGATGCCGAATCTGAGACATCTCAACCACCAACTACCAGTGACAACAAGGATGTTGAAGAAAGCCATGTCAAATTTCGCTCCAAATGGATATTGGGAAGTTCACCGGTGGTGAGTCCAAAATACCCACTGGTACCACTCCCTAATATCGCCCACACAACGGATGACTGCCTACTTCTCGCAGTCATCCCAAGAAAATGGGAAGGAAAAAGCTGTGTTTGGAAACCATTTCGGATGTGGAAAGCTATGCAGAGCCTATGTCACCCAGCCCACCACCCTCCAACCAAGATGACGATGACGGAGATAGCACTAGTTGGACACAAACTCAAGCATCCACATCCGGATATGTAAAAAGATACGACTTCAGTCCAGATCAAGAAACGGCGCTAGCTGAGTGGTACCAAGAACATCCCCAATACTACAACAAAGAAAATCCAAACTACAAAGATGCGGAACGGAAAAAGAATATCATTGTATTCAGATAGATCTTCCCTGTGTAGTTCTTGGAGCAAGGTTGCATACTGTCCATACACAGATCTTCTTCAAAGCCAAAGACGGGACCACACCATTCTTTGCTTTCTGTTGTGTCTCTCACACCTCAGTCTTGCCAGATTATGAATACCTACAGCAGCAGCTGCCAGGTACAGAAGCTCTTCTTCTTCGAGCAAGGCAGCAACATGAAGTCTTAACCTGTCGGCCATGTTGCAAATGCACGATTTTATGATTAGGCATATACCGGATTGGCCCTAAAATTAGCCCGATGTTAGGTCTAGGACCGTTCTCAGACTTATCCTGAATAGATCTGGGAACTATCTGCGTATTATCTGACATAGGTATTTATGGAATCGGGGACATTTAATGGCCCTCTCAAGTCACATCCCAGACTGTTTTAAAATGCAGATTTGTCTGAGAGCATTCTATGATTGTTCTGCGTATAGTCTGCATATAATATTAAGTAGGGGTGGGACTTCAAAATTCATTAGGCTTTAACTCAAGACAATTCTTGTAATGTTTGGGAACTATCGACGAATTTCGCAGATTAATCCCAGATTATCCCAGACTTATCTCAGAACAAACTGTGACATGTCTGCCATTTTGCCTAAAAAAAATGTCTTGAGAGTTTCTCTTTAAACTCCATTAGAACAAGAAATTCTTGGTGTTCTTGACCGAGTCTCAAGTCCAGTTCTTGTCTGTATGAACCCCGCTTTACTATTTTGCTACACAATGGGGCAGCTGACTAAGGCCTAAAAAAAAAGTTATTTGTTTCCTGTAACCCTACCCTAACAAGTTTTTATTCAAAAAAATTCCTACCCTTAAGTTTTTTCCGCCCTCCCAACTCCGGACATAAAACATGCAAACACACATTTTTGACAAAAAAATAATGCAAAATGTTTTTCTTAGCGACTCACCAACCCTATTTTTTTCTTGGCTTAAATAACTCTATTTCCAGCAGCCAGGAATTTCATGATCGTTTATGAGTCACTATAGATTCAGAAATCCAAGAATTTGTGGTAATACTGTAAACACTTGAGGCATAGCAGCATAAGCTACATGAGGATCAAATCCTTTTTTCATACTGATGACTCTGGAATGTTTTCAGAATCATAACTTTTAAAGTGAAGTTCATAGATTCAAAGCCTATGTTGAAGCCCAAGAAAAAAAATGTTAATATTTTCTTGATTTGTATTAGCTTATCAATTTATGATTGATTGATAATTGATGTGCATATTTAGAATACAGAAAACCTCAGAAATTAAAAAGAACACCCTCAAATTACCAACTGCTAAACTTCTAGTGGAAAACTATTTATGACATTGATGAAACAGAAGTAAGAATGTTCTCTCTTTCTCTTTCAGTGTATTAAGTTCGCACTGGCGAGCTCTTGGTATTCCCTGTCCCAAACCCTTAGAACATCTCAACAGTGGAGCCACTTCTTGAACATAGTGAACGACATTATTAGGATTCCAATACAGGTTTAATATTGGGCTCCTTATATCGAGAATTGTTAAAAGCAATGTTTAAAGCCCAATTCAGTCCAGTACAACAAAGAAATTGACAAATCAGCTGTTAGAATCAGAGTGGAGCTGATGATAATAACCCATCCATGCCTGGTACGCCCAAAACTATTTTGATGATATCTCTAACAAAACAATTTTCAGAAAATATTTGAAATAGAAATGTTAATCAGAAACTTACCAACAACTCTACTTCAAATATTTCCTACACTTAGGTTTATTTCCAGAGTAATTTGCAAAAGTATTATTGGTCCAGACGACTCCTATCACAGAGATCTGCAGGCATGAATGGGTTAAGTGACAAACTGTATGGTGTTGGCTAAGGGAGTAAGGGAGGGAGGCAGGGTGCAACATAGGTAGCAAAGCATCATTTTCTGTTCGGGGCAAGCTGTCCTTAAAGTTGATTTGCCCCGCCACTCTGTTAAACAAAGGTGAGAGTGGACTTTGCCCAAAACGTTACTTGCCGAGCGGGGCAAGTCAGGGTCTTGTTCAGCTCGCCCTATTGCCGTTTTTTGCCGAATTCTATTGCAACGGGGCAAGTGGTTATATTGCACGCTGGAGGTTTAGGTTTGCTTTGCTTTCAAGAGCTTAGATCATTTTGCAACAAGATAGGAACCCATATCCAGGAAGAATTTCCTTTCTCTTCTTCTCAAATACTATAGTATAGGAAATTAATCCAAGTAATTTATTCTGCCAAACTTTCTGAGTGGGGTCATTTCTGTATAATAAAAGTCGGATGTATTATTCCAATCATTAGCATATTAACCTACAATATTGGCTTTTCGGAATAGAAAATCTCAAATTCAGTTAATTTGCACCACAGGTTAATTTCCTATTCTACAGTAGTCCTAAAGGGTCTTTCACTTCCAAGACACCATAGACAGTTCGTCACATAAAAACATGTTCATAAGAGGACCAGGGCAATTAAATTACAGGTATAATTGAATAAGCTACAAGCAGTGGCAGTGGAGTGCCCCATCTTCTGTCGCCAGGTACGCAGATGCAGGTATGTAGAGGGCAACTAACGAGAAGGAAAATCTTCTGTATGGTTCAACCTTCTGTAGGGTAGATTTCCTTCTCGTTAGTTGCCCTCTACATACCTGCATGATAATTCAATTCTGTATGATAATTCAACCTTCTGTATGAGACCGCAATGGAAACTTGAAACTACGTCCAAACGCTCGGGATCAATGTGTCCTCATCACTTGGCGATGACTGGTGCTGGCTTGCAGGGGGAGAGCAGATTCTTCTTCACATACTGTTGTGCCATTGGGACGGAATCAAAGTTCCTTAATGCCATCTGTGCTGAGCAACTGTTCATAACGTGGTTTCAGTGCAGTCCAGCTGAACTGAGACGTATCCACCTGTAGGAGTGAAGAAAGCAGAGATCACAAAAAAGAATATCATCCAAATAGGAGGCTAGAATTGGAAACTGGTTGTCTAAACTGTCAATATTGAGATTTAGGGTACCTTATTTTTATGGGAGATGCTAGATAACAATCATAACAATTTACTTAAGTGTAAAAATGGTAGGTATCTTATTGGAATGTCCTACCACTACCAATACGATTGAATTCCATGAAATTGAAAATATCCTCAATTACTGAAAAAAGTGTGTATGTCCTTTTGTGAGATTTGCTGAGACTCTGGTGTCTAAATAAAATTATTACCAAAAGCTGCATACATTCAGATGATTTCTAAGAGGTACATGAAGCATGAATGTATTAAAATCTGGTATGATTATTTAAATATAAAAATATAGTATTACTAAAAAATAGACACGATATAACAATAGCAAAAATCTATGATGTATGTCAATACCTCTATATCCTGCTTCCTGAGAAGATGTGGCTTGCGACAGTGATTTCTAAGCATTTTGTAAAGCTGCACCGGAGTATTGTAAAGATACTTCTCTGTAATAAAAGCAAATATACAATAAATACAACAATGCATGGATGCATCAAGTATAATTAAACATAATTTATCCTGTATTCTGTTTGTAGTCTTTTATGAGAATCTCCCAATTGATAGTAGTAAAACAAATACATTTTTCTCCTCCCTATTCACGAAAATGGTCTTTTCTCACAATACTTATTTCTAAATAAGAGCAACACGTTTCTTTCATACATGCATAAGACGGGTGACCTTTTATCCTACCTATATTTACAAAAATGGGTAACTTTTTTCTCCCACTTTGCACACAAATGTTAAATTCAGATTTTTTTGTCATTGTGTGGAACTCCATGCAACGAGTAAGCAGAAACTGAGTTCTTAAGTTTGAGGGAAAATTGGCCCAGATGTCTACTCAATCAAGTATAGATGGAAAGTAGAACAATGCAACTTTGTGCATGCACCAGTTACTTATGATCCTGTAACCCTATGGCAATGACAAACTCTTAATCCTGCAACTGGTAGCTAATTTGTTCAAAAGAAAAAATATGCAAAAAAGCGGGAAAATGACAGAGCCCTGTCATATTGGTATTCATCTGATAGTACTAAGCTAGAGCTTTCAAACATCAATATGAGAGGTCTATGATAATTCTAAAATAATTTTGCATCTGTGTGCCTTGGACATATTAAGGCTGAGCAACAAAAGGGTTAAGGCAATCTTTCTGACTCATTTCTCTAAAACACATGACTCGTCTTCCCATCTGCTGTTTGGGATGTGAAAATTAAGCATTCATACATGAAGCTGCCAAAAAGGTTAGCTATTTTGATGATATTTCTCTGACCCAAGCATTTTCCCCTGAATTTCTTAAGAAGTTTATCAGGCGTATCCTTCGAATACTTTTTTGAAAATCTGACCTTTCTGTATACCCCAGCTCTCTTTGCTTTAGGACTTTTGAAAGTATAATAGCATCAAGAGTAACTCCTGAGCATAGAAGGGTTTAATGTCACCTTTAATGGAAAAACACACTTACTTGGGAATATTTCAGGGTAGACGAGCTGATTTGGACAGACAGGGTGACATCCCAAGTGTACAGCTTCTAACCTGACAAATAGTACAAGGATTATCATGGGACAGTCACTAGAACAAATGACAAAATGTTTAGAAGCTTGCTTAAGTTTCAACAGCGCATCCATAAACAGAAGTGAGCCCCTTCCTGGGATTTAATAAAAAAAAAAAATTTTTTTAGAGATAAAAATAAAAAGAAGAGTGAGAATATTTAACTAGAGTGAGCATCATCTTGAAGATGCACTTTTCTAAGTATACTAAAAACACAATTCGAATCCCACCCGGGGCATGTGAGAAAGTTCCTAGTGACTTGGTTTAGGCAGCGTTTTCACCGGGTACTCCGGTTACCTGCACCGTTTACAGATGGCAAGTCACAACTTAGCTGCAATACTGCAGAAAAAGTTACAAAACGAAATTCCAAATACTAAAAACACTCAGAGATATAAAGCCCAAACTCCCTTATAAGAGCACAATTAGGATTGTAAAGATTTTTTAATGATTTTTTTCGGGTTGAATGAAAAGCCACTAACTTTGCATGGACTAAAACAATACCATAGGTGTGTCCCTAGCACAATTAGGACTATAAAGGTAGATGATAAAGATTTTCTGTAGGATTTCTTAAGGGTTTGAATGAAAGACCACTCACATGGCGACACCAAAGAATTCATGTTTGGCCGTCGATACCACCACATCAGCCTCTAGTAGAACGGAATAGTAGTCAGCCTTTGAGGGGAGAAAACCCCAGTTCCTAATAGATGGTGACAACCTCTCTTTTGCCTCTACAAATATGTCTGAAAATGAGAATATCTGTAATCTGCAAACAACCCATGATGACATCATACCCCTTAAACAGCTGTCATGCAGAACAAGTCTTATACAGATATAGCTTGGGTAAAATTTAGGGGTGTCATTGATATGGGGCATATCGATATATCGATAACACTCCTTACACAATACAGTCTGCTTTCACTTGTCAATACATATCGCAATGTATCGAAATATCAAAAACATGAAAATGAACGCTTAGAGAAGAAATTGAGACCAAGAAGAAGCAATAAAATGAGGCAGGACCATAATAAAATGGTGAAAAACCAGCATAAATGCTTCATGATTTTCCATCATGGCATAGATAGCACTTCTATGGATATATCAATGCATCGTATTGAAATAATCGAAATCGAAAACAATTTATCAATATATCGAATCGAGAAAAAATTCTAAACAATGACATCACTAGTAAAATTCTTATACATATTTTTTTCCAGTGTTGAAAATTGACAAGATGAAAAACTTTTTAATATTTTCTAAATATGGAAATAGTGATTCTGTTTGTAAGTGATACAGAATGTGACAGAAGAAACAAACTACTTATCCCACTCATAACAAAAGCTGTCTGGCAGTTTTGAAAAGTAATTCAGAAAATAATCAAATATTTGCAATATATTTAAAGGAGCATTGAATCACCAATTCCCCATCAAATTATCCCAATAAAAAATCGTCGGAGCACAAAAATTACCAAAACAGTCAGGAGTTTCAGCAATAAATGGGTCAGGTTCTATAACACTCTCTATCAAATATGGGCTTAATGATTTTTATCCGGAACAACGTCACACTGTATAATCCTTTCTTTACCTTTTAAATGGAGATGGCTGCCCTAGATCTTCATAGGCTACAGTTCTAACTAGTTCGAGCAACTGTAACTCCGCTATATGGCTATTGTTTACTTGCGGTCTCCTCACTGCATGTGTTTGGAGGTGCATAAGGAGATGTTTGTTTTAAATCTGTGGTTTTCCCAGATGTCCCTATATAAAAAGGGGCTATACTCATGGCTGGGTAGTCTAACAACATCAATGCATACTGCTTGCTGTGGTTTCAAAATGAATAAGGTTAACGTTTCAAAATCAAATTAAAGCATGGGTAAAATATATAAAATTTGTTAACCCTTCTAAGCACAAGGACACAAAGATTTACGAAAACCAGCTAAACCTTGTCATATTGGTATTGATCAGATAGCTCTCACTGAGTACTCTCAGATGAGTACCCATATGCCAGGGTTTCAGTCATCTTTTCAGCTTTTTTTTTGCATCATTTTGTATTGTCCACATTAGCCACCAGCAACATAAGAGTAAAGTTAGTTATTTGAACGCGGTACGGCCGGTCCGGATGTCTCACTTAGATTGAGTTTCAGAGACAGATTAGGTACTGGATGGTAATGATGGGTACAAACAGAAGTGTGTCTGTTAAGTTAGTTGGTGGTTTTCCCCACATACTCTGATTTCCTCCACCCATGATCTTAGCCAGCAGGGTGCTTGGTTGTCTTTTTGGACACCCAAAACCTTCAAAACACCCAAGTTTTTTGTGAGGAATTTCGTAAAATCTCAATCTCAAGCATATGATTAAATTATTTCATCTCCATATAATTCCCATGACATTGTATACGGATATCATGCCTTATTCTGATAAAATTTATACGTTTATGGTTGAAATCTGAGTATATTGTGGTCCCCCTTTAAAATTTGGACACCCAAAAATTTTACATTTGCCAATTTTAGGCACCCAGTTTTTGAATCCTGGCTAAGACCCTGCCTCCACCTACTGGATTTCTTTCTACAGAATTTCCTCTACCTCAAATACTGGCCCTGCAACCATTTTGTCTGAATGTTATTCCCAGCCGCCTAGTTACCTGGTACTTCCGTGAAGAGTTCTCCAAGGACTGAGAGATGGAAGTCCACGCCTTCCTCCTGTAGTTGAAATAGAGTGGAGAAGAATAGGTTTGGGTCTTTGTCATGTTCCCTAAGAAATAAGAAATATGAAAAATAATAATAATATACAGTATACAGGGACTTAGCCAGGACCCGTCCAACCTGTCTTTTGGACAGATAGTTTCCTAAAAATCTCCTGTTTGGACAGGAAAAAATGTCTATGATGATTTTTCAAGTTTGACTTTTGGGGTGTAATAACCAAATATTTTACGAACAAACCATCTTCTAGGACACAGCTGAAGTGTAAATTGCCCTCTTTGACACACTAAGCTATTAAATGTAGTTGGTATAAGGATTTGAAGTAGATAAATAGCTCAATCTGGATGGGCAGCTGCCTTACAAATGCAGTTCAATTTTTGCATACAAGTATTGAATGACAAGTTATCATGTTGACCAGTGTGTTGTACAATATTAGCATAGGGATCGGATGTCCAAATAATATTGCGCAGTTAAATAAATGCGACCTTCAGGGGTGCACAAAGTAGGTGCTCAATTTGAATACCCAGTTGAAATCCACAAAAGAGACATCACTTACCATCTGTGTGGCCATACAATATGAAGGGGTCGATTCTCCCTCGACGTCTCAAAGCCATTTGGTGTTAATTCTTTGTCCCCTGCTAGTTGATAGTGAGACAGTTCTTTGGAGTGTTTATCTTGATCATGGGTATCATCGTCAGGAATTGTGTCTTTTGCATGGTCATTTAATGTCCATTTTTTGTCTCTTAGTTTATTTGAAGACAGTTCTGTATGATGATCATTACCCAAACTCCCCCCTTCATCTTCCTTTGTGTATCGAACATGATCTTGGGAATTGAGCTCGGAAATGACGTCTTTTGCGTTGTCATTCGACGTCCATTTTTCGCCTTTGAGTGAATTTGAAGAGAGTTCTGTCTCATGAACATTACCCAAACGCTCCTCTTCACCCTCCTTTGTGTATCGAACATGACCTTGGGAATTGACCTCAGGAATGATGTCTTTTGCAAAGACATTTGGCGTCAATTCTTTGTCCCCTACATGTTGATGTAAAGACAGTTCTGTTTCAAGATCATTATCCACCCGCTCCTCTTTACTTTCTGTTGTGTGTTTACCCTGATTATAGGTATTGTCAACAGGAGATATATCTACCCTTGTGGTTGATAAGTCAGTAGGTGTTCCTTTTTTTTTGTCTCTAAGTTGATTTGAAGACAGTTCTTTTGTAAGATCATTACCCACTCCCCCATCTATACTTTCTATTGTGTGT
>OZ012696.1:27671380-27725457 GCA_963942565.1 Maea johnstoni
AGCATCCAGAAGTCTTACCTAGAGAGGACCTGGTTGTAGCCGTACTGGAAGTCCCTGTCCTGCTGCTTGCGTACCGGGTACACTAGCTGGTTCTCATGGAAGTACAAGATCTTCTTCAGTTTTGCTAGGTCTGGTCTCAGCGCTACGAGCTCTGCTAAATTCAGCACTGATGAGGCAAATAATACCCTGAAATGATAGAGGAGTAATTAGTATATACATGTGCTCAATAATGATGCAGAAAATGCTCTGAAACAACTGACAGTAGAGGCAGTTATCGAAAACGGAAGATCGGCCAAACAGGCTGGCTGCGGTGAATAGCCCAAAAGTCGTGTTATGCGCATGTTGGCGCACAATTTTCTCTGTAATGTAAATGATACGAGAGCCCTCATTGATCTTTCACTACATATCCATTCTTTAATTCATCTAAGATTACTAAAAGGTATGTTTTATAATTTATATTACTTACTCACTTATCTGTAAATACAGGGATCTGCTAATCCTAATATCCTAATGTGATCCCACAAGTAGATCCTAAAGTATGAAGCTGCTCGGCAGCCCATCAATAGTTCCTTAACCCAGAAGTCAGTTACAGGGTAACAGCACATCCTAACCGTACAAAGGTCAGCCAGAGTGTTTGAAGGACTCATAACTGCCACACATGTGTGGCGAATAAAGGAATCATATTTATGACTTTGGGTGAGATAAGACCACAGTGTACTTCCAGTCATGGTATAAAATTTTGTATATCCCGCCAGCACAGTACTGCATGTGATTATATGTATATCAGAGAAATACATCCCCTTGATCCGCAACCCAATAGGCACAGCATGCTAGTACCTAGGGTATGTGTGCCTCTGGTTACGCGGTGAAGCCTGGGGAGGTATTGGTCATGTGATTTGTGCAGTAAGCAAGTAGCAGAGAGACTGACTGGCTGGCTGGGTATACAGACTGTCATCCTATCTAGGTCAGATAGGTTGCCGAGGCAGCGAAATTTGATGACGCATGCACAGTGCCCACTCCCTGTCTACTGCTCTCAGATGTATATGAACAATGTGTATCTTAAAGGGCAAATGCACCATCATAATGATTTAGGTTCAAAATGTGCCTATACGTGTCACCTTTCTAATAAGACCACCCGTAAGTCTGTCCTCCTCAGCACTCCTCAGATATGGCTTATGAAAGTAAGTAAAAAACTAGCCTGAGTCTGGGCATAGAGGCTGACATTGCAGGCCAATTAAGCACAATTAAGCACAATCAGTGGTATGAAGTGACTGCCAGTGCTGCTTCTGATTGGTTGAGAGATATCAGTGGCTTGAAATGACTGCCACTGATATCTCTCAACCAATCAGAAGCAGGGCTGGCAGTCATTTCATAAGCACCACTTCTGATAATGGCAGCCTCTATACCCAGACTCAGGCTAGTTTTTTACTAACTTTCATAAGCCATATCTGAGGAGTGCTGAGGAGGACAGACTTGCGGGTGGTCTTATTTGAAAGGTGACACATATAGGCACATTTTGAACCTAAATCATCATGATGGTGCATTTGCCCTTTAACCTTTTTTTTTATTGTATTGATATTAATGTACTAATGACGTCTTTGACGCTCATATTACAGCTCCTATAGAGGAGGACATTATCAACAGAGAAGAAGGAGAAGTCAAGCCTAGACTAGGTTCCTAGCCCCTAAAAAGTTGACATCCCCTCGGGGACTTAGCCAGGACCCGTCCTACCTGTCTTTTGGACAGGTAATTTCATAAAAACCTCCTGTTTGGACAGGCAAAAATTTCCATGAAGATTTTTCAATTTTGAATTTTGAAGTGCAATAACCAAATATTTTCCTAACAAACCATCTTCCAGGACATAGCTGAAGTGTAAATTACCCTTTTAGACACACTAGGATATTAATTGTAGCTGGTATAACGATTTGAATTAGATTAGTAGCTAAATCTGGACGGGCAGAAATTTTGAAATAGCTGTTTTGGACAGGCATTTTTGAAATCCTGGCTAAGACCCTGCATCCCCTCCTGTGCTTACCAAGCAGTGTGGTCTAGTACCAAGTATGGTAGATAGATGGCACCACCTGATCCTCAGATCTCTATAGGTTTAAGGTTACTCAAACTGAATCCTAGTGAGATAAGTGTAAACTAAATTGACCACTGTGGCCACCTAGAATATTTAGTGTTTGGTAACAGAAAAAACATAGCAGAAAAATACATATGACAGCCTAGAAATCTACAGAGGCAGGCAGGATATCAATGATGACCAGATAGGGCAGAGGGCTGCAGCAATAGGTAGTGATAACGGTCATATTAATCAACACATATTCAAATACAAAACAGGGTTACAATATATCCAGGGACTTCAGCCAGGACCTGTCCTGCCTGTCTTTTGGACAGACAGATTCCTGAAAACCTACTTCTTGGACAAGCAAAATTTTCCAAAGAGAATTTTCAATTCTTACTTTTTTGGGGCTAATGATCAAATATTTTTCTTACAAACCATCTTCTATGACATAGCTGGTTTGTAAATTGCCTTTTTTGACACAAAAGTCTATAAATTGTAGTTGTTTTAAGGATTTGAAGTAGATTGATAGAGAATTCAGGACGGGCAGAAATTTGGGAATCGGTGTTTTGGATAGGCATTTTTAAAATCCTGGCTAAGACCCTATTAACACATAATCAATTACCAAATAGGGAACAATAA
The DNA here is from genome assembly GCA_963942565.1 of Maea johnstoni. Classification (NCBI taxonomy): domain Eukaryota; kingdom Metazoa; phylum Annelida; class Polychaeta; order Spionida; family Magelonidae; genus Maea; species Maea johnstoni. The sequence goes on from OZ012696.1 coordinate 27,674,085, forward strand.
AATCCCCGTTTGCAAACCCATAAATGCTCACAGAGGCCAAAAGCAGCTTCACAATTTTAATGATATTTTGTAGGCAAAAGCTAAGTCCGGATAATGTTAGATAAAGATATGTCAATCAGAACATTATCTACCACTCCCCTTCAAATAATTTGTAAAATCATTCTCAATTTCTAAGTTATGGTCAAAAGCATCATAGATCCAGACGACATTTTCTGGAAGAACTCTTTAAGTATTAATGGGTCAAGGAAATGATGTAGGCCTACTCACCTGTAGCTGGTAGAGGCAGGAATCTGCTCGGCAAACCACAATGCCGCTGTCCGGGCTCGCCAGTGCCATTTCTTCGCAGGCAAGGTATGCGTGACACAGCCGCTGATGTCAGCCTTGAGGAGGTCCACAAGCTGCCGGTGGGATCCGCCGTAAAACGCCTCGATCAAGAGGATATGACCTTCATCTTTGAGAGGCTTGCTGGAGCATTCACTCATCCTGAAACATAAAGAAATTAGATCTGATTTTGTCTTCATATTTGTGGATAAAAAAGTTGTTTCAGTCTGAGACTAGGCCTAAAAAGAATAATTATTTGTTTCCTGTAACGGTCTGAAAAAAATAGGGTAGGTAGGTCGGTAAAAAAGATTTTTTGCATTATTTTTTTTGTCAAAAATGTGTGGTTTATGCATGTTTGACGTTGATTGGGAGTTGGATGGGCAATAAAAACTTGAGGGTAGGGATTCTTTTGAATAAAAACTTGTTAGGGTAGGGTTACAGGAAACAAACAACTTTTTTTTTAGGCCCTACCAAAACAAGGGGATCACCTGCCAGCAGATCAAGCTGCATCTTCTCCCTAAATCAAACATAGGAATGGGGTTTTAAGTCGCTTTAAACAGCTTAGGTCATATCGTGATGAGATAGAAACCCGGAACCGGGAAGAACTTCCCTCCTCTTCACGGATAGTTCCGAGGGGACTTTCAGTTGCAGAGGGATCATACTTAGCCTTCCACAATGCCACACTTTTATAAAGCGACCACGCCAACCCACTTGTGAGGAACCAGTGGAGACAAAAACTTGCAAACTCACGCTAAGGAGCCAGGCATTGCAACCACTAGGCCATGACGGATCCCTTCTTTAATAGATGAAGCTGCACAAACAGGTTTATTGTTTCAGTGATCAGTGAGTGATGTACATGTACCTCTCTGTTGAAGCTTAACCCTTCTGATGCTGAGGTTTACTTTCGTCCAATGTAAAAGAATGCAACAAAAAATAGGAAAATCACCTTTTAAACCAAGCAAGTCATGTGGATATTCAATTCATTGGAAACCTCTTACTTCAGTCACTGGTGTACAGCTGTCGCATTGTTGCACCAGCGTGCGACAAAGACCTCAAGACATGTGACAAGACAAAATCTTTTAAAAATTTAGCTTAAAAAGGAAATTTCACAGAAGCATGTCTTAATTAGTGTATACGATTTTCACATGCATTTTCAAATACAGATTCTACTCAGAAAATGTAAGAACTTTGATATAGGGATTAAGATTGGGCAGATGGCCTTGTGATGATTTATAGCGGAGGCCTGAATGTCCATTGGTTGGCAGAGGCCGCTAGGCCAAAGCCAACCAAAGGAAATTCTGGACGAAGCTATAAATCAACACAAGGCCATCTGCCCAATCTTAATGACTATTATAGCACGCCAGATTTTACAAAGTTTATTGAGACTCTTCAATGACTTATGATTTAAAGAAGTACCAGTAAGGGGCTTGGCAGCCATCTTGTTTAGTCATCTGCTTGGAGTGAGACGGCGGGGATCATGGGGAATTTTTTAGGCATAATTTTTTTTCATCATCCTTTTACTGAGATTTTTATGGGTTCAATGTATGGAGCATATAAAGTGCACAACAAACAAGACCTCATTTTAGAAAAATTACATTCATTTATTTACTTTTATTTGATTTTTCTGCCCGAATGTTTCGTTACCAAAGCAACAGGCTTCCCACAGAATCCTGTCTATGAGGCATTGCACAGAATCCCCGCCTGGGCCTCATTTTACTTGGCATAGTCAAAATATAATGTTGTGACAATGCCACACCCAAGTACTATAATACTACATATTGAGGGATCTGGGCCTTAAATAGTGTTACGATGGCTGATATGGTAGTGACACCTGGTGACAATATTTAAACTGATATAGGTCTCACAGCACCCACTAAAAAGTGTGTGCTCCTGGACCAATTGTCTGTGCTGCAGGACTTCAAAGTTTGGACACCCCTGTGAGTACTATCAGAAGAGTACCCATGTGTCACTCAGGGTTTCAGGCATTTCTGTGGCTATTTGTCATCATTTTATGTTGACCTAATTAGCCACCAGCTCCAGAGGTTTCCGCGCGAGCATTCCGGTGCTCGCTTCCAATCCGGTCATCTTGTTGGTACACACCAGATTTGTTCACTGCAAACAATTCTAGAACGTGCCAGAATTGTCAGAACCCTGAATTCTATTAATCTAAGCAGTAAGTGTACCAGAATTTCCAATTCAGAGATGGAAGTCCATGAAAATTGAAATAATGTATCAGAGAAATACATCCCCTTGATCCGCAATCCCATAGGCACAGCATGCTAGTACCTAGGGTATGTGCGCCTCGGGTTACACGATGTAGCCTGGGGAAGTAATGGTCACGTGATTTTTTTCAGAAAGAGGCTGAGAGTAGTAGACAGGGAGTTGGCAATCCAGAGCCTTATCTCTTTTCGCTGCCTCTATCTAGGTCCGATAGGTTGCCAAGGAGATGGGGTCAGCAGGCAGCCAGACTGGGGTACACAGGTTATCTATGACACATGTGTGAGAGGCAGCGAAATTTGATGATGCATGCACAGTGCCCACTCCCTGTCTACTACTCTCAGAATGTATGTACAAAGACAAGGCGCAAAAAAACAATAAATAGACATTTAGGGTTTCCTTATATTCTAGGCGAAACTCAATCATTTAAAACTAATCATTCACATTTGTCTCCAAAATTGAAGTTCGTACCTTATGACACCTGCGACGGAGCCATCACGAGGGAAGTCACCGGACTCGCGCACGTCCGGGCCCACGTGTGGTACGACGAAATGCGCATAACATAACAATGGACGTGTTCGTTTCATGAGGGTCGAGTTGCGTAAATGCGCTCAACTATGGCAAGCCATGTCAGAATTATTCGGTACAATATCATCTATTTCAGATTTTTTTTCAGAAAGTGAAATATGGTTCATATAAAATAAAAGAAGTTAAATTTGACAATTTCAGGGAAATAAATGTTTTCTAAATAAAGAAATACCATTCAACAAATATTCTGTTCAGTAAGATTTTTATTTCATTAATAGTTTTTAAGATTGTACATTCATTCAGCAAAATATTTAGTCCAATTATGTTCAGCTAAAGAATTCATTACAAATCATTCATCAAATTAATTATGTACCTTAATTTCTTTTGTTCAGTTAAAATCACTCAATAAAATAATTAGTCTGACCAGACACACACACTTGTGGTTTGGAAGTTCCTGGTCTGACAGTAAAATATTTGTTCAATTTTTTTTTAGTTCAGCAAAATGATCCATCTGCAAGAAATTGTTCAGCAATAATACATCCAGTTTCTTTCGTGAAAAACCACAACATTTTGGCAGTCGCAGGAAGTTTATTACTATAGCATATCAAGGTATTTCGAAGTTTGATATTCCAATTTTAATTATATAAATTATTCATATTCACCATTTGATAAACATCGACTCATTGAATAACTGTAAATGGGATATTGAAATACGGCAAAACCATAAGCAAAACACAAGAATTTTCAAATCTATATACAATGACTGAAGATGACAAAATAAATACTACATTCAAGAAAAATTATACCAAAAAATTAAAATTAAAAATTAAAGCAATTTCCTTTTTTCACAAATATAGGTGAATAGAAATACGCTTTGCAGCAATAACTTGGCATATTTTATGCTTTTGATTTAGGTACAAAATGATTCTCTACCTGCAAGGCCGGCCACTGCTGTAACCGTTTAGGTAGGCGTTATTGAGGAATGCAGTGTCAATGTTCTAACTGATTTAGGCACCCATATGATGGCATTGTTTCAAAAATAGTTGAAGGAAGTGTCTTGTTCACAAGAGGCATTTCTTTCATTCACCGACGTCATTGGACGTGTGTGATTTGCATAGGTAATTAGCAACCTGGGGGGGGGGGGGGGGGGGGGGGGGGTGGGGTTGCTGTGGCTATTGAAGCAGATGTGGGTGCATGTACCCCCTTGGTCATCTAAGGTACCCCCAAGCACTGCAGATGATAAAGGGGCAACCCCCACCCTAGGAGGCTAAGAAGTGCCCCTTCTTCTATTCCAAGAATGCTCATCATGAGAAATCTTATGCAATGAAATAATTGTAGAGATATTGTTTCACTTTCACTAGAGCGGAAGTTGGGATTATTGATAGGCAAAAGAATGAGATGTCATTAATACTGATAATTAGTTTATTGTGACCGAAATGATGTCTCAACAAATGCAAAAGACTCTATAAGGGTAAACACGCTAAGGTTTAGTTGGCAGCCTAGCACAGGCAAACTATTTATAGTTTTATGCATACCCCTCTTAACGTTTTTTTCTACATCCTTTTTTCTGGAATGTACTCCCTGAAAACAAACCCTCACTTACTATACCATAACCACAACGCTTGACTCAAATAAGAAGTTTAAGAAAACCTATGCTGCACATTTACCAATTGGCTTGATTCAAAATAGGTTGAAACACCGACGACACAGATTTGGTCCACCACCGTCGGTCTCTCCGCAAAAAACAGATAAATTATCCAACCCGCATTGGCACTATTGACAAACCACTCGTGAAAAATAACTTCTTAGTGAGTGGGTGTCGGTGGATTTTTAAATTGGGCGTGCGCAAATATTATCTCTCTGATTGTTAAAAAAACAGACATTTGACATCATCTTTTAAATCTCAGCAGAGCTTTTAGATGGTTCACTCGGACTATTTGTAAATGTAGGGCCATAAGAGATCTTTAACATTCCGAACCGAGGTGAATGCGACCCAACTTCTAAGCTGGGCCGATGACGGAATTCGCATTCTCGGCGTAAAGAAACGAACCAGCCCATACGCAACACTCTTCAAGTACGCGGAGGCGAGAAACGCGGGCGCACAGCAAGCGAAAATAGGAGTGCATGAAACGAGGCAATCTGTCAGATCAGGAAAGGTGAATAATGTTACCTTTTTACTAAATTTGCGCCACCCACATAAAGTATATTCACATCTTCATTTACTTAACTAGGCGAATCCATTTCCTTAAGCTTATAAATTTGTGATTTTTTAGGTTTTTCATGCTCTTGAAAAATATTGTCTACTCACTGTTTTGTTGATGCCTTGATTTTGCAGGATCGTTATAACTGATTTTTCCAGGTACCTAGATGTCAAAATAGGGTCAAGTATCTTACTAGGTTACGCTGATCTCAAGATTGCCAAGAAGTAGTTGAATCTGCGGATTGCTTATTTCTCCTTAACGATGCTTTAGATATGTTTTGTACTATATTCTTTGTCAAATCAATTTTCTTCTATTTTGTCTGAAGTTGAGAATCTTGCATGCAATCATGGCAAGCATTCACTGACTTACCTAAAATACATTTTTAGTGCATTTACAGATATTTTTCATCGTAACCAGCAAGGAAGTTGTATATTATGTTGCGAGCTTTTTATGCAGATGCATTAAAAAATATGGTAGATGCCACATTGTCAACTGTCAAATCTTTGTCCCCATGCTTTGCTAATTGTGAAGGTTTATAGGGCTCCCAGCAGCTGTGTTGAAAAAACCAAGGCCAAGGGAGGTCTGATGCATCTCACTGATCTGCCGAGGGCTGCGCAGTTACCTGGCGGGGTCTTAAGGGATTAATTTTTTGACTCAGGTTTTCTTCTTCCCTACTTTTACTTGACAGTTCAGTCTATACAAAATGTATATTGTCTGAAAGGTTTTCTTGAACGGAATACATTAATCACCACGAAAGTACCTTCCCAGCAAGGTGTAAGATTTTCGGGGTAAAAAAGTAATAAAAAAACAAAACAAAAAAAGATGCATAGTGCTTTCAAATGCAGCTTTTATCCACAATAATGGACAGGGGACTTTTAAATTTAGAAAATGTGGAGGAAGGATCGAAACAGAGCGAGGGAAAAATATCACATTTTTCCAGATTTTTACTATCTCCAATCATTTCTTTCAGAATTTTGTTGAAAATGAGAAAAGGTGCAACAACCATCAGATTTCTCAACTTTTTAACAAAATCAAAATTGGAATGTTAACCCTTCCTTGCGAATGCTCAGCGTTAAAGCCAGACCAAACATGCTTGTTTAAATTGACCATGTTTTGGTGAAATTTGACTTGGAGGAAAGGGTCAAAACCCCGGCCTATTTGAATTATTCCTGCTTGTGTGGAAGCCTATGAGGGCTTCTGTAATATTTAGGTTATCTCTTACTCAGCTAAGTGATGGCCTAGACAGTTACGAGTCACAGTTGATCTAATAATGAGGAATAGGGTGTAGGATAAACCTATGTAAAAATCTCAAAACAACCCTATATTCACAAATTTACCCAGTAAGCCACATTAATGGCTAGTATATAGCATGCAGTAAAATACTTTTTGTTTCCTTTGTTAGAAGATTGCCTTAAATTTATGAGAAAACGTATCTCCAATAAGGTTTCCATGTTCAGTTCAATTCAATGTGAAGCGCTCGCCCTATTACCTAGAGCCTCTCTTGGATACAAAGCAAGTCTATTCATGCCATATATCATTATGTAGCACTAGTAATATTTGGCCTGGCAAGCAAGGGCAAAGCTGGGTGTAAATTAGGGTACACAACCCTATACATTTTTCTGGCCCTCTAGGTATATATCCACATTGTGTTAGAAAATAATGTTCACATATATTACTATGGCAACATGCGGGGTTAGAATCTCCCAGGGGCCCAGGGGCATATGCCCTTAGATTTTGCTGTGGGCTCCAAGATTTTTCAGGCTAGGGGCCCTAAATACAGTAAATAGTATGTATGATAACCAGAAATACTTTTTTTGACCACTAATTTTCATCAAAAGACCATTTCGGGCCCTTAGCCTAAAATCTAAGTGTCAGACACTGACATGCTATATAACCATAAGTAACTATCTTGTGAAAGATCCAAGACTCCGGACACTGACAGATGATCAACTTGCTAATCAGTCAAGGCCTAAAAAAAAAATTGTTTGTTTCCTGTAACCCTACCTACCCTATATTTTTGGCCCTACCCGAAATCTTTTTATGACATTTTGAATCAAAAACATGGTATTCCGAATGAAAAACATGAACAGCTCAACTGTGAGGCTACCATTTATCACTAAAAAGATTTCTTAAAATAAAAACATTTTCCTACCTACCTACCCTAATTTTTCCTGGGGTGTTACAGAAAACAAACAATTTTTTTTTTAGGCCTAATACATAAACAGGGTTCAGGCTTTGGTTAACAACTCTAAGTGACCACCAGACTTCAGGTTCTCAAATTGCCATAGCCCAACCCAAGATCTCATAGCCCTAGATCTTCTAAATGCTGCAGTCCCACTGCAGTCCTTCCCTAAAAATATTTTTGAAGGCATAAGCTATCTTTTCACTGTTCTATAGCACATTGGAATTGAACCCAGGGCTCGACGTTAAGGCTAGCCCCGTAGCCCCAGGCTAGTTATTGAAAGTCAGGGCTAGTAAATTCTACCTGTGAGTAGCCCTCAGGCGCTAGATAGAATTAGAATATCAACACTTAAAAAATTATGAAGCCCACCTTTGGCTCTGCATACCTGGATGAGAATTTAACTCAATTTACCACAATACACTGTATTCTTTTCATGTTATCAACAGAGGCTATAATATCAACAAAGGTCACTCTTTCAAAAGATTTGACATTAATATCAGGGCTAGCAAAAATAGTTCAGGGCTAGTAAAAGTTTCGGTAACTAGCCCTGCTGGGCTTATAAAGTTTTTCCTTAATGTTGAGCCCTGGAACCGAAGGACAACTGATGTGTCAAATGTTGTTCTTCAACTTATTTTATTATTGATATTGCTCTGAGCATGATCTTAAAATTTCACTTTTCTTATAGCCAGTCTGGCTACTAAGGCAAGCATTATTATAGCCCAACATAATTTTCTGTAGCCATTGGCTATGGGGCTAGTGGCTAGCTGGACCTCTGATCAATGTATTAAGTAATATAGACTTCTAACTAAATATGCATAATATACAATGTATTTGTTTTATAACATGATAAACTAAGGCAAGTAAAGGTACTATATACAATTCCTTTAATATAAGACACATAATTAAAAGACTTATTGCCTATTGCCAGAGGAATTGAAACAAAAGCCCTGTAAGAAATACTAATTGAGGCAATGATTCAAAAGGACAGGTGAATGCCTATGGGATTAATTTTCCTACTAGGCAAGCTGGACAATGCCAACATTTACTAGCCCCTGGATCATCAAGACATGTTTATAAACCCCACTTCAATCTGGAGTATGCTCAAGATCTGGCAAACATGATTATGACTACTTAAACTGAGTGGTATTTGAAAAATAAGTGACTTCAGATGGACTCATAACTAACAGGAACAATGACTTTCAGACAAATATTTTTCTAAGTAGTGCCCTGATATTTTACATGTGCTGAACCATGGGTATGTTCAAGATATGGTCTTAGCCAGCAGGGCGTCTGGGTGTCTTTTTGGACACCCAAGCCCTTAAAAAGCACCCCTCAGGACACCCAAATCTTTTTGTGAGGAATTTCTTAAAATGTCAATCTTAAGCATATAATTGAATTTTTTATCATCTCCATATAATTCCAATGACAATGTATTTATAAGGATATTATGCCTTATTTTGATGTATCTATACATCTTTATGGTTGAAATCAGAGGATATTGTTGTCCCCCTTCAAAACTTGGACGCCCAAAGATTTTACAATTGCCCATTTTGGGCTCCCAGTTTCTAAATCCTGGCTAAGACCCTGTACAGTGTTGCAGCTCATACATCTATCCATATGCACTTGTGGTAATGAGGGATTTCTTCCCATACCATTGTAGTATTTCAGTGGTTGCCCAGTATAATGGTATCCAACAAATCAGTGGACTTATTCCTGGGTTCGACATAAGTACTTGCCCGCTTGCCCCGGCAAGTGAGTTTTTGAAAAAAGGGCTTTTGGGCAAGTACATTTTAGCTTTCACTTGCCCGAATGGGCAAGCTGATTTTCTGAGCACTACACATTTTTTGATTAGAAAAATGGTACAAAAACCCAGAAATATGCTAACAATTCAACACAATTTAAAAGATATTGGTTTTAAAATTCATTAAATCCATAAGAAATAATAAATGCCATTCTAGCGTATGTTATAACTTTTTTCGAGCAAGCTAAAAATTATTTTGGGCAAGTAAGAATCATTAACCACTTGCCCGGCATGGTAAGTAAGTTCTGAAACTTATGTTGGTGCCTGTATTCTATAATTCAATTTAAGCCTTCTAGTATCTGAAAGCATTGAACATAAGTACCGCCTCACTTGCTCACTTAGATGTTAAAAAGATAACTTCCTGGCCCCCCAAAATTTGATCTGGTCATGTTTTTTTGTAGCACACTGGACCATTGTATTGTCATGAACTGCTTGCATCACTGGGGAGTGTGGTTTCATTCTCATTGTGGGTTGATCTAAGGTGTTGAAAGTGTTGGAAAACCTTACACACAAAAGGTGGATAGATTGGTAGTTGGTTATCTATGATCAATACAGGGTTCAACATTCGTCAGAATTCTTACTAGTTCAGTAGGGCTAGTAGCCCTTCATTTCCACAAGCCTACCAAAAGTTGCACTAGCCCTACCCAAAAAATTTAAAAGCATGACCGAAAATCTTTCACTACAATGAGATCTTAACAATCTCATTGGCTTCAGTGGTATTAAGCATACACAACTGTTGCTGCACTTCTTTTATTTCCACCATGAAACTACATGTATTTTTTGGCAGTACCTGTTAATATTATGACTTCCCCCACAGAGTAAGTCTTACTCATGCAGGGCTCAAAATTAGGGGGTGCAGGTAGCCCAGGGCTCCCTTGAATTCCCTTGCGGCTCCCTCAAATGTCTGCAGGGAGCCCAAAGATGTACTGGACGTAAGCGGCGATTCGAAAGGGCCCGCCCTGTTATATAACTGAGAGGTTATCATTAGTTTAGGTTCCCGTCACTAGGGCTTCGGGTACACTACACGAAAAACAGTCCTACAAACTGCCTTGCAAACGGCCTGTTTTTGGCAGCGAGTTTATCTATGAAACAGAGCAGCCAAAAGTTATGCGTGACATTGATAGCGTGTATTATAACAAGTTATGGGAAAATTTTCGGTATATTTTCGCGCCCGTCTACTTACATTTTAGATGTCGCAATAACTGATGTCGCAATAAGTGAGTGGTTCTCTGCTCCACTTCTCTGGACGCTTGGCTACACGCGTGTCTACGCCTGTCTAGTCCTAATGCTGAGAATATCTTTGAAATGGCCACAGCAATTGAGTTGGTCAAGTGGTTAGCACGCCTGACTTCGACGCAGACGACCCGGGTTCGATTCCCGATGGTGGAGCAGGAAAAGAAAATTTATTTTCTTGCTGCTTTCCAGTGCTTCGGAGGGCATTGTAAGCCGTCGGGCCAGTCGGCCCAGAGCCTCAGTAGCCCTTGTTTCTTGGAATTGATATACCGACTTAAAATAAAGATTACATTTACATTTACATTTATAAGTTCTTAAATCAGGGTATGTGTGCGTTATGGAATGTTCCATTGATATTGTGCATTTACATTGGCATACCTATCAACATTCAACACTCCAAAATCAGGAGATTTCAGGCGGTTTATTATTGCGGCTTGTTGTGATTTCGTTTTGTTTAGTTCCAAATCTGGCCACTAGGGGAGAGGTTAGTACTTGCGCTGTGTTGCGCTTAGCGCCACTAGCTTCATACAGCTTTACACTACATTCATCTCCATTCCTATCGCCTTGTATCGGACTTTCTCTGGTTTCTATACACACCGCCTTTAGGTAGCTTTCGAAGATGCAATTGGGCTCCCTGAAAAAAAAAGTAAATTTTGAGCCCTGTCATGTTTTATTCGCCCGCCCAGTTTGATGGCAACACATAGCCTGGGCTAGTGGGCTACCATGAATTTGGAACACTGGATAAAGCTATCCACAATTAAAAAAATGGTAAACAAATGCTACCAGGATCTTATCTCATTCATTTGCTGCATTATCAAACCAATCAGTTCAAAATCAAGTGTAGTCATAGCTACGACCTATTTAATCATTACGCTCAAAACATGATGTAAACAGAATCTACATATAGCAGTTTTATCTCATTAAAAAAGAAAAACATAACCCATGCATGCCCTAACATGGACAGGTTTTCTTTTGCAAATACTTTCATACATCTTTTGTTTATTAGAAAATACAGAAAAATGTTGATGATTTTTTTTGATTTAGTTAAATACTGGTTAAATTGGCAATTTTTTTGGTTATCAATTATTTATTATGAATATGTACATACCTAAATGTTACTTCATGCTGACCTATGTATGAAGGGGTTAACTATATGTGGGTCAATAGTGATAACTCTTGAGAAATAAACAGAGGTTAAACGGATAAGGCAATTCTTACTATGTCAGTACTTCCAGTCATAACATCAGGCTAGTTGTATAGGTTTGGCAGCCCTATATGCATGTGTAAATAGAGGGTGGGAAAAACATACTTCAATATTTGCAGTCACAATACCAGTTTCACCTTTTCTCTGATTTTGGCTAAAAAACAACCCCCTTCCCTTAAAACATTTAACTCATGTATGTTTCTTCTTAAGGACGCAGGAGTCACTCTTTATGATAATATTGAATACAAAGTAAATGGCCAATGGGTGATATATTGTATGAAATGATCATGTGAAGTAGGTGATTGTGGCAATACCAGCGCCTGGCCCAGTCAACAGCCAAAACCGAGCTTGTAATGCAAGGTTCTGGCTACTGACCTACCTCCTGTGATCAATTCCCATTATATCACAAGGCTTACAAACATGTTTATTTTCAAGTTCTTTGTTTTAAATGAAGATCTTTAGAAACTAAACTTAGCATGAGCAGATTGTTGCAACACTCTGGATGGTGCAACAATCAGAATGTCATATAACAATAGGATTTACTCTTGTTGGAAGCATATGTGATGCTCCAATTGTTGAGGGAGGAGGTTATTGTGCTATATCATATCACATCTTCCCATGGCTACCACCTCAGCCACAAAAAAATCATAGAATCTGCAATTACTGTATACCGTGTTAAGATTGTGCATATAAAATAATACGCTCGGCAGACAACTGCCTTTGATGCGCAGTTTAATTATTGCACACTGATTACCTCCATATCTGTGACAACAGCTAAAGCTGTGTGGGAGGGGGGGGGGGGGGGGGGGGGGCAATGGGTATGCGATCTACCAACATATTGGGAAGGGTAGAGTTGTAACTTCCCACCAAGGGTCTTAGTGTTGAAAGACAAGCTATCATGTCAGCATAATGAACAAGTAAAGATATATCGAATATCCTGAATAATGATGCGCAGTTAAATTAATGCGGACTCCATGGGTGCGCAAAGTACGCATTAATTAAACTGTCGCAATATTAACACGGTATACATTATATATTTTCTTGCAGTTTTACAGTCGTTACCCTTGTTTGGGACGAAAACGATGCCGCCGCCCAATGGCATGTATACCTAATCCCTAATCTAGAAGCCTGGTGTTTTTGTTCTGTCTTTAATAATACATGTATGTCTATTTTCTTTCAGTTTTACAGTCGTTTCCCTAGTTTGGGAAGCATGGAGTTTACAGCGATGTTTCTGACCCAATGACTGCGTTGAGTGTTTGATCTCAGTTTTAATACCTGTATGCATATTTTCTTTCAGTTTTACAGTCGTTTCCCTTGTTTGGGAAGCATGGAGTTCACAGCGATGCCGCCGCCCGATGATATGGGTGTGCACGGAGCGGACATGATGGGGCACCACCCCCACGGGCACCACCGACACGGCGGCCCACACGGGCACCACGATGCGGGCGACATTGTGGCCGGCTACCACGACCCCCGGCACCATCATCACCCACATGACATGGGTAGGTGTATTCGCTATTTTCACGCTCCCCATGATAGTGCCAAAATATCATCCTTCAAATACATATCTATATAGTAATGAATAAGTAGTTTGAGTGCTTGAATGTGTTAATTTTAAGTAGCACAAATACCCACCAGCAGGGCTGTAAAGCAAATTCTTTAGCACTCCAAATTAAATCTGATACAGTAATAAAGATACTATACATATTCAAAGATATAGTAAACTTATAAAGAAAACATTTTTTTTAAATAACATTTTTGTCTAGCTTTAACCCTGAAGCTGGTGGTGGCAAATTTGGCCAATACAAACCTATGCGAAAAACCTAAAAAATGACTTCAACCCTGGAACATGGGTGCATTATTGTCTACCATGTGCACTATGATGTTTGTTGTAGGTATGTACCACCACAACGAGGGCCACATGGATGCAGAGTTCACAGAGATCCGTAACGTTGTCGTGGATGGAGGGGACAGGTTTGGTGTCTCCTGCGTGGCCTTTGACACAGAGGAGGAACTGCTATGGAGCGGCAACTCTGGGGTAAGCTATGCTCTCTCTCGTGTGGGACGGGGGAGGGGAGGGTGGGACAGGGGAGGGGTGGGTGGGGCGGGGTAGGGGACAGGTTTGGTGTCTCCTGCGTGGCCTTTGACACAGAGGAGGAACTGCTATGGAGCGGCAACTCGGGGGTAAGCTATACTCTCTCTCGTGTGGGACGGGGGAGGGGTGGGTGGGGCGGGGCAGGGGACAGGTTTGGTGTCTCCTGCATGGCCTTTGACACAGAGGAGGAACTGCTATGGAGCGGCAACTCGGGGGTAAGCTGTGTTGTTATACCTCACCCTATGTTAAGAGTCATAAAATAATTCACCCTATCAGCCAGAAAGAGTGGAATAATTGCACAAGCAGGTGAATAATTGCCGGTCAATAATCTACCCTATTTCATGTCTGCCGGCCGCATTTGATTAATAAGACCGGGTGAAATGTGTTGGTCCGGTTGACAACTAACTATTAGTCAAACTGAAATAACTATGACATTACCTTGCCAAACATTTATCAGGTGGTTGCAAGAGTTCTTCAATGGATATGGCGATTACAATTATAGTTTTAAGTACACTGCATGGTGCACGGTTCACCGATTCATTATCCGGTTTATTAAATGAATGCTGCCGCTAAACGTCGAAATCAGCTCTGGTCCTGTCTTACGATTTTGACGCTTGTTAGGCCTATAAAATTTTTGGCATAACAACACAGTTATTGCCTGACTTGTTGGTGGATAGTGAAGATTATCACCCCTCGAAAGGAATTATTTCCCTCGGGCGTTGCCCTAGGGAAATAATTCATTCTCGGGGTGATAATCTGCACTATTCACCAACAAGCCAGGCAATAACTGTTTACTATTTCAGTTACTGCAAATTCTCGTAAATTTAGACCACCCTAGGAATTTAGGTCACTACAATTATTTTGCAAAATAATTCATGGAAAATATGGTCAACCCTCGATCTATTGCCAGTTGCCATTCCACAAAATACAGATCTAGCTGAGTAGCTGTAAATCTATTTAAACATGAACTATGAGTTCCTGACCATTTATCATTTAAAATTTAGGGATAATCAGACATATATCGGACACTGGAAAATAGGTATATTAACATTGACAATAATCGATCATACTCAATTAATCGATCTAAAATCTGAACGATTAATTGAGCTGAAATTTTCTAACGATTCCCAGCACTTATCTATGATACTTTCTAAAATGACTTCATATGAAAGCATCATAGGCATTTTACTTCTTTGAAGGAGATATTTAAGTTGAGATCTGATTGACCTTTACCTTTCAAATATATTTCTATAAGATGTTTCATGAGAAGGCGATAGCTAAAGTTGACAGGTTGATTTTGGCTGCTACATGTATGAAAGGGGTGATGATGTTATGTAAGGCCCCAGGATTTTACTGGTGAGATACTGGAAAAAAGAGCTGAGTTTGTTTGTTTGTTTTTGAAAAAAGAGTTGTCTGCTTTTGGCTACATCTATGAAAGGGTTGATAATGAAATGTAAGACCACAGGATTTGACCGGTGAGATACTGGAAAGAAGATATAAGTTTTGTCTGTTTTTGGCTACTTATATGAAAGGGTTGATAATGTAATGTAAGGGCGCAGGATTTGAGAGGAAAGCAGGGCTGAGTTTTGTCTGTTTTTGGGTACATGCATAAAAGGGTTGATAATGTAATATAAGGCGTCAGGATTTGACTGGTATGATACTTGAAAGAAAAGCTGAGTTTTGTCTGTTTTTAGCGACATGCATTGAATGAAAGGGTTTATAATGTAATGTAAGATTTGACAGGTAAGAAGAAATGTTTTTTGTCTGTATTTGGCTACATGCATATACTCTTGATAATGTAATGTAGACCACACGGTTTGACTGGTGAGATACTTGAAAGCAGAGCTGAGTTGTTTTTTGTTATTCTGAAAGGCTTAATGATTTAATGTAAGACCACACGGTTTCACTGGTGAGATACATGAAAGAAGGGCTGATTTCTTTGTGTGTTTTCCGCAGGGCCACATCTCGTCGTACTACTCTCACAACATGCAGAAGTACTCGTCCATCCAGGTGCACGCCATCAATGAGGTGCGGCAGCTGCTCAACATGGACACCCTCATCCTCTCCCTCACGCGCGACAACCTGAGAGCCAACTCCAAATACGGGCGCAGGCTCTTTGACTTCAAGTAAGTTACCGTGACCACAGGGCTTCTCCTGAGAGAGCACAAACATATATATTGATTAGCGGAATTGATTTATTGAAATTTTGATTATAGTCCCTTTTTCTGCCATTTTAGGGTAGGTCGTGACTAGCCAGTTGTAATTGGTGGAGGAAACCGAAGTTCCTGGAGAAAACCACCATCTAACCCCAAGTCACTGGCAACTTTCTCACATGCCTATCTTTGTTAGGGATAGGTACTGATGCTCAAAACAATACGGAATACTGTTATTGAATCAAATGGAATTGACCCAATTGCTACTAGGATGTCTCTACACAAAGGCAGTTCACTATTAATTAGTGAAATTTCCTAAGCTGGCATTACTAAATTTAACAAAATTAGGTCCCTGGGAGGCTGGCAGTATTGTTAAGAATGTTGTTAAGATATTGTGTAGTTAAGGAAATATCAATATTGTATTGTATCATAAAGGTTTTAGGGGTGCCAACTCCTATACTTTATTTACCTGAACTTATGCCTCGTTTCCCTTGATCTTAGCCCTTCCAATGCTGAGGCTACTTTCATCCAAAGCGCAAGGACGCAACATTTTTGAAAAACATCTAAACCGTGTCATGTTGGTATTCATTGGAAAGCTCTCGTTGAGTACTCTCAGATGAGTACCTATTTGACAGGGTTTCAGTCATTTTTCAGGTGTTTTGCATCTTTTTGTATTGGGTTAAGTGATTTGTTTCTCTGTTGTAGTCACCCTGAGATGCAGGATATGCTGTGTATGCTGCAGACAGGACCCACCTCCCTGCTCATGGGAGGCCATCAGGACCATATGTTGGAGATAGATGTTAACACCATGGAGGTCCGCAGAAAGGTAAAACAAAACATCTTTTTTAAATGCAGAAATTTCATTGGAAACTGCTAGGACTGGTATCGAGACGGACCGATCAACTGTGATTCGAATCTTGCCCCATTGATCGAGTCTGCAAGGGCATGTCAATACAACTCGATCCTAAGATGAGTACTTCTAAATGGTACTTAACACTGGAGAGTATCTATAAAACTCCCATTAATATGGCTCAACTCAGCTCAAACACCCAAACAAGCTGACATGCCGGCAACCAGGAAGCTATTGTTGTGTCGGCACACTCACTCCGGGAGACCGGCTCTCACTCCGGGAGACCCGACAGGATTCTAGATGCTCTGAGATGCATTCTCCTGCACTTTCAGTGCAATATAAACACAATTCCAAAGTTTAAACATATATAAACAATCTTATAAAAAATCTTGAAAAAATTAAATATTTGTGTCTCATCAAATTGAGATATTTAGTACTTCTATGAAATGTATGTCTTGTCTGAGTTCCTAACTTATATAACTTGAGTGAACCTAATAATAGTAGTAATGAAAAAGAAATAAAACAATACTGGGAAAGCAAAAGAGAATGAACAAATCAAGTCAGGAAGAAATGAGGAAGAGTGGGGATTACAAAATAAGTACAGGAGAGGGAAAGTACAGGAAAATGCACACAGTAAGGGGAGAGGGGGAGGGAATTTAAAACCATGGGTTGGTTACAATAAGGGTTAGGAGATCAATCTATGTGATGCAGGGTTTAAGAATGACAAATAGAAGCTAGATTACAATATAAACGGTATGCTTTATTACTTACTAACATGTAGATACAGGACTCAGCTAATCCTAATATAATCCTACTAGTAAGATCCTTAAGGTGTGCTGCTGCTGCAGCCCATATAGATAGATACAGTTGCTAAGCCCAGAAGTCAGTTAAAGCACATGTTAAAAGCACATCCTTACAGTACAAGGGTTAAGCGTAGAGTGAGGAAAGTACTAGTACCCATGTGGCAAACAAAAGCAGTATCTTTATGACTATTGGTCAGATAAGAAGACCACGGCAGCCCGGCAGGGTGCTTCCTGCTATGTGAGTCCAGCATGGCCTGTAGAAGGCAGGCGGGCTCTAAATGATGACTAATAAGGCAGAGGGCTCAAGCAGCAGCTATAGTGATAATACATTTCAAATAAGGCCAAATAAAAATAAAAGTACGCTTCAGGGGACATGGCCAGAAAAAAGAGGGTAGGTAGGTAGGCAATTCTTTTTTTTTTTTTTTTTTTTTTTTTGAAAACACAGCACCTGTATCACTTTTTTTTTGAAAACACAGCACCTGTATCACTTTTTGTATTATTGACCAGTATTATAAGCAGCTAGCACATCAATTAGTATATTCTACTTCAATAGTAAGCATTTCCAAAATAACAGTACAATGATTAGGATGACTAGAACATTCTATAAAATAAGCTTCTGTAAAATGTCTTATTAAATTCAACTTTATATATACCCCATGCAAAATCATCAGCAAAATTCCTCTGGGTGCCACACCTCAAGGCCCCCAGAAGCCAAAGGGTCTACATGCTCTGAGGTGCATTCTAAGGGCTATCCTGCAAGCAAAATTGGCAATTTAGGAAGGTCATTTGATGTTTTTCACAGTACATCTAATGATAAAACATTTGAATTTTTTATCTTTTGAACAGATCATTGAAGGAAACTACAGAAGATCAATACAGGCAACCCATTTTATGTATTAATAGTGTTCAAAGGGTATAAGACAACGCATGGCTGTGTTTATTCATGTATACAAATAACAAACAGCAGGGATAGAATTTATTTGTATGCATCAAGAAATACAATGAAAGAAATATACATACAAAATCAGAGAGAGAGAGACTATAAGAGAGAAAAAAACAGGATGCATAAAGAAATACAGTAAAGAAATATATTCAAAAAGGAGAAATAGGAAGATAGTGTTAAAATATGATGCACAGATTAACAAAAACAAGATATTAACAGGTTACAGTAATCCTATTTACTTGTTTTTGATAAGCCTGGTTAAGCCCTATCAGCTGTCAAACAGTGATCAAACAAATGAACTTAGATCTTGTCATTCTGCAAATCAACACAATTAAAGTTTGTTTTCAAGTCCATTTTCAATATTTTTAGATGCCCACTTGGCTAGTTAATAGGGCAGAAGGTCAGTACATTATCCGCCCCCTCCTGAGGATTCAATTGAATGGTGCATATAAGTAAACCTGGTTAATCATAATTACACTCCATCCAAAACTGGTAAGAGCAATTGGCTACCAGTATAATCTACCACTAATGTTACAATACTACCTACTAGAACTGTTATGGTAGTGTTCATGATTTCCCAGAAATCTGATGCTTGAATGTTTATACTTGTTCATCAAGTTCTTAAAGTCATCCCCCACTTAGTAATCCAGCTGTGACGCGACCCGCAACACTCAAACAATGATTGCTTATCAGCTCAACTAGCGGCACCTAGCGGTGAGGTAATCACGCTCTTCAATTAAGAGAGGTCACATTAACTGCTGTATTTCCTGTTTGGCGTGAATATAAGCATGCCGTGAATAAGCATGCCGTAAATAAGCATGCAGCATCAGTGGGTCAGCAGTAATGATAGGAACCCCATGGGGAGTATAGAATCTTTCCCAGGCCACTATCTCCTTTTGTTATCAACTCCCTGTGAAGTGCCAGCGAGACTAATGGTGTCAGCCATGCTGGACGTAATAAAATTTTCAAGCTCGGCGGTAATTGACAGGGTCGGTCGGGTCCCCGGAATCTTGATATTAATTTTACTTGGCCTAACTAACAGGGTACAATAGATCCCTGTTACACATGGGGAGTATAACACACATCTTTCCACGGCCACTGTCCGACTCTGCAGGGTTTCGACTCTGCAGGGTTTCGCTGGTGGGAGTAATTGGGTCATGGGCCTTCTGACACAGAGCTCTGTGTTACACACCATGTCCACTCCAGTCGCATTTCGGGCGACTCTAAATCAGCGTGTGGTCGCAAACCATACACTTCAGGCGCAAATGCGCCTATTGCGCCCGTTAAGGTCGATCCCTGCCCGACCCGGCAGATAATGGCCCACCCCGGCAACCAATTAGTGTTTGTCATATGTGGGAATAAAGCTCAAGAGTCACACTTGTTTGCATGCTGGCATTCGATCACTTATCATTGCATAGTCACTATTACTTACATAGAACTTTCCCCCAAAATATGGAAATGCCAATGCCTTGAAAAAGGATTTACATCCATGTAGATTGAAATGTGTGAGATATACATTTTCCTATACATTAACCAAACCATGTATTTTCCTGTATTAACTTCGTGAAATAAACATGATTATTAATATTAGTATTATTATTATTATTATTAATTTATTATTATTATTATTATTATCATTATTGTTGTTGATATCATTATTATTTGAATACTCTAATACCCATATGCCCTATAACACCTGACAAAGAATCTTCAAATGTATATGAATATATATATATAACAGGAATAACAACATATCTTACTTAGCATTTAATTGAAAATTAAAGTGGCACCTTCTATCTTATCATTCAAATGGGAATGCCTTGAGGAATAATATATATCTGTAGTATGAGACCCACAATGAAAATCAAATCATTGTGGAAGATGTAAATAATGTATGATGATGATGCATAGATTTAAATAAATCCCAGCAACTCCCAAAACGACGCTAAGGCTCGGAATCGGGATCGGCATCATAATAATAGTGATGCCAATCTCGATCCTAAAAATACCAAGTCAATTCCAGTCCTAGAAACTGCATACATACCGTAGAAAGGTCAAACTAAACATCTTTCTGGAGTTTTTGAAATTTTGGTTAACAGCACTTTTTCTGCCAACCCCAGGTCATTGGCCACTTTCAGTGATTAGAGATAACGTTCAGTCAGTGGCAACTCCTTAGACCGCTTCGCCATCAGGTCTCTGTAAACAAAAGCTATCACTGATAACCATTTAGATGTGTGTTAAGAATTATTTACCAGACAAAAGTTTTTGTTGTTCGAATTTCACTTAGCCAACTTCCCACCATTTAGATAAAGTAACTGAATATCCTGATTTACTGATATAATTGTGTGTCGATTATTTCCCAATTTGAAAATGTTTGGTTGTAATTAGTCGTCGTGAGAATACTAAAATAAGCTTGCACTACTTTTTTTAGGTGGAGACACCCAATCCCAGTGTGGCAGTGATGAGGTTTTCTAGTCACTATGTATGCACAGGTGACACAACAGGAAAGGTATGTGTTATTGAGTGTGAATTCATCCTTCAACCCAATTATGCCTAGAGGTCCCCTTCAGGCACCAACATAAGTTTCAGAACTAACTTTCCTTGCCGGGCAAGTACTTAATGATTTCTACTTGCCCGACATAATTTGTGGCTTGCCCGAAATAATTTATAACATACTAGTATTCTAGAATGGCATGTATCATTTAATACAGATTTAATGATTTGAAAACTATTTTCTTTCCGATTTTGTTGCATTGTTTACATATTTCTGGGTATTTGCATCGCATTATCTATACAAAGATATGTGGACTGCTCAGGAAATCAGCTTGGAAACTAAAATGTACTTGCTCGAAAGCCACTTTTTCAAAAAATCACTTGCCGGGGCAAGTGGGCTAGTACTTATGTCGGACCCTGCCCTTGCTTAAATTTGATGAGGGGTGGAATATAGTGTATGATTCTTTGAGGCACTTTGAAAATGGACATTGAAATGTTTCCCTTTTCATTTGCCGTCACAAGCCATCAGCATTTATATTGCCTTTTGTATTGTTGTTAACCTAATTCATTCTTTGAGGATTATGTGATTACCTGTGGTTGAAATACAATACAATGACACATATTTACTTAAAGATGGGATATAAATCATCTCTTTGAGAATTAAAAAAAAATGTAATTCTCTGTTTAGGTGACCCTGCATGAACACCAACATCCCAAAACTCTATTAACCCTTCCAGTGCTGAGGCTACTTTTGTCCATAGCACAAGGATGCAAAGATTTTTGAAAACCATCTAAAACCTGTCATGTTGGTATTCATTGGATAGCTCTTGCTGAGTTCTCTCAGATGAGTACCCATTTGCCAGGGTTAGTTATTTTTCAGGGTTTTTGCATCATTGTGTTATAGCTAAATTAGCCACCAGCACCAACGGAGGCCACTCAAAGACGCTTCCGTGTCTCTCTTGTTTTCATGTACTTTTCCTCTGTTATTTAGGTGACCCTGCGTGACCCGAACAGCCTGCAGTCGCAGCACGTCCTGGATGCCCACTCGGGGGCGCTCTCCGACTTCGACGTCCACGGAAATCTGCTCGTAACATGCGGCTTCACCAGCAGGTAAATGCACAAACATCCGGGACATATGCCAGGGCTTGAAATTAAGTTTTTTTTCCAGGGAGCCCAATTGGCTCTCTCAAAGCTACCTGAAGGTGTTGTGTATAGCAACCAGTACAACTTTGGGCTCCCAGCTAAAATTTGAGGGAGCTGCAGGAGAATTCGAGGTAGCCCTGGGCTCCTGGCCCTCCCTAATTTCGAGCCCTGTGTGCTATATTACCTTAATCCTTCCAATGCAGAGGCTACTTTCGGCCAAAGTGCAAGGATGCAAATATTTTTGAAAACCATTTTAACCCTGTCAACTTGGTATTCATTGGAAAGCTCTCGCTGAGAACTCTCCGTTAAGTACCCATTTGCCAGGGTTGCACCTATTTTTCAGGTTTTTGCATCTTTTTGTATTGGCCAATTAGCCACCAGCAGCACGAGGGTTAACCCATTCATGCCTGGAAATCTACTTGACCAGTGACGTCTGGACCTGTCATACTTTTGAAAATAACTTTGCAATGAAGCATGAATTTGTAAAATATTTTAAGGACAGTTGTAGATAGAGTTCTGATGAACAATTTTCCTTCAAATATTTTCTATATATTGCTTTTGTGAGAGATATCACTAAAATTGTCAGGCAGATCTGGCTGCTACATGCATGAGTGGGTGTGAGCTTGAATACCCATTCTAATAAAGCTAGGGACATACAATGGATGACTAGGTTTCTTTAAATTGTTATATTTCTGCCCCTTAAAGTGGCCACAATGTTATGTTTAGGTGCTGCTTCGAGGTACTTTTAGTGTATTGAGCTCTACTTTACTAGTCATTTTGGCCAGAGAATCACATGACCAACTTTCACAAATTCCAACATAGAAGGACATGCAGGCTCTAGCAATGCTTAATGAGAAACAACGAAAAATGTCTCCCTTGATAAGGTCAAGAAAAAAATAGTTTGTTTCCTGTAACGGTCTGAAAAAATAGGGTAGGTAGGTCGATAAAAAATGTTTTTTTGCATTTTTTTTTAAGTCAAAAATGTGTGCTTCATGCACGTTTTAGGTAGATTGGGAGTTGGGAGGGCGCAAAAAAATCAAGGGTAGGGATTTTGTTGAATAAAGAATTGTTAGGGTAGGGTTACAGGAAACAAACAACTTTTTGTAGGCCTAAGTGCAGCTCTAGTGTTAACCCATTCATACCTGCATAGCCCCAAAAACCCCAGCTTCTTTGGTGATGATTTCTTGACCAAAATGACAAAAAGATTGATCTTTTTAAAAGATAATTTCAAAACTATCATAGATTTCAGAAGAAGCTAAATTGAGCTCTATGTATAAATGGGTTAAGATAGAAAAGCCTCTTGACATCTTAGTCATTTTCTTTTTGCTTGAAATTTGAGCAACAACTCTGTTACTTGGAGAAATTATAGATACATGAATCTCTCTTCCTGTTCATAAGTGCTGTTTTAGGTTGTTATTGTACAACATAAATGCCTCTTGGCGGTTCAGGCGTTTTATTTTTGCATAAAATTTGGCGAAGTACTTATTTTAGCAGAGATTATAGATACCTGAATCTTACTTCCTGTTTATAAGTGCCGCTAATAGTTATTTATCAATGTAAATGCCTCTTGGCGGCTCTTTTTACATGCAATTTAGCTAAGTACTCTTTTATTTGCAGAGATAAAAAATGCTAGATTCTGATTTTCTTGTACTAAGTGCCAGTCAGGGTTGCTCTTTATAGAAGACTTCAGTAGTGTCAGACATCATGTCCTTTTGCATGAAATATGTCAAAATATCAAGTTCTTAGCAAAAACAATAATACCTAACTTTTAAATTGTTAACCCTTTTATGCTGAGATCCCTATCCCACATGGCTTGCACTCTTAACTATCATAGACTCCAGAAGGGAGGGTCCATGTCCAGGGTCTTAGCCAGGATTCTAAAAGTGCTTGTACGAAACACCAATTCCCAAATTTCTGCCCATCCAGAATTAGCAACTAGTCTACTTTAAATCCTTATACCAACTAAATTGTAGTAAGTCAAAAAGGGTAATTTACACACAGCCATGTCCCAGAAAATGGTTTATTAGGGAAATATTTGGTTGTTACCCCCTTACAACAAAAATTGAAAATTCTTGAAAATAGAAATGTTCGCCTGTCCTTTGGACAGTAGGAAACTACCTGTCGAAAAAAGACAGGCTGGATGGGTCCTGGTTAGGTCCCTGCCTATGCCCCTATCCCGCATGGTTTGCATTCAGAACTCTCATGTGCTGGTTTTCTCTCTTGCAGGATGGGTAACGTCGCGTGTGATCGTTTCCTGATGGTGTACGATCTGCGTGTGAACCGGGCCATCGCGCCCATGCAGGTCCCCATCGAGCCATTCTTCCTGAGATTCGTG
Source organism: Maea johnstoni (assembly GCA_963942565.1). Taxonomy (NCBI): domain Eukaryota; kingdom Metazoa; phylum Annelida; class Polychaeta; order Spionida; family Magelonidae; genus Maea; species Maea johnstoni. Next base: position 27,698,587 of record OZ012696.1, read on the forward strand.
CCAACATACTCAAACAGAATCTGCGTCGTCTCACAGGTAAGGCAACACAGCAAACAGAAATAATGCTGCGGCCAAGAACCCTTTATGCTTAGTGCTCTCCTTTAAAAGTCTTACATTATCTATGCCACTTGATGGTTAAGGAACAACTTTGAAATTATTTAGGGAAACATGAATGTTGACTTTAAACAACTTTCTCAGGTAAGCTGAAAAATAATGTCAAGCCTTGTACAGCCACTAAAGATATGTCGTATGAGCTTTTTCTTCTCCTACATTTCAAGTACGTGGAAAAGTTATATCAAGTCCAGTAAGTAGGTCATATATGTCCAGCGTGCAATATAACCGCTTGCCCCGTTGTAAATTGCAATTGAACTCAGCAAAAGATGGCAATCGGCCATGCAGAACAAGACCCTAACTTGCCCCGCTTGGCAAGTAATGTTATGGGCAGAGTTCTCGCAATGTAACTCACCTTTTATTTGACAGAGTGGCGGGGCAAGTGGAAGTGCCGACAAGGCAAGTTAACTTTAGGGGCTGCTTGCCCTGCTCAGCAAGTATAGTGTTTTGGAACCTGTGTTGCACCTGATGTCATATGGGTTTCTTCTGTTTTCGGGCTTGGCAGTTCCAGTATGTATGGATAAGATATCTCATATGTGTTTCCTCTGTTTTCAGGCTGGGCAGTTCCAGCTTCTGGAGGCGGGGGCGCTGTCCCAGGGGGCGCTGCTCATGTACCAGGTTCACACACAGGGGGCGCCACTCAGCTGGTTCGACATCTCCACATCGTGCCAGGCCATGGCATTTGGAGACACAGCAGGTCAGAATGATAGTGCATTAGGCCAAAAGAGAAGTTTTTTGTTTCATCTAACCCTACCCTAATAGGTCTCTACTTAAATGAACCCTACACTTAGGTTTTTTCTGCCCTTCCAACTCTCAATCAACGTAAATGTGCATAAAACACACATTTTTGAACAAAAATAATAAAATAGAAAAATCTATTGACCTACCTACCCTATTTTTTTCGGAACGTTACAGGAAACAAACAATTGTTTTTCTAGGCCTTACAATATTTCACTTAATGATCCGTCCAAGAACTACAATCTCGTTAAAAAACAGGGTGTAAAAGCTCAGCATGAATGTGAAGTTCTAGAATAAATTGCCGTTTTTATATGGATTTGAGAGCACTTCCAGATAGGGTGTGTGCAAACCCCAATGCTCTTGTTTTCTGAAGTAGAATTTTTCTTTCTTTCCTCCAGGTTCCTTGCATCTCTTCGCTGGCACCCCTCACCCAGTGTATAATACTTACTCCCGTCCAACTGAGTTTCCACAGCTTGTTGTAAGTACTCTGAACTGGTGCCTTGTCTCAGCGGGATATCAGTTCCCTGCTCACTTAAATGGTGGGAATAACTGTATGAAATAGTAGCAGCAACCATAGAAGTGAAAGTATCAGTAGTTTTAATAGTATAGTAGTAGTTGTAGTAGCAGTAGTAGTAGCAGTAGTAGTTATAGTAGCAGTAGTAGTAGTAGTTGTAGTAGCAGTAGTAGTAGTAGTAGTAGTAGTAGTAGTAGTAGTAGTAGTAGTAGTAGTAGTAGTAGTAGTAGTAGTAGTAGTAGTAGCAGCAGCAGTAGTAGTAGTAGTAGTAGTTGTAGTAGCAGTAGTAGTAGTTGTAGTAGCAGTAGTAGTTGTAGTAGCAGCAGCAGTAGTAGTAGTAGTAGTAATAGTAGTTGTAGTAGTTGTTGTAGATGTAGATGTAGTAGTTGTACTTAGTCGTATTAGTAGTAGTGGTAGCAGTAGTACTGTATATGTAGTAGTAGTAGTAGAAGTAGCTTCAGCCAAAATCTGCCGGCTGTTTACAGTTATTATATTTACAGTATTCTATTGATAAATTATTTATCACTCTATTGTCAAATGAATGAAATTATATCCTCATCATTATTTCAGCCAATGAATCATCCGCCGATGGACATCAACAATGAGCTCTTGTCGTATGGTCACATTCCGCTACAGTTCCCGCCGGCCGGACAGCCCCTGCTCTCTGATTGGCCCGAGGAGTACTGCCAGAAACAATACAGGTAAATACGCTTTTTGTTTCCAGAGCATCTACAATGTTCCAAATCCCTGCAGTAGTGAAATTGTGTAGTCCATAGTTAACGGTTGCTTGATATTTGTACTATTATTTTTCATTATTTTTCAGGAAGCCCCGTCCCATTGACAGTGAGATTCTGCGGAGATGATTCAGAACATCGGTTTTGCTCCGAATCCCTGCAACAGTGAAATTGTCCATAGTTGACAGTTGCTTGATATCTGTACTATTATTTTTTAATGCACCAAACTTGACAGCTGTTTAATATTTTTCATTATTTTTCAGGAAGCCCCGTCCCATTGACAGTGAGATTCTGCGGAGATGATTCAGAACATCGGTTTTGCTCCGAGTCCCTGCAACAGTGAAATTGTCCATAGTTGACAGTTGCTTGATATCTGTACTATTATTTTCAAATGCACCAAACTTGACAGCTGTTTAATATTTTTCATTATTTTTCAGGAAACCCCTTCCCATTGACAGTGAGATTATGCGCTCGGTGAAGATGGTTCAGAATATCGGTTATGCTCCGAATCCCGGGAACTGGCACCGTAATCAGGTTCCGTACAAGCTGCCCACCAGTAGCCACAAGGGCCACCAGAGGAAATCTAGCGTGCCAGAGTCTCCTATCGGGCGAGGTACTGAATAGACAGTTTTGGTTATAGCTAGGGATTGTCCAATTTATCAGACATTCCGATTAATCGCTTGTTCAACCTGTGATTTTGATGATCGATTGCAATTTCATAAGATCGAATATTTTTAAAGTCTTTTGAAATAATTGAATCAGCCTATAAAGGCATAAGAAGGCTTTACTGTGGCAAGCCAGTAGTAAATGATTTAGAAAAAGTATTTTTGAGGGCTACCTTTAAAAGTAAATTATTAAAGCAACTACTTTTTAGACAGGTGGTCTCTTATCTAGGTTTGACTGCATTTTCCAGATGAGGTTTGAATATCAAGGAATGCTCAGGATTTTCCCCATTAAATTCTCTGAAATTCCTCAGAAGTCTTGGCCTATTATAATTTATATATATATTTATACATATATATAGAGGGAGAGAAAGAGAGAGAGATTATCGATTTTATTTTATTATTTGCTGTGTTCCAGGCGAAGACCCGTTTGTGTCGGTGCCCAAGCACTACAGGAAGGTGGAAATCAAGTACTCCAAGCTGGGGGTGGAGGACTTCGACTTTCGTCACTACAACAAGACAAACTACGCCGGCCTCGAGACGCACATTCCAAACGCATACTGCAACTCCATGTTACAGGTCAGTCTCGAATAATCTCTATCTGAGCCTATTTATGCTCTAAAGCTACATATGCTTTATAGGGCCTCCGGGGAGATCCTTACCATTGGGCTGAGTTACCCTTTAAATGAAGATTATTATTATTATTATTATTATTAATATTATTATTAATATCATCGTTATTATTAATATTTTTAGTATTGTCATTATAAATATTATTTTTATTATTATTATTATTAATATTATTATTATTATTGTTATTATTATTATTAATATTATTATTATTATCATCATTATTATTATTATTATTATTATTATTATTAATTTTATCATTAGTACATAAGTGTTAGTATTATTATAATTGTTATCATTATAGAGTTCTGACTTTGTCAGTATTTTCATAAAACATGGGCCACCCTCAACCAATAAAAATTATTATTATTTAAAAATGTCCCAAATTACTGAGAATTTACAGTATGAGCTTGTTTTGTTTTGTTGCAGATGCTGTATTTCTTGGAGCCGCTGCGTGTGACCCTGAAGTCTCACTTGTGTGACAAGGAGTTCTGTCTGACGTGTGAGCTGGGACAGCTCTTCCACATGTTCGACATACAGAAGGGCAAAACCTGCCAGGTAAGGTGTCTCATACAGTAGTTTCCAGAAATTAACCCATTTACACTCAGAGCGGCCAAAAGAGACCTGGGGCCGACTGCACAAAGAATCTTAAGTCAAATCTTAGCTTTAGTGTTTGTCTTCAACAAACAAAAAATCTTACGTCAACAATTACAACAATAGCAATCAAGTTAGTTTTTGACTTAAGTTTATTTGTGCAGTCGGCCCCTGACGATTTTGGAAATATTTCCTTTACAAAAGCATTTTTTGGAAAATATTTGAAAGAGAAATGTTGATCAGAAGACAAACAACAAATCTCCTTCAAATATTTTGTGAAATTTCGCTTCATTCCCAAGTTATTTTCAAAAGTATGAAAGTAGCAGACGGTATTTCGAGAGGAACTCTTGAGTGTGAATGGGTTAAGCAAAAAAACTAGATATCCTTACTGTTTGGCAAATTTGTAGACCCTAGTCGTACTGTGGGCATACTATTTCTCATAAAAATCTATAAAAACAAAATTTTAGGAACTGCGGTCCTGTTTTGATGTCCCCCTTATTCAAATGGTCATTGTTTAACCTAACAAGAACAATATTTTTCAATGTTACAATTCTTGAAAAATTGCATTATCATTGAAATATTTCCTTTTGTGTTAGACTGTTTACACTCCAAATGCAAGTATGTCAAACTACAACAATTCATTATAGCTTTATTGAGTCTCTCTTAAACCTAGATCATGCGTTAAACCCCCATTGTATGAACAAAGTTTGAAATACTTAAAGGAAGCAATCAGATGTGCCCCAACTGTACCTTCCTTCAAGTTCCTCGATACCTTAAAGCAATGTACTCCACTACTTTGTGACCATGGGGCCCTCAGGCTACTTGTAAACATGTCAGAGGGGTTTTATTATTGTTGTTGTTGTTGTTGTTGTTGACCTATGTCCTGGTATTCTACCTCATGTGCTTCCCTCTCTGTAGGCCAGCAACTTTCTGCGAGCGTTCAGGACGATCCCGGAGGCCTCTGCCCTCGGTCTCATCCTGGGAGATGCTGAGGAGTCGCTTGGGAAGTGCAACTTTCCTCGACTCATTCAGAGCTTCAACCGCTTCATTCTGCAGCAGATCCACTCTGTAAGTACTCTTTAACCCATTAATACTCACAGCGACCAAAAGCAGCCTAACAATTTTAATGATATCTTGCAGGCAAAAGCAAAGTCAGGAAAGTATTTGATGGAAAAATGACCATAAGAACATCACCTACAACTCTCCTTAAAATATTTTGTAAAACCATTCTCAATTTCAAAGTTTATTATTGACAGAAGTATCATAGATCCAGACGACAATTTCTGGAGAAACTTAAGTATTAATGGGTTAAATCTTAAATCTTCAGAAAATGGTCTTAATCTGCCATCATTATCAAAGCTTCAGTTGCTTTATTCTACAAACTTGGCCCCTAACCTGGGAACATTTGTATCTAAGATTGATTTTTCAGCCGTACCGAGAACATCCTTATTGTCTCACCATGATTCATGTCAACTTTGTCTATTCTCTGTGATTGTAGGAGACAGTTGAGAGAGCCGTCTCCCCCCTCTCGCCAGCCCTGCTGACCCCCCCTCGTATAGAGATGCCCCCCGATGCCGGCCAGACCCCCAGTGCCGCCGGCGGCGACGAGCGACCCCCTAATCTCAAGCTGGACGCCACAAAAGGGGACACCGAGTCACAGGGATCTCCAACAAAGAGGTAAACAAAACGGACATGCACCATTATTCTTGTTCACAATGCAAAAGAGATAGCTATTCCCTAATATTTTAACAATATTTTCAATAACATTTTTGCAATAATGCTTTCCAGGGCACTTAATTTTGTTAAATTTAGCACTGTCAACTTTAACCCTTTCATACCTGGAGATCTACTTGACTAGTAGCAGTTTTGGCTGGTACGGGTATGAATGGGTTAAGAAGTTTGCTAGTAAATACTTAAACCCCCTTGTGCAATGAAGACCTTGCAGCAGATATGTTGATTTTATTCTACTAAACATTGCTTCAATAACATATATAATACAATTCAGAATCAGCGTCAGAATTATTTAAAAATTCATGTCAAACAAACCCATGGATAATGTCAAAAAAATAAGCCAAGCACATCAATGACCCACCTAGCTTTCGATTCTAAGTTACATTTCTCTGTAATGTAAACGATACAAGGGCCCTGCTTGGTCTTAGTCTCCTAGTGATGTCACACTGAGACAAGGTTCGACAAAATTCAAGATACCTGGGATAGCCAGGTCTTCACTGTAGCGCAACATGGCTTTCTACCCATTGTTTTATTCATCTAAGCAGGAATTCAATGTTTTCATATTGTAGTGCGCCTCAGGAGACAGTGATCAGCAAGTGTTTCGGGATGGACGTACACCCCCCCCCCCCCCCCCCCAAATATATATATATAAATATATATATATATATACATAAATATATATATATATATATACATATATATATATATATATATATATATATATATATATATATATATATATATATATATATATATATATATATATATATATATATATATATATATATATATATATGTATATATATGTATATATTAGCAGTGACAGTTATACAGTACAAACATTTAATTTTGTTTTTTGTTTTGTTGTAGTGCACCTCAGGAGACAGTGATCAGCAAGTGTTTCGGGATGGACGTACACCGCCCCCCCCCCCCAAATATATATATATATATATATATATATATATATATATATATATATATATATATATATATATATATATATATATATATATATATATATATGTATATATATGTATATATTAGCAGTGACAGTTATACAGTACAAACATTTAATTTTAATTTAATACTGTTTTGTTGTAGTGCACCTCAGGAGACAGTGATCAGCAAGTGTTTCGGGATGGACGTCCAGCAGACGTTCCGCTGCCGCTGCGGCGAGACGTTCCGCTGCTGTTAGTGTAGGGATTGAATGTTTTCATATTTTGTTGTAGTGCACCGCAGGAGACAGTGATCAGCAAGTGTTTCGGGATGGATGTTCAGCAGACGTTCCGCTGCCGCTGCGGCGAGACCATGACCAAGCAGGCCAATCAGAGCCTTGTTAATCTCGTCTACCCCAACTGCTCACAGCCAGGTACGTCACGCCTACCTTCTCTGCCTAAAAAGGATATTTTAACTTTTAAATTTTGGGTTCATATTTCATTCTTAGCTAATTCATACCTTTATAGTAACCAGAGAAGACCAGTGATAATTTTTGAAAAACATATATGAGAAATATCTGAAGGGTGATTGTTCATAAGGACTGGAGATTGGAGAAGTAGTGTTCAGTGATGTGTGAACTCACATTTTGGTCTCTTGGCTCGATTAATTAACCCTTATACTGCTGGTGGCGAATTTGGCCAATATCAAATGATGCAAAAATCTGAAAATGACCGAAACCCTGGCACATGGGTACTCATCTGAAAGTACTCAGCGAGAGCTATCTAATTAATACCAACATGATAGGGTTTAGATGATTTTCAAAAATCTTTGCATCCTTGTGCTTTGGAAGGGTTAACTATTTCAGTTATATCTAGATATCAAGGCTGACTGCATGTAGCGTCATCACACCAATGTGTGAAAGAGGCTTCAAAGTGTTCACCAGGCCAAATCCAACTTGCACTGTTAACCCATTTACACTCAGAGCGGCCAAAACAGGCCTGACAATTTTGGAAATATTTCACTTACAAAAGCATTTTCTGGAAAACATTTGAAGGAGAAATGTTGAACAGAAGCCATACAATAATTCTCCTTCAAATATTTTGTGAACTTTCACTTTGTTCCCAAGTTATTTTCATAAATACGAGAGTAGCAGACGATACTCTCTAGAGGAACTCTAAGTGTGAATGGGTTAAACTTAGCAAAGGTTTGGTTAGCATGACAGGTCAAGCCTTTGAGGTAATTCCTGTATTGATTATTTTATATTGCGACTTACGGCCAGGTAAATCAGTCTCACTTTTTGTGGCCAAAAAGGCTATTCTAATAATAATAATTTCATTTTTGAGTTCATATTTTATTCTTAGCTAATTCCCAGCTGTAGTACCCAAAGATGACCAGCGATCTCGGTGATAAATCTCTAAAAACTTATTTTGGAAATATCTAAAAGAGACTGGAGAAGTAGTGTTGAAGCACCACTAATGGACAATAATATGTGAACTCACACTATGGTCTCTTGGCTCGATTAATCATGATTTTCCCCAAGCTGAGTGAGCAGTCAAATATTTGCCAGGTATTTGTATGGACGTTTATAGGTTCTTTGTGTATGTAAGTGAACCATGAGGTCTCTAATTTGTGATGTGTATTATTTCAGGCACACAGCAGAAGCCGACGGTGCGTCAGACGTTCAGCAATGTGCTCAAGTACAGCATGTGCGTGGAGCAGACCACACAGGCCTGGTGTAACAAGTGTGAACGCTACCAGCCTCACGTAAGTCACTCCACTCTCTCTTTGTAACACGCTACAATACCTATTGAGGGTGCCCAACTGTTGCATTATGCGCCAGTGGCTACAGAGGCTGCAAAACGTACGACAAGAGAACCCCATTTACCACAGTTTAACTCGGAATTTTCAGGAAACATGACCAAATGATTCTTTTAGATGTTTCACTTGCATTTTAAAATACAGATTTTACTTTGAAAATGCATAAACACCATTTATTGATACCACCTTTTGATTGATATAGGTCTTCATTATTGGTACAAAGTTGATATGGTAGAGCAACCTGGTGACAATATTCAAACTGATTTTTGCACGCAGCTTTGACCGAAAGTTGCTGTGCTCCAGGACCAATTGTTTGTGCAATAAGGAAAAAAATAAGGAAAAACAATGTGTGTCTCATTTTTGTGAAAAAAACTATATTCATACTCAGTAAAAGGGGTAGGTTTTATGGTATGATAAAACAAATATGATAAGGCATACTGTATGCTTTGTTAACCTTTATTCACATCTTGATATTTCAGGTCCAGGTTCGAGATCTGAAGAATCTTCCCAACATCCTGGCTCTGAACTGTCAGTTGGAGACGGAGAGGGACCTGGAGTTCTGGAAGGCCCAGGAAGAGGTCAGTACAAACCTTCAGCTTTAACCCATTCACACTCAGACCAGCCAAAACAGGCTTGACAATTTTGGAAATATTTTTCTAACAAAAGCATTTTTTAGAAAATATTTGAAGGAGGAATGTTGACCAGAAGTCAAACAACAACTCTCCTTCAAATATTTTGTGAACGTTTGCTTTATTCCTAAGTTATTTTCAAAAGTACGAAAGTAGCAGACGATACTTTCTAGAGGAACTCTGAGTGTGAATGTGTTAACCTATTAATGTTTAACCCTTATGCTGCTGGTGGCTAATTTGGCCATTACAAAAAGTTGCGAAAATCCTGGAAAATGATTGAAACCCTGGCATGTGGGTACTCATCTGAAAGTACTCCCTGAGAGCTGTCCAATGAATACCAGCATGACAGGGTTTACTTGGTTTTCAGAAATCTTTACGTCTTTGTGCGTTGGACGAAAGTAGCCTCAGCTTTGGAAGGGTTAAAGGTACTTCGGACATTCTCGTCTGGAAACATACTACTTATGACAACAACTTGGGAATTAAGAATCATCATTCAAAAAATTTGAAGGAGAGTTGTTATGTTATGATTAACATTTTTCCATCAAATGCGTTCATTCATGCATGATCTCTTCTACACGTATAATAAATAATAATGATGAAAATGATGATAATGATAATAATACTAATAATAATAGTAATAATAATGAAGATGTATTATTTCAATTCATGAGGACCCAGTATTTAGAGTTTATCGTGAATTTTGTGGTGTATTATTTCAGTTTGTGAGTACCCATTATTTATAGTTGATTGTGAATTTTGAGGTATATTATTTCAGATCGTGAGGACCCAATATTTAGAGTTTATTGTGACTTTTGTGATGTATTATTTCAGTTCGTGAGGACCCAGTATTTAGAGTTTATTGTGACTTTTGTGATGTATTATTTCAGTTTGTGAGAACCCAGTATTTATAGTTGATTGTGAATTTTGTGATGCATTATTTCAGTTTGTGAGGACCCATTATTTATAGTTGATTGTGAATTTTGAGGTATATTATTTCAGATCGTGAGGACCCAATATTTAGAGTTTATTGTGACTTTTGTGATGTATTATTTCAGTTCGTGAGGACCCAGTATTTAGAGTTTATTGTGACTTTTGTGATGTATTATTTCAGTTTGTGAGAACCCAGTATTTATAGTTGATTGTGAATTTTGTGATGCATTATTTCAGTTTGTGAGGACCCATTATTTATAGTTGATTGTGAATTTTGAGGTATATTATTTCAGATCGTGAGGACCCAGTATTTAGAGTTTATTGTGACTTTTGTGATGTATTATTTCAGTTTGTAAGGACCCAGTATTTATAGTTGATTGTGAATTTTCTGATGAATTATTTCAGTTCGTGAGGACCCAGTATTTAGAGTTGATTGTGAATTTTGTGATGTATTATTTCAGTTTGTGAGGACCCAGTATTTAGAGTTTATCGTGAATTTTGTGATGTATTATTTCAGTTCGTGAAGACCCAGTATTTAGAGTTTATCGTGAATTTTGTGATTTATTACTTTAGTTCGTGAGGACCCAGTATTTAGAGATGAACGACCCTGCCACTCAGATGATGAACATGAGAACTCAGAACACGAGGATGTGTCGCTATGGCAACGGCTGCACTCGCAAAGATTGTAAATTCAGGCATGAAAATGACGAAGAAAGAATAGTTCAGTAAGTAGCATAAAATTTATTCTCTATTCTCATTATTTATTTTATTTGATATGCTTGAATGTTAGATATAATATGATGAACTCAAACATGATAAATTTGGGCATCAAAATCAGTAAGTAAGAATGGCTCAGTAAGGCCTAAAAAATGTGTTTGGTTCCTATTACCATACCCTACCCAGTTTTTGTCCCCTACCCAAAAGTTTTTTTTCCAATCCTGACGAAAAATTAACTGTTCCTACATAAAACAGCCACACCGTCCTTATCAATTCTCCAACCATTATATTATCAATTTCTGGATGAACAGAAGTACAATTACTGCATTTAAAGACCATTACAATAAGGCAAACTTTTATTGAAGCCATCCAAATTCAGGGAATCGTGTAAGTCAAAGAAAAAAAATCCCTACCCACCCTACCTATATTTTTTCGGGATATAATAGGAACCAAACACTTTTTTTTTTGGCCTAATGAATTGTGCAAAAAGATTGTAAATTCATTTTTGCTAGGCATCTAGTATATCTCCATGTCCAACCTTGGATGAAGAAAAGAATGGATATGTAGCGAGAGACCAATTACTATATGCCCTATAGTTACATGCTGGACTCATGCCAGGAGTACTAGCGCGAGGTCACGTGGGAACAAGGACCAATCAGGGCTCTCGCATCGATTACATTACAGAGAAACCTTATCTCCACCACCAGCTGGGGGTGCCCAGAGCACCAATTAGCGGCTATTAGTTGACACTGGTTGAGGCTAGCATGTTCAGGTTGACCGGCTGGTTTCGTATCCACTTGTGTTTGGTCATCTAAGGTCCAACATAGCAAGTCTATCCAGAGGAGTATGTAAATCTCTGTGGAGTGATAAATCAAATTAGGTTGAAACTTAATTAGAAATATTCTATGGTTATGGTTATTCTATGGTTAGAAAGATAATGCCAGAAGAGCTAGGGCATTTTGGGATGCACAAGGTGTGCAATGGTTAAACTTGGTTATATTAACCCTTATGCTGCTGGTGGCTACTTTGGCCAATACAAAATGATACAAAAACCTGAATAATGACTGAAACCCTCGCAAATGGGTACTCGTCTGATAGTACTCAACGAGAGCTATCCAATGAATACCAACATGACATGGTTTAGATGGTTTTCAAAAAATCTTTGCATACCCGTCTTTGGGACGAAAGTAGCCTCCAATGCTGAGGCTAATTTCGTCCAAAGCACAAGGATGCAAAGATTTTTGAAAACCATCTAAACTCTGTCATGTTCGTATTCATTGGATAGCTCTTGTGGAGTAGTCAAATGAGTACCCACATGCCAGGGTTTCAGTCATTTCTCATTTTTTTTGCCTCATTTTCTATTGGCCAAAGGGTTAAACGGCTCTATGATGTTGATTGATTTGCATGTTTCTGGGAGATCCAGAAGGAGCTGATTTGGCCAATACAAAATGATACTAAAACCTGAAAAATGACTGAAACCCATGGCACTTGGGTACTCATCTGATAGTACTCGGCGAGAGCTGTCCAATGAATACCAACAATGCAGGGTTTAGATGGTTTTCAAAATATCTTTGCGTCCCCATCCTTTGGACGAAAGTAGCCTCATTATTGGTAGGGTTAAAGATCTCTATGACGTTGATTGGTTTGTGTGTTTCAGGGAGATCCAGAAGGAGCTGATTGACCACATCCCGGCCTACGGCTGGCTTCCCATTGGTCTAGCCATGAAGCTCGGCCCCGACGGACAGGTCGACATCAGAGAATATCATGACGAGGTAGGCTTAGCACACAAGGCCTGTCATTGGTTAAAATCTTTCTAATTTTGATAAATTGATATTTATTTTCGATTTTGATTATTACGATTTGATATTTATTTTCGATTTTGATTATTATGATATGATGCGTTGTTGGTGGTACAAGTCAAAACTGTTCCTTAACCCACCAAGGCTTAAGAGTTCCTACAGAAATTGTCTTCAGGATCTTAGCTTCAAAAGTAACTTTTGAATTGAGAACTACAGAATGATTTTCCAAAATATTTCAAGGAAAGTTGTTCGTAATCTTTTGATAAACATTTCTCCATCAAATATTTTTTTCCTAAGTTTGATTTTGCCTACAGAATTTCATTAATATTGTAAGGTTGCTTTTGGCAGCTTTACTCACCTGTGATAGTATACGTTTTTGTTATCCGTAGAATATATTGGATTGATCTTGTAAGCTTTTGATTGGTCGATTCCTTTACCTCATTCCCTGCTGTTCTGTGCTGTTTTCAGGAGGAGCTGCCTAACAACCCTCCGGACGACTACACATACTACGAGTTGCATGGTAACGTGTGCCACGTCAAGGAGCCGAAGACGGGAGGCAGTCTCGTGACCGCCATGAAGGTGGGCGAAACCTACCATCAGCGCAAGGAGAAGGTCACCTGTACTCAGTGGTACCTCTTCAACGACTTCGCCATCACACCCATCGAGCGCGTAAGTAATGAACTTAATAATAATAATAATAATGATAATAATAGTAATAATAATAATAATAATAATAATTCTGCCATTGTGCGGCTATTTTGTGACTAACAATTAAAGGGGTGGAGGGAACAAGAGTACCCGACCACCACCTAACCCCCAGTCAATGGCAACTTTTTCGCATGGCAGGATTCAGTGGAAAATCATAAGTGGTAATGTAGACCTGGGAGCTATTCATCTTCACCATTAGACCATTTCCGCCACCTTTATCTTAGTTTGGAATAAATGTATAATATCGAATCTCAGCACTGGTTATAAAATGCACCTATAAAAAGTGACCTGCATTTGCTTCACTATAGTTTGTTTTATAATTTGATCTTGCTTTTTCAGAACGAGGGAACACATTTCCGCCTGGACTGGAAAGTGCCGTGTATCGTGTATTTCATCCGCCGCAAACTCAAGACCTGGCAAGATCTGACCAGTAGGCATTTTCAATTATGCAAATTATTTTCAATTATTTATAAAAATTTATATATATTTTCAATCATTCAAATTGAATGTTGTCATTCATATAATCAATATCTATTATCTTTTGGATGTATTTTTAAAATCATAATTTTCTTTTTTTCAATTGCTAAAAATTAGATAGTCATCCCTAATGTCCTTTGAGGGAGTATTGACATCTTTTCTGGTGACCTCCCACCTATGATATGGTTAAAACTTTGACTAAATCACCTTCTAAACAACACCAAATTCATCAGGTCATCTTTGTCAATTTCTCCATGTTGATGATAAATCTACATGTATTCTCTCTCTCTCTCCAGTCGTCAATCCTGTGACGTCGTCAGTCCTGCTGGACACAACTTCTATGGTGACCCCTAGGCGGCGCCACGTGATGTTCACGCCGCTGGCGGACGATGAGCTGCCGAAGGAGGGCGACCTGGTGGGTCTGGACGCGGAGTTCGTCACGCTCAACCAGGAGGAGGCAGAGCTCAGGAGCGACGGCACGCGATCCACCATCAAGCCGTCGCAGATGTCCGTCGCACGAATCACCTGCATCAGGGGGTAAGATACTTATACACATTGGAATGAAAAAAAAAATCTTTAAAAATAAAAATTAAATGGTTAGAAAAAAAAAGTTTTTTTTTTTTTTTGAAGTACCGTGGCATGAATGACCTGCATCAGGGGGAAGGTTACTTATACTTATTGGAATTAATAAAACAAGATTCTTTGAAAATAATAAAAAAAATCAGAACATTTACACTATGCACTGTGGCTGAGCTTCTAGCCTAGAGGTGATCACCCTTCTACACATGTGTACTCATCTGAGAGTACTCGGCGAGAGCTATCCAATAAATACCAGCATGACAGGGTTTAGATGGTTTTCAAAAGATTGTGTCCTTGTGATTTGGACGAAAGTAGCCTCAGCATTGGAAGGGTTAAGGTGTTATGCTGATGGCTGATGTCTTGGTCTTAGCTGATTTCCCCTCTTGTTTTTGATTTTCAGACAGGGACCATTGGAAGGGGAGCCGTTTGTGGATGACTACATATCAACTCAGGAGCAGGTAAGCCATCTCTACTCCTTATTCTACTCCTTGCTTGAGTCTCGGCCAGTAGGGTGTCTAGCACCTAGGGCTATCACTGATATAAAAAAGTTGTTTCTTTGATTATCTAAAGAAAGGTTTTCTGTATGTCAAATTGATTTGATTTGAATATGATTCCATTCAATTCTAAGCCTTTTCAAGTGTCAAATATTAGTAGTTAGATAAAATCTTAAATCTATTCTTGCTTTGGGATCACCTTGACAAGTGTCGTCTGGAGCTATAAATCTAAGAATTACTTTGAAATTAAGCATAAATTGAAAAAATATTTTCAACAATTAGTAATTTCTGATTCACATTACTCTGAAAATTTACCTTTTTAAAGGGGTATCACCTAAAAAGCCTATCGGTTTTGGGGGTTACAAGCATGAACTGCTACACTATGCGAAGCGCTAATTGTCGCTTCTCGCGCGCACTGGCCTTTCCCACGGAGCACCTGATGACGCTCACCCAGCTCATGCACCTGTCTTGCGGACCGCCTAATAATGCTAGCCCAATTGCCGTTATGTGAAGGCTTGGCGCTGCTTGGCCAACACATGGCACAGGTAGTTATAGAGTTAATCATAAACTCTATAACTACCTGTGCACAACATTGCACAACTTATTTTAACCCATTAATAATGGGTTAAAATAAGTTGTGCAATGTTTGATACGTCATTATTGTTTATGTTGTTGTTGTTTGTTTTAGGTGGTTGATTACCTGACCCAGTTGGATATGTTATTATTATTGTTTATGTTGTTGTTGTTTGTTTTTAGGTGGTTGATTATCTGACCCAGTTCTCTGGTATCAAGCCGGGCGACCTGGACGCGAACATCTCGTCCAAGCACCTGACGACCCTCAAGTCCACCTACCTCAAGCTGCGCTACCTGGTGGACGTGGGCGTAGTCTTCGTCGGACACGGACTCAAGAAGGACTTCAGGGTCATCAACATCATCGTAAGTTACAAATACTACATTGTACAGACTTTAGGGTCATCAACATCATCGTAAGTCACAAATATCATACAATATTCCAATTGGGAGTCACATAATGAATAAGACACTGGTGTTGGTATGATTTACCAAGGGTTTTGCTTGGCAGGAGGATAATATATAACATAACATGGACGTTGAGGTAGTCTTCGTCGGACACAGACTCAAGAAGGACTTCAACATCATCGTAAGTTCAAATTACAAATGTTGTACAGTACAGGTGAACTTGGATATGACAGACCACTGGACGGACGATATGCTTCGTCCCAGTCCGATGCATATCAAGTATTCGTCATATGTATACGACGGATTTTGCATATGCGAACCAATTTTCCTGGTCCCATTGAGTCTGTCATATCCAAGTTCACCTGTATAACCCTTATGCTGCTAGTGACTACCTTGGCCAATACAAAATTATGCAAAAATACTGAAAAATGATTGAACCCCTGGCACATGGGTACTCATCTGAGAGTACGCAGTGAGGGCTTTCCAATGAATCCAGCACTGGAAGGGTTAAGCCTGTATACTGTATTATTGGTTTTTCTTTGCTAGGTTCCCAAGAATCAGGTGATTGATACAGTGGAGATGTTCCACATGCCGAGGCAGAGGATGATCTCACTCAAGTTCCTAGCATGGTACTTCCTGGGTAAGTACCTCATTTATCATATCATCACTAGTAGAGCCATCAGCGTGTATGTGGTAAAAAAGCCACAATAAAAGAATACCAAAATCCTCCTAGAACAGCCTTTCAAAGAACCCTTTTCACTGGACCTCGCTTTGCTTCTCCTTCACAGGGGCCATGTGAGACAGTTGCCGGTGACTCGGGGTTAGGCGGTGATTTTTGCCGGGTTTCCCATCAGTTATAACTGGCTAGTCATGATTTTGACTTTAATATTGCACAAATGTAACGAAAAATAAATAAATTAAAAAAGAAAAAAAGCTTCCTTCACTTCGCTTCAGGCATGGCGCAATATGGCACATATGTGATGAAAAAAATCTTCATTCGCCTCAGGCATCAATATCCAGTGGACGAAGACGAAAAACAGAATTAATTAATTCCTTCTCGTTGGTTTCAGGCATCAACATCCAGTCGTCGACCCACGACTCGACCGAGGACGCGCGTACGGCACTGAAGCTGTACCACAAGTATCTGGAGCTGACCAAGGAGAGCAAGGACCACTTCCAGGAGGTCCTCAAGCAGATGTACGAAAAGGGACGCAAGCTGCAGTGGAAGATCCCCGACTCTGCCGGCGGCAACGGCGACGAGATGGAGATGTACAACGCCGGACCGTAGTTCTCTTCTCGGCCACCAGGGGGACCAAGAAAGGCAGCAGCAGCAGCAGCAGGTTTAATACGTTGACCGGACGATGATAGGTCGTCCGGGAAGCTAACACTATTATTGGAATTCCTCATCAAGAGTTTACTTTATGGGATGTTTACTACTACTACTAGATCACATTTTGACACATATCTTTTTGATAGTGTGTAGAAGACAGTTTTCCACTTTGATTATGTACATGGAGAAAATGTTGGAAATTCCCATAGTCTCCTAGCCATCTTGATAGTGCATATATAGGGTGTACTCTTCAACTATATAACAAGAAGGGAATTTACAACTATGTACAAGAAGGGAATTTACACATATAATATCTTCTTATGATTTCTTGATAGTGCTTTGGTAGTACTATTTGTAAACTTCATGTAAGTAAAAAATAAGGAGTTGATTATTTCCCTGTATAACTTAACAGTCTTGATTGTGTATAGGAAGCAATTCCATCTGAGGAATGAACTTGGAAAGAATGTCGATAGATCATATTTTCTCTGTAGAACTTGATGATAATATGTTTGTAGGACGCTCACCTCTAAGTATGTTGGTGGGAGGATTTCCCTGTGTATCTCCTTGCTGCCTTGATATAGCTAATAGGAAATCGTATTCCTTGTCGTCAGGAATGTACATGGAGAATAAATCACTAGATAATAATATTATATTTTTCTTGTGCGGTGGACACCACTGATTGTAACTTTCTGGTTTGTAGAACCAGTAGCATTTTTATGAATTTCACATAAAAATACAATGGCTACTGAGCAAGATTTCTTAGACTGTTTGTATGACCTTTTTCACTACTTATCCCATCTAACTCCTGTAGGGTATCGTGTTTGCTCTAGCAAGTGTATGATGTAGACAAGGAACTAAACCCTTCCAATGCTGAGGTTACTTTATCTGAAGCACAGAAAAAGCAAAAAATTATGAAAATCACCTTAACCCTGTCATGTTGGTATTCATTGGAAAGCTCTCGCCGAGCACTATCAGATGAGTACCCATTTGCCATGGATTTGGTGATTTCTCAGCTTTTTGTCATTTTTTCATGCTGACGAAATTAGAAGCCAGCAGCTAAAGTGTTAAGAGATGACTCTTAATGCATAGAAATCAAAGGTTTCTTTGCTACTGGGACCGGGTCACTGCCATTTCTTTTCTCGTAAGATTTGCTGTGGGTGCTTTTGTCACACTCGTAAATGTCTCAGTAAAGATATGGAATTGAAGAGATGAGTTTCAAGCTCTGCAATCTAAGTTATCTTTGGTTGGGGTAGAAATCATTGGATAGTCGACTTTCTCTCATCCCGATTGATCTCGCTGAAGGTGCTGTTGTTTCTGGTAAATGTCTAAATAAATATATCGAATGGGAGAGAAGATGAGTTTCGAACTGCAAAATTAAAGATTTCCATGCAGCTGATATTAATCAAGGGATTATCAGCATCTTTTCTGACTAACTTCACTTCAATCTCCTGCATAAATTTTTCTGAAAAAAAAGTCGCAGATTTTACAAAAATGGTCACATAGATTTGAATGGGTTAAGACGGACATTAATGGTATGGTTATAGAAGATGAGAGGAATTGACGTTTGTTTGTAGAAGGAAGGGGTTATTCTGTAAATGATCCATGACCGAAACACCCTGACTTTTGGTGTGAAGAAGGGATATAATTTTTTCAGCCCTTCTTTCAGTTTCAACGATTCAGCACAGCTTCTAGTTTTTGTGAGTTCCTCCACCACGCTTGGTTTGTTAGTTCGTAGAGTCACACAGTATTTAAAAGGGTACTCTTACTACTGGTTTACTTCAAATATCTTCAATTTTGTGAATGTTTCTAGTGTTATTCTATTTTCATAAAAATACTAAATATGTATATTGTTGTATTCACTTTTCTCTGAGATTGCTGTTCAACTGTATTACTTTGACACCTAAGATGACTTGTGTGTATGATTTATGAAGGATTATCATTAATTGGCGAGTTAAACTCAGTCATGCCATAGCTCCCGAAAATTACTTGACTATTTTGATAAAATGTTTTTGAATAATTCTTATTTAGGATAATATTTGCATGAGGAGTTTTGATCAAATTCTCAACACCTTTCTCAGAAATATGTACTTCGTAAAGCTGTCCTGGGGAGCCTGTTGAGAAGATGTGTACCGGGCTGGTGCGAGTGTATAAGTGAGGTGAATCCTAACTCACTAGCCCTAAGAGACCCAGGGACCCTGAATTTGATTGGTTCCTGGAAGTCACATGACCCAGCCCAGCCCCTGCTGGGGGCTGGGGCCATACAACCCAGCTGTGGTAAGTTGCTGTGGCAGGAAGTGTAGGGTGACAGTGAGGCTACCAACCCAGCTTTAAACTATATTTGCTAACAAATCCTAACCTAAACTACTGCACAGCAGGGTTAACCCTTTCAATGCTGAGACTACTTATGTCTAAGGCACAAGAACTCAAAAATCTTTGAAAATCATCTAAACCCTATCATCTTGGTATTCATTGGAAAGCTCTCATCGAGTACTCTCTGATGAGTACCCATTTGCAAGGGTTTCGGTCATTTTTCAGCTTTTTTCACATTATTTTGTATTGATTAAATCAGCCACCAGCAGCATAAGGGTTAATGAAAGGGGATGTGATGGGAGTCATGAGACCAAAGGATGTTTTCTGTTTACTGAGCAGCATATGAAAATGTACAGACTATCTTGAATATATCTTCATGAATAAGGAGAAATATTAATCAAATATTTAACAACTTCTTATGTGATTTTTTTCTTTAACCTAAAGCTACAGGCATGAATGTCTTAATTAACCCTTAAATGTTCAGAGCATTAAAAACAAATTAAAAGCAATTTTTTATGAAGCATATTCTTCGCAATCAGTTGAAGGAGAGATGCATATCGAGTTTCAATCAAGATTTCCCCTATTTTTGAAAATAATCTCTCCCAAAAATTTTCCCTCCGAAATCAGCAATCGTTTTTTGCCCATGACAGGTATGAAGCGTTTAAGAAATAATAACATGGTTTTTATTGTGATATGGTACTCCATTCTACTGTAAGATCTATTGCAGTCACCCTGCTAGCTAGGGTTAGTTTTGGCAGTTGTGGTTCGAACCGGGCATGTGATCTGGTTCGAACCAAAGTCGTCTTGGCGAGCTGGTTCTGGTTAGTCACATGGTTTGCGACGTTTCTGGTTTGAACAAGGCTCGCCAAAACAAGCCTCTGATGTCAACCTGGTTCTGGTTAGTTGTGTGGTTTTGACGTTTCTTGTTTGAACTAGGCTCGCCAAAACAAGCCTCTGATGTCAACCTGGTTCTGGTTAGTTGTGTGGTTTTGACGTTTCTTGTTTGAACTAGGCTCGCCAAAACAAGCCCCTGATGTCAACCTGGTTCTGGTTAGTTGTGTTGTTTTGACGTTTCTGTTTTGAACAAGGCTCGCCAAAACAAGCCTCTGATGTCAACCTGGTTCTGGTTAGTTGTGTGGTTTTGACGTTTCTTGTTCGAACAAGGCTCGCCAAAACAAGCCTCTGATGTCAACCTGGTTCTGGTTAGTTGTGTGGTTTTGACGTTTCTTGTTCGAACAAGGCTCGCCAAAACAAGCCCCTGATGTCAACCTGGTTCTGGTTAGTTGTGTGGTTTTGATGTTTCTTGTTCGAACAAGGCTCGCCAAAACAAGCCTCTGATGTCAACCTGGTTCTGGTTGACGTTTTTTGTTCGAACAAGGCTCGCCAAAACAAGCCTCTGATGTCAACCTGGTTCTGGTTAGTTGTGTGGTTTTGACGTTTCTTGTTCGAACAAGGCTCGCCAAAACAAGCCTCTGATGTCAACCTGGTTCTGGTTAGTTGTGTGGTTTTGACGTTTCTTGTTCGAACAAGGCTCGCCAAAACAAGCCCCTGATGTCGACCTGACCAGGGCATGTGAGAAAGTTGCCAGCACCTTTAGGTATACAGTAAATTTCCCCTTTTTGACAGCAACATGACAGTCAAGTGTAAATTAATTAAAATCTACTTATAATCAATCTCCCTATAACCCGTTTTGCCCATATGCTGCTTAGTGCAATTGTAAATATTTTGTATAAGGAGTATTTTTGTGAAAAATAGTTGAAAGCTGTATATTAGCCCAAAGGAAACAGCTTCGTATCAATATCTTTTGTAAAATTTCTTTAGTTTGTAACTGATTATCAAAGCTGTCAGCCCACTTGGCCACTCTGGGGATGAACAGGTTAAGGATTCATTGTTGCAAAATGTGATTGTTTTCGTGAGGTCTCACATTCAGGTTTTCATGTTTCACTTGTAAAATTGTTCAGTCAGGATGGATATATGACTTGTTCACAAGAAACCTTACAGTCTGACTCAAAAAGCACCATTAATCCCTTGTTTGCCTAAGGGTGTAAATGAATCCATTGTTAATCACAAGGTGCACAGTAAATCTGCTGTTAATTTCAAGGTGCACAGTAAATCTGCTGTTCATCTCAATGTACAAGTTAATCCCTTGTTAATCTCAAGGCGTACGATAAATCCCATGTTAATCTCGCGTTGCAAGTAAATCCCATATTACTCTCAAGGTGTAAGTAAATCCCTAGTTGATCTCAAGGTGCGCAGTGAATCCGCTGTTAATCTCAAGGTGCAAATAAATCCCTTGTTAATCTCGAGGTGAACAGTTAATCCAAAGTTAAACTCAAAACGTAAGTAAAACTCATGTTTATCTCAAGGTGCGCACAGTAAATCTAATCTTAATCTCAAGGTGTAAGTAAATCCATTGTTAATCTTAGGGTGTAAGTAAATCAAATGTTAATCTTAAGGTGTAAGTAAATCCCTTGTTAATCTCTATGTTCGCAGTGAATCTGCTGTCTATCTCAAAGTGAAAGTAAATCCCATGTTGATCCCAAGGTGTAAGTAAATCCCTTATTAACCTCACCGTGTATACTAATCCACAGTTAATCTGAAAGAGTAAATCGAATCCCTCGTCAATTTCAAGATTGATTTCATTTATTTCAAGGTATACAATGATTTAGATGACCTTGACCTTCAAATGACCTTGACCCTTGTTTTCAGTCGAATTCATATGTTTTTGTCAGTCATTAAATGTATGCTAGGTGCTAATTTGGAATGCAGTTTAATAAAAGCCTTGCAGGTTTATTATTTTCGTTTCTGATTGACTGAATGTTAATGTACATAAGGGCCAAGAACACCTAGGTGCTTAAACAAGGGGTTTATCAAAACTCTTAAGAAGTGGAACACCCTTCACAGTCATGATATCAAATATTTCCCATTATGTTCAATGGTGTGCATTTTCGCAGTCATGATATCATTAAAGATTTCCCATTATTTTCAATAGTTTGCATTTTTGCAGTCATGATATCATTAAAGATTTCCCATTATTTTCAATAGTTATCATTTTTGCAGTCATGATATCGTTAAATATTTCCCATTATTTTCAATAGTATGCAATTTTATGCAATCAATTTTCACAGTACTCAAAGTAACTTCCAAGGAGGCTTGATTCATCCGAGTACTGCAGAGGGTCTAGTGGGGATTCAGATGTTTGATCAAACCTCCTTCACGATTTAAAGATTCCTTTTGTCAATATTGCTTTTCCATCTTTTTCTCTGGAAACGAAATCCCTCTTCTTAACCCTTCCAATGCTGAGGCTATTTTCGTTCTAAGTGCAAGGATGCAACATTTTTGAAAATCATCTAAACCCTGTCATGTTGGTATTCATTGGAAAGCCCTCGCCGAGTACTTTCAGATGAGTACCCATTTACCAGGGTTTCGGTCATTTTTCAGGTTTTTTGCATCATTTTGTACAACCAAAATTAGAAACCAGCAGCATAAGGGTTAAGTACCCCCTCTCATGTGCAAATCCTACATCCACACGTGCACTTCAGGGAAGCAGTGCAGGACAGCTGAGTTTTGGTTAGGAAACTAGGCTTAGAATTTATTTCTGAGGTTGTTATTTTCTCCGCCAGGTTTCTCTTACGCCTGTGCTGCCCTCTCTGAGATGATGATCATGTCAAATATGTTGTACAGTTATGGAATAAAGAAGTCTTTGTAAAGTGATACTAGATCTAGTATTTGTGTTTTTTCAAATGAATGACTGGGGTAAACAGTCCATCAGGTGATGTGGTGTGGGCCCCTCCATCAAGATTTTCAATCGAATACATTAAGTTCCATCGGGGTGGTGGAACGTAGTTGACGTTCTAATTCTAATCGTATTTCTAATGATTCCTTGGAGTCTAGGTCTTTTTTGCCAAATTGTAATATGTGTAATTTCAAGTTCCCTATACCGTTGTGGTCCTCCATATTAAAGTGTCCATTCATCCGTAAAATTTTGCTCTCAAATCCAAAACCCCTATTTTGTTATTTGTTTTTTCAAATGTTCATAAGGTGTTGATAATGGTACTCGGTAAGATACCAAGTACTGATATCAAATTGAGAAAAGCATTTTGTATAAAATCTCTAATACTGATACTGCTTATTGATAGGATACTTTTTGAAGTTGGTCGTGCTGGATTTAACAAAAATAGCGACGTATGCAGTATCCTAAAGATTAACTGGATATAAGTCCTCGATAAGGGCATATCTATACCATATCTCATCACAAAAATCTTAATGATTGCAATCTCTAATGCTTTCCTACAGCTCAAAGCGTATTCCAGAGATCAACATATCTCTTCAAACTGCCTTTCAGTGGCAGGCACTTTGACATCAGTTATACCTTGGATGAAGAAAAGAATGGATATGTAGCGAGAGACCAATTACTATACGCCCTATAATTCCGTGCTGGACTCATGCCAGGAGTACCAGGTAAGCCATCAGCGAGAGGTCACGTTGGAACAAGGGCCAATCAGGGCTCTCGCATCGATTACATTATTGAGAAACCTTATCTCCACCACCAGCTGGGGGTGCCCAGAGCACCTATTTTTGGCCTATTAGCGGCTATTAGTTGACACAGGTTCATGTTCAGGTTGACCGGCTGGTTTCGAATCCACTTGTGTTTGGTCATCTAAGGTTCTACCTTGCCTGACCAAGACGCGTACAGTGTTTATTTATATCTTGGATGAAGAAAAGAATGGACATGTAGCGAGAGACCAATTACTATATACCGTATAGTGAAGAGCTGGACTCATACCAAGAGTCACAGATCTGGCATCAGCGTGAGGTCACGAGGGAATAAGAACCAATTATGGCTCTCGCATCGATTACATTACAGAGAAACCTAATCTCCACCATCAGTTGGGAATGCGCAGATCACCAATTTTGGGCTATTAGTTGACCCTGGTTGAGGCTAGTTTGTTCAGGTTGACCGGCTGGTTTAAAAATCCACTTGTGTTTGGTCATCACAGTTATATATGTCTCTCGGATTTGATTCTATTTATGAAATTGATTAAAGTTTTACCAATGGTTACCGCTTCCGTCACCATTAGCAACTGGTTAGTTATGATTTAGCATCCATCAATATGGCATAATATTGCAATAAACGAATCAAAATTTGAAATTCACATTAATAAAGGCCACACTATTTCATATTCTAACTGATTGATACACATTCGAGCATGAAGTGCAAGGTAAGTGTACAACTTTTATATTATTGTTCAATGATTTTCATCGAAATCTATGACAATTAAGAAATAAAGATCCCGTTGCACAAGTGTGCACTTTGAGATTGAAAGGAAAGTGCAAGGTTAGGATTGGGTTCGAGGAATACACCGAGCCGCCTCTATGGCCGAGTGGTCCAACGCATATATAACGCACCCGTTGCTCTTGTGTTTGAGGTTGGAATTCAACTTCAGGTGGTAGAAAGTTAACTATGGCTTGAGGTAACTACTTTGTTTTCCAGTTTTCCCCACCAGCACGCAAGTAAGAGAGAGAGAGAGAGAGAGAGAGAGAGAGAGAGAGAGAGAGAGAGAGAGAGAGAGAGCTGTGTGTATGTGTGTGTGTGTGTGTGAGAGAGAGAGAGAGAGAGAGAGAGAGAGAGAGAGAGAGAGAGAGAGAGAGAGAGACCTTTGTGCCTAACAACAGGGCGATCCTCAGCAGTGTAGGTTAATCTTTACCAGAATTAAGTAAACACGCCTCGCTCCTCCGTCTTTCATTCAAGCTAAAGCCATGATTCAACACTGCTAGTAAGGCTAATCATATCTAGACTCTCACACCAGTCTGAAGTAAGGCGTCTTGGGCACTCTGCTACTTCAATATATACAAGTACACACATCCACAACACTATAGTCTGTCTGACTTGAGTCAGTTCGTTTTTGCCTTTCAAACTTGGCAAACCTTGGAGCACTAAGTCGTGTATATACAAACATACGTTTTGCCTCAACTCCGCAAAATGTTGATTTTGCTTATTACAGTAGAGACATTTAATTCCTGAACCCGTCTACCGGACGTCTCTCATTGCCTGGTTGTTCAAAGAATCATATACATAAAAAAAATAGGCCAAGCACATCAATGACCAACGTTGCTTGCGAATTTAAGCTACGTTAATTTGTGAGTTCATCCATGCATCTATGCTCCTAAAAAGTGGTGGCAACCGGGCGTGCGGTTGTGTATTATGCCCGGCCTGCCAAAACATTTAGTGCAGGAATTAAATGTCGGCATTTTAGGTCCCATTGTAAAATTTGCCCATTGCTAACAATGACGATCTCGCGTGTTGTTATGTTGGCAATTGGCTCCTAAGAGGTCTGCCAAGTTTGGAAGGCAAAAACGAACTTTTTGTAGGAAAAAGAGTAAAAAGTGGTACGCCAAACTCAAGTCAGACAGACTATAGCACACATATTTAAATAAAGGTTTATGGGTTTACAAAGTCTCGCTTTTCGCTCATACATGTACCTGCACACACACACACTAGCGCACACACGTCTGTGAGCATCATCGTGTGTGTGTGTGTGAGTGTGTGTGTGAGTTTGTGTGTGTATACGTATTTCTTAGTTGTGAGATCACCTACAAAACTAAAATGGTAGTGATCATTGAATAAAGGGTGCGTTGTGAGGTCGATCTCACAATGTTTTAACAAATATTTTCTTGTTTTCACTCAAGGGTTAGGTTTAGGTTAGGGTAATATCAGCTCAAAACACGCCCAAATAAAAAAGTTGGTTTCTAATGGGAAATATAGGGAACGATCTCGCAAATCAGAATTACATGTGTGTGTGTGTGTGTGTGTGTGTATGTGCGCGCGCGCGCACCGTGACTCACCTTTACACGAGCTACTGGCTTAAACTCCAGCTTGAAGTCAATGATTTCGTCTTAAAGGAGTATTTTCTGAAGAATCTGAACATTGGTTTCATGTGTAATTAAAAGTTATCCCTACCTACTTTTAGACTTTTTGAACCATTTTGAATCAAAGACAGCCTTATAATTTTGATGAAATCTTACTGGGCCAACTAAATTCGGAAAAAATGAAATCGACATGCTAATTAGAACAAAACAAAAAGTCTTTTCAAATATTTTGTAAAATCATTCTCGATTTCAAAGTCTTGGTCATCCAGACGACAAATTCTAGAGGAACTCATTCGAACCGGTGATTTAGTTAATGAAAAAATCGATGATATTCAGAATTCAATTCTACTACAATTTAAATGGGATTCCAATGGAAAGTCACATAGCCAGTAGACTCTTGGACGGTGTCCTTTTCCTTATGCTGCTGGTGGCTAATTTTGCCAATACAAAATGATGCAAAAATCCTTAAAAATGTCTGATACCTGGCAAATGGGTACTCATCTGAGAGCACTCCGCGAGATCTATCCAATGAATACCAACATGAAAGGGTTTAGATGGTTTTCAAAAATCCTGTGCTTTGGC
>OZ012696.1:27725657-27784806 GCA_963942565.1 Maea johnstoni
ATATATATATATATATATATATATATATATATATATATATATATATATATATATATATATATATATATATATATATATATATATACACACACACATATATGTATATATTTTTATATAAATATATATATATATATATATATATATATATATATATATATATATATATATATATATATGTATATATATATATATATATATATATATATATATATATATATATTATATATATATATATGGTTGGTACAAATCCAAATTAACGCTTGTGAGTCCATATTGTTATTTTCCCCATAAATGCTTGATGCCAAATTGTTATGCAGATTATTGTCAAACATCAAGATGTTCATATTTGACAATTGCATAAAATCTTGGTCTATCATTGTCATGTAACACATCAAAATGAACCTCAGCTGAGTTGAAATCGAGCCCAAATTTCTAACAGCCAATTGCCTAATTTTTGGGCTATGTCTTTTGAATTTGTGAGCCAGGTTCTTCTATGCATGGTTCTTCTCTTTAGGTTATTTTCACCACAAACGCATATATGCGTGTGTGGCTTTGAAAGAGTTAAGAGAATCTTGAATACTTAACGGTTGCCTATAATCCAATAATCTTTGCAGTAAAGTGGAGGTCCAGGGAGGAGGTGGAGTAGAGGCATGTTGATACTTAGCAAGGGATAAAGTGTATCTAGTAGACTGTTATGAATTGTGCCTAATGTTGTGTGCATGTTTCCCTAGAAACAACACTCTTAATGTTCATTATGTAGCCAGCCAGTCTATCTGTAATAAATATCATCAGGCTGTGTGCACAAATTAGTCAATGCTTGTATGGGTGCGTACTTGTGACTACTCTTGCTACTAGCACTACTTCTACTTCTACTACTTCTGCTACAACTACTACTACTACTACTACTACTACTACTACTACTACTACTATTACTTCTACTACTACTACTTCTGCTACAACTACTACTACTACTACTACTACTACTACTACTACTACTACTATTACTTCTACTACTACTACTACTACTACTACTATTACTTCTACTACTACTACTACTACTACTATTACTTCTACTACTACTACTACTACTACTATTACTTCTACTACTACTACTACTACTACTATTACTTCTACTACTACTACTTCTGCTACAACTACTACAACTGCTGCCGCTGCTACTACATCTAGATTACTCCTGAATAACATTATGAGGATATCACAGATGGAATAAAAGTGTACTCTTTAACCTATGGTTTATTGACTTGACAATAAATTGAACATCTGTACACGTCAGCTCCCTCCACTATTCATATTCCCAGCAGAACAACAAGTAGAACTCATACATGCCAAAAGGACCTTATCAAAGTGAAAAGGAATGATTGAAACAGAACAAATAGAACCCAGGTTACAATACCTCTCCTGATGTATCTATCTATCTATCTGCATCTATCTATCTATCTATCTATCTATATAATCTATATACATATATTAGTCCAGTAGCCAGATCAAGAAAAGTGCTCTATTTTAGAAGTTAGGTTAACCCGAGAGCTAGAAAATTTCCGTTGGTATCATGTTTTAGGCCCACACTTATGGCATACCGCCAGGGTGGATGTAGACTTCAGAAGTGGTGCACATCTTTTTTAAGGGGTCATGTCTTAGACACCCCACTATATGTAAAAAGGCCCCAAAATGGTCAAAATAATAGGTATAGGGGTAGGAAAGCCACCCTAAAACAGTCATAACTCAGCTTAAACCAATCATAGGGATCAGTGTTTGGTATTAAAATGTTGGTATGAAAGAGAAGTATCTTTTGAAATAGTAAATACATAACCAACTCTATCCCATGATGTAATAAAGGTCATTCAAGGTCATAATGGCTGCCAAATCAAGAATCTGGGATTTTCCGATATTCTATAGTTTCCGTTTATAAACTTCTCAGTTTTTTTGACGGTATGTATTTCTTTTTTGTAGCCACTTTTTCTGAAGGAATGTCTTTTAATGGAATTGTTGAACATTTTAGAAAGTTCATTGACTAGAGTTTTAAGTCCAATTTTGAGCTGTAAGGTACAAAGTAGGGTACTAAGCCCACCTGGAGACCCCAAAAAGTGCCTAAAATGGTAAAAATTTGAAAATCAAAATGACTTTATCTTAAATTTTATAAGTAGGAAGGGAGCAGATGATGTACCAAAACATCAGGTTTAATTTTCTCCTCAATCTGGAAGATTATGGAAAAATAATATTGAAATTAAGGGGTGGTTGAAGGTCAAATAAAGGTCAAAATGCCATTTTTCCTCTAAAAATTTCAAATTTTGATCAAGAAATTTTGATGAAGTAGTTGTGTTTTGTCATTATGTAATTTCCAAACCAAGTTACCACAATGATTGACAGATAGATAATCTCAAATATGGTCCAACAAATCATTTTTTACCATTTACTGGTGAAAATGAAGTAGTTTTAAGTCAATAAGGAGGTGTGGAAGGTGGCATTTGGCTATTCCATGCTTATAATAAGTGTTTACGAACGGGTTGTGAGAAGGTGCTAGTATGGGACCACTGTTTAGGTCATAAAAGTTGTGAGCACCAAAGAATATAGGCATTGTTTGGTATCAATTTTTTTGTTGTAAGACAGTCTTTCCATTCCATGCAACCAACCAAGGGTAGGGTCTATTGTTGCAATACTAGAGGTCATTCAAGGTCAAACTAACCCCAATTTCATAATTTGAGGCATTTTGTCTTTGAATTTTCCATTAAGCAGCTTATCATATTCTCCTAGAATACATTTTATCCTGGAAATATTTTTAGGTGAGAAATAATTTTTAAAAAGGATTCTGAGACATTTTTAGGTCATTTCAAGAGAAAGTATGGACCAATTTGGAGTATTTCAGGGCCAAAATTACAAATGCCTGGTTACGGGTGCACTCACATATTTAAGTGAAGCAGCAGAAAGTTGACATAACAGATCGAGTAATATCTTATGGTATGTCAGTTTTCATTTTCAGTAGGGAGAATAAGCTGTTTAACTTGCAGCATTACTTGCCTATTGTGCTGGTCATGTAAGATTATAAAGGCAGTGTAAAATATCTCTGAGATTTAAGGAAAAAATGAAGGTCAAATAAAGGTCAAAACATCGTTTTTTCTCTAAAAAATTCAAATTTTGATGAAGAAATTTTGATGGAGTAGTTTGTGTTTTGTTATTACATAATATCTTAACCACATTACCACAATAATTGACAGACAAGATACCTTAAATATGTTTTAGCAAAACATTTCCACCCTTTACCTGAGAAAATGAAGTAGTTTAAAGTCAATATGGAGGTGTGGAAGGTGGCATTTGATTATTCCATGCTTTAAGATAAGTGTTTACGAACGGGTTGTGAGAAGGTGCTAGTATGGGACCACTGTTTAGGTTATGAATGTTGTGAGCACCAAACATTATAGGCATTGTTTGGTACCTAAATGTTTGTTGTAAGACAATCTTTCCATTCCATGCAACCAACCTAGGGTAGGGTCTATTGTTGTGATACTAGAGGTCATTCAAGGTCAAACTAACCCCAATTTCATGATTTAAGGCATTTTCTCTTTGGATTTTCCACTTAGCAGCTTATCAAATTCTCATAGAATACATATTTTATCCTGGAAATATTTTTAGGTGAGAAATATTTCTTAAAAAGGATTCTGAGACATTTTCAGGTCATTTCAAGAGAAAGTTTGAACCAATCTGGAATATTTAGGGGCCAAAATGACAAAATGCCTGATTACGGGTGCACTCAAATATTTAAGTGAAGCAGCAGAAAGTTGACATAACAGATAGAGACTCATATCTTATGGCATGTCAGCTTTCATTTTTAATTCGGAGAATAAGTCTTTTAACTTGCCTATTGTGTTTTTTATGTAAGATTATAAAGGCAGTGTAAAATATCTTTGAGATTTAAGGACAAAATGAAGGTCAAATAAAGGTCAAAACGTAATTTATTCTCTAAAAAGTTCAAATTTTGATGATGAAATTTTTATGAGGTACTTCTGTTTTGTCATTACATAATTTCCTAAGCCTGTCACCACAATAATTGACAGACAAGATACCTTAAATATGTTTAACAAAAAAAATACCCTTTACCTGTGAAAATGAAGTCTTGTTTCAAGGTAATATGCAGATGTGGAATGTGCTATTGGACAATATTCATGCCTAATCGAGTTGTTAGCAAGTGCTAGTAACATATGGGACCACTGTTTAAGTCATAAAAGTTGTGAGCACCAAACATTATAGGCATTGTTTGCTATCAAAATGCTTGTTGTAAGACAATCTTTCCATTTCATGCAACCAGGCTAGTGTAGGACATTTTGCAATGATATAAGAGGTTATTCAAGGTCAAACTACCCCCAATTTCATGACTTAACACATTTTGCCTTTGAATTGACTGTGTAGTATCTCATCAAATTCTCATAGAATACATATCCAATGATATCTTTTCCTGCAAATATTATTTTTAGGTGAGAAATGTCTTTTAAAAGAGAAACTCATGCCTTTTAAGGTTATTTCAAGACAAAGTCTGTGCTAATCGTGAAAGTTTAGGCATCAAAATGACAAAATGCCTGATTTTAGGTGCACCTAAATATCAATTTAGCAGCAGTGAGTTGACACAAAAGCTTATCATATGGTACGTCAGCTTTCATTTTCAATTGGGCATATATGCCTTTTAACTTGCCAATTTGTGCTTGCCACGTAAGGTTAAAGATAGCGTTAAATATTTTTGAGATTTAAGGAAAAATGGAATGTCAAACCAAGGTCAAAAGGTCACATGGAGCATTTTCGACTTTGAATATTCAGGATTAGAACGGACTTTGTCTTGAAATAACCTTAAAAGGCATGAGTTTCTCTTTTAAAAGACATTTCTCACCTAAAAATAATATTTGCAGGAAAAAATATCATTAAATATGTATTCTAAGAGAACTTGATGAGATACTACACAGGCAATTCAAAGACAAAATGCCTTAAGTCATGAAATTGGGGGTAGTTTGACCTTGAATGAACTCTCATATCACAGCAAAATGCCCTACACTAGCCTGGTTGCATGAAATGGAAAGATTGTCTTACAACAAGCATTTTGATAGCAAACAATGCCTATAATATTTGGTGCTCACAACTTTTATGACCTAAACAGTGGTCCCATATGTTACTAGCACTTGCTAACAACTCGATTAGGCATCAATATTATCCAATAGCACATTCCACATCTGCATATTACCTTGAAACTAGTACTTCATTTTCACGGGTAAAGGGAAAACTTTTTCTGTTAAAACATATTTAAGGTAACTTTTCTGTCAATTAAAGTGGTGACATGCTTAAGAAATTATGTATTGACAAAAAAGAAGAACCTTATCAAAATTTCATCATCAAAATTTGAACGTTTTAGAGAAAAAATGACGTTTTGACCTTTATTTGACCTTCATTTTGTCCTTAAATCTCAAACATATTTTACACTGCCTTTATAATCTTACATAAAAACACAAGTAATGCTGAAAGTTAAAAGACTTATTCTCCGAATTAAAAATGAAAGCTGACATGCCATAAGATATGAGTCTCTATCCGTTATGTCAACTTTCTGCTGCTTCACTTAAATATTTTAGTGCACCCGTAATCAGGCATTTTGTTATTTTGGCCCCTAAATATTCCAGATTGGTTCAAACTTTCTCTTGAAATGACCTGAAAATGTCTCAGAATCCTTTTTGAAAAATATTTCTCACCTAAAAATATTTCCAGGATAAAATATGTATTCTATGAGAATTTGATAAGCTGCTAAGTGAAAAATCCAAAGAGAAAATGCCTTAAATCATGAAATTGGGGTTAGTTTGACCTTGAATGACCTCTAGTATCACAACAATAGACCCTACCCTAGGTTGGTTGCATGGAATGGAAAGATTGTCTTACAACAAACATTTAGGTACCAAACAATGCCTATAATATGTTTGGTGCTCACAACTTTTATGACCTAAACAGTGGTCCCATACTAGCACCTTCTCACAACCCATTCGTAAACACTTATTATAAGCATGGAATAACCAAATGCCACCTTCCACACCTCCATATTGACTTTAAACTACTTCATTTTTACAGGTAAAGGGTGGAAATGTTTTGCTAAAACATATTTAAGGTATCTTGTCTGTCAATTATTGTGGTAATGTGGTTAGGATATTATGTAATAACAAAACACAAACTACTCCATCAAAATTTCTTCATCAAAATTTGAATTTTTTAGAGAAAAAATGATGTTTTGACCTTTATTTGACCTTCATTTTTTCCTTAAATCTCAGAGATATTTTACACTGCCTTTATAATCTTACATGACAAGTACAATAGGCAAATAATGCTGCAAGTTAAACGGCTTATTCTCCCTACTGAAAATGAAAACTGACATACCATAAGATATTACTCGATCTGTTATGTCAACTTTCTGCTGCTTCACTTAAATATGTGAGTGCACCCGCAACCAGGCATTTGTAATTTTGGCCCTGAAATACTCCAAATTGGTCCAAACTTTCTCTTGAAATGACCTAAAAATGTCTCAGAATCCTTTTTTAAAAATTATTTCTCACCTAAAAATATTTCCAGGATAAAATATGTATTCTAGGAGAATATGATAAGCTGCTTAATGGAAAATTCAAAGACAAAATGCCTCAAATTATGAAATTGGGGTTAGTTTGACCTTGAATGACCTCTAGTATTGCAACAATAGACCCTACCCTTGGTTGGTTGCATGGAATGGAAAGACTGTCTTACAACAAAAAAATTGATACCAAACAATGCCTATATTCTTTGGTGCTCACAACTTTTATGACCTAAACAGTGGTCCCATACTAGCACCTTCTCACAACCCGTTCGTAAACACTTATTATAAGCATGGAATAGCCAAATGCCACCTTCCACACCTCCTTATTGACTTAAAACTACTTCATTTTCACCAGTAAATGGTAAAAAATGATTTGTTGGACCATATTTGAGATTATCTATCTGTCAATCATTGTGGTAACTTGCTTTGGAAATTAAATAATGACAAAACACAACTACCTCATCAAAATTTCTTGATCAAAATTTGAAATTTTTAGAGGAAAAATGGCATTTTGACCTTTATTTGACCTTCAACCACCCCTTAATTTCAATATTATTTTTCCATAATCTTCCAGATTGAGGAGAAAATTAAACCTGATGTTTTGGTACATCATCTGCTCCCTTCCTACTTATAAAATTTAAGATAAAGTCATTTTGATTTTCAAATTTTTACCATTTTAGGCACTTTTTGGGGTCTCCAGGTGGGCTTAGTACCCTACTTTGTACCTTACAGCTCAAAATTGGACTTAAAACTCTAGTCAATGAACTTTCTAAAATGTTCAACAATTCCATTAAAAGACATTCCTTCAGAAAAAGTGGCTACAAAAAAGAAATACATACCGTCAAAAAAACTGAGAAGTTTATAAACGGAAACTATAGAATATCGGAAAATCCCAGATTCTTGATTTGGCAGCCATTATGACCTTGAATGACCTTTATTACATCATGGGATAGAGTTGGTTATGTATTTACTATTTCAAAAGATACTTCTCTTTCATACCAACATTTTAATACCAAACACTGATCCCTATGATTGGTTTAAGCTGAGTTATGACTGTTTTAGGGTGGCTTTCCTACCCCTATACCTATTATTTTGACCATTTTGGGGCCTTTTTACATATAGTGGGGTGTCTAAGACATGACCCCATAAAAAAGATGTGCACCACTTCTGAAGTCTACATCCACCCTGGCGGTATGCCCCAAGTGTGGGCCTAAAACATGATACCAACGGAAATTTTCTAGCTCTCGGGTTAACCTGAATTCCAAAAATGGGTGGCTGGCTACTGTACTATATGGTTACTGTAGGCATCCACTATCAATCAACAGTAAAAACAACAGGCACACTTAATAGTATGAACCAAGTCAATAAAGAAAGCAAAACACTCGAAAAACACTCCTATGAGTGTTAAAAGAGTATTATCATCAAGTCCAGATCATCATCAACACTTGGATATGAAAACAACAGGAATTTAGATACACTGAAATAAAAATTGTTTCTTTTTCTTGGAAAATATCTTTATTTCAAATAAAATGCCTTCATCCTTTATATACATTTTCAGAGTTGACAAATTACCCAAGTGCACAGAGGGGATTAATGAATTAATCCATTTATCCCTACAGCGTCAAAAACAAGGCCTGACTTCTCTTGTGATATCTTTCTCATTAATGCATCTTATACCAAAGATCTGAAGAGTGTTCATCAGAAACTAATACTCCATCTCCTTCAAATATTTTTTTGAATTCATGCTTTTAATTCAGTAGCTATTTTCAGACGTATCCTAGATGCTTGGGGATATCTGAGCATGAATGGGTTACTTCATCAGGCAGAGACATTACCTCAGGGGTAGACAGAGCCAGGGTCTGACTGACAGCACTGATAGAACACATGTGAGCCAAATACACAGAGACGACTGTGTTCAAAACACATGCACACGTCATGAATATGATAACTCTAAGATGCAAGAAATGATTATTTTTCACATTGAGACTGGTAGCTTCTCTAGTAACTTTCCTAGATGTACCATTTCAAGAATATACACAACAAACAAAATAGTGGGATCATGGACTCCATGTGGACTCCTGAATATAAAAATGATGGGCCCAATAGGCTTTTTATGATTCCTCGAAAATATTGAATCCTATTTGCATACTTTGTACTGGGCTTAAATAACTCCTGAATCTTTTAATACCTTGGACCCAACAGGCTTCTTGTGAGGTATTTCTTATGATTTCTTGTAAAAATGAATCCTATCTGCATTTCCTTGATATGTACTCGGCTCTAATTCCTCGATGCTGAAATAAATCAAAGTCAACACATATATAGTACATACTCACCCCTGTCTGGCTCACTACTAGTAGGATACATTTTTCCTTGATACCATTTTAGGTAGCATCCAGGGAAATCATTATCCCTTCGAGGAGAAGTTATCCAAAAATGTTACCTACCTAAAAAGAGAAGGAAAAAAGATGATTAAAGCATTGTTGATCATTGTATTATTACTTACAACAAGGTGGTACTTATTGCTATAAATAATTTCTAATGAAAAAGTAGAAACACAAAAATAAATTGATCATAAGCTTTTTATCTTATGTTGATTAAAGCATAGTTGATAATTGTATTACTACAACAAGTCAACAGGTGCTTATTGCTATGAATAATTCCTAGATCAATGAATGGACAGGTCTTCTATGCAATGAATTACAGGATCAAAGAATGGTATGGATTTGAAGCGCACAACATTCAATACTGATCATCAATCACTAACAGAAAACTGTCATAACAGATGAAGATGTCGGGAGTTCGCACCATCAATCTTACTTAACCCTGCATCCCATCAGCTGTTAACACACGGTCTGACACTGTCAACATAGTAATATTTGGAGAAATATTTGACAGACAGTCTTTCCCTCCGAAGGGTGTAACAATCCCTCTTCAAATACTTTTCAAAACATTCTCTATTTAATGAGTTAACCCTGGTAATGCCACATTGCAGGGCGTCGCAATACCCCTAAACCAGATTACATTTGTTGCAATATATTTGGCCTTGACTGTGTTTGCGTTGTGAGTAGGTTGTAGGCTTTTCCTTTGATATGCGGAAAAATATTATGTTATTCTGAAATAAAAATATACTACCTTAAACTACTGTTCTTGTTCTTTGTAATCATGCTTTTTTTGTAATTATAACTCATAGATAATATTATTAATGACCACTGTAAACCAAGGAATTGTAGAGAATATGCTGATTTTGATAAGTGATAAATGAAAATCACGAGTTTAAGTCCATTAAAGTCCACTTTCACCTAAGATTTCTCAAGTTGTACATGAGTATTTTCTCATAAAAATTGCATATTCAGAATCCTTGTCAAAAACAGACAAATAAAGTTGTGATAAATATTGTATGCATTTGTTCTATGTTGTCATGAGCCATCCTAAAGAAAAGGGAATGCAAGAAAGTTATGTAAGGGGCGAATTCTGAGAGCGCATCAAAAGGAATTCTAAAACTTCAGTTACCTCAATTAGATAGCGCTATAAACAAATAAAAATAGAAAATCTGAAATGTTAAACATTGATATTCAATACATTTGGAACCTGCTCAATCGACTTATGTTATTTTTATTTCGAAATTTCAATGTTATGAACCACAAATCAACGATTAAACATAAAACGAAAGGGTTGATTTGTGGCGGCCATTTTGTGACTTTCACGTTGCGAACTTTCTGGCGCAACAACCAAGAGATAAAATTCATGAAACAGTCAATACCTACAATAGAAATGTAAATAAAAGGATGTGGTGCTTCCCTACCTTGTTATCTTCATTACCATGTCTTTGTTTTGTGGTATACCATCAGTTATAGCCTTCTTCGAAGGCTTCACACATGATGGTCACCACGGCGAATCTCAATGTTTGTGGCGAATTCGATTTCGCGGCACATTCGCCGCAGACATTGCACCTATTTAATTTGCATGTCTGTCATGTAGATAGTCTTATAATTATATTCCAAAATTAATATGTTTCAATAAAGCTGCTTCTCAGCTTTAGGAAAATGTAAGTTTTATTACGATCCCAGCACTATAAGTATTCATTTGGATTTTGTAAAGTGCTGCGAGGAGACCGCAAAATTGGCAGAAAAAGACCGATTTTCAAAATGGCGGCTCAAATAAGTGCGTAGATACTCGCTTCGCACTTGCTC
Source organism: Maea johnstoni (assembly GCA_963942565.1). Lineage (NCBI taxonomy): Eukaryota > Metazoa > Annelida > Polychaeta > Spionida > Magelonidae > Maea > Maea johnstoni. Next base: position 27,736,452 of record OZ012696.1, read on the forward strand.
TAAAATGATCTTTTCATAGACTAAACTTTTTTTTTCCAAAAACAAACAAGATATTCTTGTTCCCTGACATCCATTTGATAGAAAAATTAACTTTATTGAATTTAGGATGTTAGGGATTAACGAATTCGGATCGAAAAACAAAACCGGAAGCCATTGATCGAGCGGTGCCGGCAGGCTGCGTAGCGCTGTCAACATCGCAAAAGTCCGTTTTCAGTGTGTAACACTTATGAAATATTACTAATATTAATGTTTTTCTTTGTCAATCTGACAAAGAAAGACATGTGAGAATAGGTGAGATATGTATCTCACCTATTCTGTTTGTTTTATTTGATAACTCACTCACATTCACATGGTGTGACATTGGTTTAAGTGCACACCGTCAATGGCGGCCATTGACCAGACCAGTCCGGTCTTGGTTTGTGAGTGCAACTCTCCAAGACCGGACTGGTCCGGTCATGGCACTACCAGGGTTAAGTTCAAAGTTGTCATAACATGTGTGATACTCCAACGTGTATGGGTTAATTGACTGTGCACTGGAAGTCTAGTACCCTTATGAAATTCAGCTTAGTATGTATAAGACATACCCAAAGGTTATTGATTTCTAAAGCAATGTTTCCAAATGCCAAAATGATGGATGACTATTTGAGAATGTTACACACACTCGCTAAATGGGCCTCATCTGAGGCATTTGTTACTTGATGTACTTCCTCTAGACTTGCTACAAGTCTGTGTCAACTGGCTCTTTCCTGAGTCTCACTGATCTACCCTGAGTTGATTTCAGTCCAGGTTTATTTCTGTATTAATCCTCAAGGGGTTCCCACTTATTTCAAACTGCAACACATGAAAACTGTGCTGCCATCTATAGTGTAATAGAGACATCAAACCTACTTACTACTGAATAGATATCTAGTGGTGGTAACATACATAACTCAGCCTGAGGACCAGGCTATATTTTCTCAAGCTGAGTGATATAAATGATCAAAGCCAAAGCCAAAAGTCAGGCTCAAGAATCCTCTTGGAATCACTCATTTTCTGGGAAAAACATGTCTTTCACTACTATCTTGCTCTATAAAGGTCAAAGCGTAGACAAGTTCCCTTAGTCTAAAGAAAATAATACCCTACCCTCAAGTAACTAACCTAACCTATGGATATACTATGTTATTTTGGTTGACCAGTATTTAAGTCCCAGATGTTTTCCATATAATAATAATAATAATTGGAACTTATATAGCGCCTTTTCCATTCATAAAATGTTCAAAAGCGCTGCACATTGTCATAGTTTGAGTAATAGTCCACAACGCCTCAATGTGCGAGCCTGAAAAGGTGTGATTTGAGACACTTCTTGAAGGCCTGACACGATGTAGAATCCTTCAGGTGTTGTGGAAGCGCATTCCATAATCTCGGTGCACTAATGGAGAAAGCGCGATCTCCAAATTTGAGTCTAGTCCGAGGCTCGTCCAGAAGGCCCTTTGCTTCTGATCGTAGATGGCGTCTGGGTTTATAAGGCACGAGCAGCTCCTTGATGTACTTAGGTGCAAGTCCGTTTAGCGCCTTGTATACCAGCAGTAGGACCTTAAATTGGATGCGGAATTTGATTGGTAGCCAGTGAAGCTTGATGAGAAGATAGATGTTTTACAGGTCAGATTCAGAAATGGGAAGATGAGGAAAGATGGCACTGTTAAGTATGTTAGTGTTCAGCAGAGAATATACATATACAACCCCCTTATATGGAAAAATTATGAATTGGCTAAGCAGTTGTAGATCATGTCCTGTGTATGTAGGTGTGAGCCTAGGTATGTGTGTGTGCGGGGGGGGTGAAACACAAAGTCGCAGCTAATAGCTAGAATAGGTCAACCTAAAGTGGAAGATTAACTTAGTTTGAGAGGCAGCCTAGCTCCAAGTATAGAACTTTGCATGGTGCTTACTCTGTGCTTGTGGTAAGGAATACAAAGGGAGAAAAATGGATCTTCTAACTATAGCTGCAGCATGAGTACTTCATGCAGAGCTCTATTACCGTAATTTCGCGTGTATAAGACGCACTTTTTTACACAAATTTTTACCCATAATACGGGGGTGCGTCTTATACACAGAGCTAGAAATCCAGGGTGTTTTACATCGAGTCCCCGGGTCACCTGGATATCAGAAATCGATGACCCGCCATTACCGCGACCCATATTAGAATAAGACTCTGGTATGTTTTCATTTCAATTGTGTTTCTAACATGTTTAGCATGTCTCAACTTCAGTGGTATCGGTATTATAAGTCCTATCTAGCCGTAGACAACTTACTGAATTGTTTGTGTTAACAGGCCCGTCCAGCCGGTTCTATTTTAGGCACACTAATTACAATGCACCGTGACGGCAAGAATGTCCGAGCCCCTATTGTCTTTAGAGCAGCATTATACGTGACTTCAAATTACAATCAACTTAATGTTTGTCCGAATCCACTGCTAGTTTGTTACAAAATAGCTAGAGACATGGACCACAATGTGGGTGCGCACTATACACAGGGCTAACGTCTATACACCGTTTTAAAGGTCTGAACAAGGGGTGCGTCTTATATACGGGTGCGTCTTATACACGCGAAATTACGGTATACTTCAGGCACCTGGTATGGAGTCCATATTCCTAGCCTGCGTTGTTTCCAACCACTCTATTTACAGGGTAATTAGGGGGAGAGGGCAGCCTGAGAATCACTGACAAGTGCACCATGATCTGCTCCCCCTATAGGCCATTGACAGCACCGCATTTCGGTTGGACAACTTAGATCGGAAGGTCAACTTATCAGGGACTAGGATTCTAGTCTGGGAGTCATGATCAGCCCTAAAAAATAGTTTGTTTCCTGTAATCCCACCTTAACAACAGAATCCAAACCCTGACTTTTTTCTCCTAATCAACATAAAACATGCATGAAACATACAATTTTTGAAAAAAAAATAGTCCAAAAAAATGTAACCTTCCTACCCGTACTCACCTACCATATTTCATTAGATTATTACAGGAAACAAACAATTTAACTTGTTATGCCTTATCAGCCTGAAAGCCACAGCTAGACGCCCCAGATCTGTTTCCAATCAGTCTATTTACAGGGTGATTAAGGGGGTCAATGAGTTCAGGTTACTAGGGTTACTAGGTAGAGGAAGGCACAGCAGTAAACCTAATGATTTCCACCAGCGAAAGCCACAGCACAGACGGCTGCTCCAGATTACCATGTGATGAAAGAACACAAGCATTTTATTTCAACCTTTCCCATCCTGCACACCAAGACATTTTATTGTGGCCATGCTGAATATTGTTTCAAATTTTCTAATGCTGAGGCTACTTTTGTCCAAAGCACAGAGATTTTTGAAAATCATCTAAACCCTGCCATGTTGGTATACATTGCATAGCTGTTGCTATGCAAGGGTTTCAGGCTTTTTTCAGGCTTTTTGCAGCATTTCATAGTCGCCAATTGAGCCAACAGCAGCATATGGGTTAAGAAAACATGGATATATTCAGCCTATATATGTGGCTAGGCTGTCATATGTATTTTCTGTCAATTTTTTTCTGACACATCTTAAAGAGACATGAGCATGAAATAGGTTAATTGCACAGGCAGGCAATGTACAAGCCGGGTGTGACATACTGCCATAACTATTAACTTATCTGTCTTCTCTCGGTACTCTCAGTTTCCTTCAACATTAAAACAAATGCTTATGCATGAATTAGCCTCCATAATATAGCAGAGAAATTGATAATAAAAATATTCAAAAATCTGCTGTTTTAATTCTGAAGCATTTTGAGGACTGATTATCTGGTATTGAATTTATTTTTTCCGAAGCATTTTTAGGATTATTTACCTGATAATCAAATTTATCCATCTCATATCAAGCTTATAAAGAGCAAAAGCAATGACAGACCTATGGTATATACTGTAACTGTTTTTGCAGGAACTCTATGGCTGGAGTTAAGAAGCAAATCAGTTGTCATGGTGATACTATCATTGTGATACAAAGTGTGCTAAATCTGAGAGAACAGTCATCACCATAACTGGCAGCCAAGTGGCTAAACTTTATTGCCAATTTTGCTTCCATTTCACAATAGAGTGATTGTCTCCACAGCAAGCATTTGTTCTATCTGTGAGTCATTCATTAGCATTGTCCACTGATGATAAAAATTGAGGGGGTAATTTATGAATCCTAATAATTCAACAGTTTTTGTACTATCTATATTACAAATTCACATTGAAATATCCTTTATCATTCCCAGAGCTAAATTGTTTGACTTGCACAAATGAAATTTAGTTGACACATTTTGAGTAAATACATAAACCTAGATTGGTGGATACTTCTCTGTTGCATTGAATCTTAACGCATCCAGTCATCCATGGCTATATAGCAATAAACAAAATGGCCTGGTTATTTTCGTGATATCTCTTAGACAAAGACAATTTGCAAGATATTTAAAAGGAAAAAGTTGAACACAAATCGGCCTGCAACCCACCAGTAAATATTTTGTGAATTTGATTCTTATTCCACATTACTTACATAAGACTAGTCAACACTTTACAAATACAACTCTAAGCTTTATTTATCTTCATTTTTTTCATTTCTATCTGTGAAAGTTAAATTCTTCACAAATAAGATCTAATTCATCAAGGTTTAATTATACACAAGTGAAACAAAACCTTGCAAAAATTTGAGCCAATCAGAGAGCCTGACTGGGTTATTTGCTGCGGTCCTGATATCTATATGTCCTGGCGCCACATTGTCTTTCAGGACAGGAAGTAATTGGGCCTATGATTCATTTAGAAGACAGATTGGTTTGATTTTCCCCCAGAGATAGCACTCTAATCTACGCTCACCACACATCCACACATTAACCCATCCATGCCTATAACCCCAAAAAGTGATCAGGCTATTTAGAGAAATATTTTTGACCGGAGTATTTTTCATAGAATACTGTATTTTCGCGTGTATAAGACACACTTTTTTACACAATCTTTTACACTCAATAAGGGGGTGTGTCTTATACACAAAGCTAGAAATCTAGGGTGTTTTACATAGAGTGCCCAGGCCAAACAGAGATCACAAATTGATGACCAGCCATTACCGCAAACCGTATCAGAATTGAGGCTCGGGTATGATTTCATTTCAATTGTGTTTCTAACATGTTTAGCACGTTTCTATCGGACCTGTCCAGCCGGTCCTATTTTAAGCACAATAATCACAATACGCTGCATGAATGTGCGAGCCCCTATTGTCTATAGAGTAGCATAGTGACTTCAAATTACAATCAACGTAATGTTTGTCTGAATCCAATGCTAGTTAGTAAGATGACCCCCATTTCTTTCATTTGTATTTAGAAAATAGCTAGAGACATGGGCCGAAAGGGGGGTGCGTACTATACATAAAGCTAAGGTCTATACATATTCTTAAAGGCCTGAACAAGGGCTGCGTCTTATATACGGGTGCGTCTTATATGCGCGAAAATACGGTATTTGAAGGAGGAATTTGTAAATCAGTCTGATTTTCCCCCTGAGATAGAGCTCTAATCTATGCTCACCACACATCCATCGATCCATTAACCCACTCATGCCTAAAACGCCAAAAAATCATATGGCGATTTGGAGAGATATTTTTTGACCAAAACATTTCCATAGAATATCTAAAGAGTAAATGGCAATCAGAACCCCACCAACAATTCAAGCTGGAATATTCTGTGAATTTATATACTTGATTCAAATTATTTGGAGGAAGTTTATAGGTCTATAAGGTATGGTCTTGGCCAGGATTTAGAAACTGGGTGTCCGAAATTGACAATTGTAAAATTTTGGCCGTCACATTTTTCAAGGGAGACAACAATATACTGAGGTAACAACCATAAACATGTATCTACACATTAAAATCAGGCATAATGTCATTATACAATGTCATGGGAATTATTTTAAGGTGGAAAACTTCAATTGTATGCTTGAAATTGACATTTTAAGAAATTACTGCCCAAGAGATTTGAGTGTCCTTAAGAGCAATTTTTGGGGGTTTGGGTGTCCAAGAGACGCCCAGACGCCCTGCTGGTTTAGACTATGCTATACGGCACTTGTCCAGAAGAGCTGGAATGAGTTAGTATACAATGATTCAGCGAGTAGGAACTCAGCCAGTGCTGCAAGGATAATGGCTCTGATCCCTGACCCTCAACGTGACCTTTGACCTTCCCCAGGTGACCTCTGACCTGCTGTGACAAGCATCTGTTCATCTGCAAGTCACATATGCAGATAGCATTGAGAGACAGGCAGATCAGACATGCCGTTCCAGAAAGAGATTAACCCATTCATCCCTACTGCCACTCAAAAACATCCCTATGGCTGCCTACATCCTGCATTATAGACTACATAATTATGTACTTCAGTAGTATCATTTTGACCAGAACATATTTCCAGATGTATACGTTCCAAATATGCCCACAGGAGAAACATGGCAGTTTCATGCCTCAAAAGGGCAAACAATAAGTGCCCTTATATGACCCCGGCAGCAATTAATATACTACTACTTAAAAAGATACATTGTTTCTATTTCAGAAACTTACAAATACTGAGAACCTAGATACATTGAACACCTGTGTACATTGAACACTTTTTCATTTCCCATGAGTGTTCAATGTAGACAGGTTCCACTGTACATACTCTTCCTAAAAATTTCAAGGAGTCATAAATGACCTCTTGAGCCATATATAATATATATAATAATATATAATATATATAATAGGGAATTGTTACTTCAGAAGTATCCCCCCAACTTCCAGTCACTGAATTTATACTCCAGTGCCTAATGGTTTTACAGCAATATGTGTGTGTGATATCATTGTCAGCACAGCATGCAGTATCAAATCCAAACCAGTACCAATCCCCCCCCCCCAAAAAAAAAAACTGTCATAGATAATGGGTCTTGTAAAAAAAATTGCAGGACCTGCAGAATCAGGAGGCAGCCAGTGTGCTGGACTGGCAGAAAAAAATAAAATTAAACTTCTGTATTTCATAAAATATTTCAAGGAGATGAATGATGATAACAAATTCACAACTCTCCTCCTTTTTTGATACTTCAAGCATGGTTCTAGTTATTTTCAAAAGTATCCTAGGTTGAGATAAAAAGGAAGACTCGTTGAAGGCATGAAAAGGTAGATCACAGCCCATTCTTGCCTAACTATCTAGCAGCAATATATCTCTGGCAAAAGCATCCTTCTGAAAATATTTGGATGAGCTGGGTGAGACATGCTCATCAGAACTCAACAGTCGAATCTCGCACAAATACTTAGTGAATCAGGGATTTCTTACTTTTTAGAAGTAACATTATCTAGACAAAGTTTTTCCTGATTTAAACCCTAACGTGAATGGCTGAAATTACCTAACAACAAAGTTCCTGTAGGTTGGCAATGTCTAGATGCTCGTAAAAATGAGAGTTATTTGGAAATAAAGCAAGATGCAAAACTCCCAAATCTCTAAAGATTAGGCCATTACTGAGTGATACATAATAAAAATGATATGAGAAGCATCACAAAGGAATTGCTGGAAACACTTATAAATGCAACAGTCTTTTAAACAGCCTCAGGGCAGGGACTTAGCCAGGATTTTCATAACAGGGTGTCCAAATTGGGATTTCAAGAATTTAGGGTGTCCAAAATCCCTGATTGAAAAAGTAAAAATCATAACACTGATTATGTACATTAACAAATAAAGTAATTATATGCTCAATTCCTCAAGAAATTAGTATTTATTAAAAACACATACCAAAATCTAGGGTGTCTTTTTACCTAAAATCAGGTGTTTTTCATGAACCAGGGAGTCCAAAAGACACCCAGACACCCTGCTGGCTAAGACCGCAAGTATGGTAACTTGAACCCCCTGCAATACAAACCGTTTGTATTGTAGCCCTCAGCTGCAATACAAACAGTTTGTATTGCATACTTGACAGTACAAACGGTTTGTATTGTGGATCTGACAATACAAACCGTTTGTATTGCAAGCCAACTACAATACAAACAGTTTGTATTGCAAGCCAACTACAATACAAACGGTTTGTATTGTCGATGACAATACAAACCGTTTGTATTGTGGGTGGTAACTTGAACCACCTGCAATACAAACGGTTTGTATTGTCTATGGTAACTTGAACCCCCTGCAATACAAACCGTATGTATTGTTGAAATTGAGTGGTTCAATACAAACGGTTTGTATTGTAGGCATTTGTAGCACTCATAACTTTGATGGCATAAGTACCTTGAATGGAAGATGGTGAAAGGTACAGTGCATATTTACAAATATAACTTGGTCAATTATTAAGAAGGCTTAGGAAATACTTTTTCAGGTGTATATCTATCATGATTATAAAACTATATATGTACTTTATTATGATATTAAAACTATCACTTGTGAGTATTTAGCTCTTTTGTGAGGATGTGGTGGCTCTGAAAAGAGCCGTTGGGGGTACATGTATGACTGATACATGTATTAGTTGCGGCTAGGATTTTTTCTCTGATAGCCTTGTCAACTGTAGACTGCATCTGCGGTGCAACTCAAAATGATGGCAAACCTCTGGTGGAGTGTGATATAATTGCCACCTATGGAGTCACATTAACTGTTACAATATGGACGCAACTAGACTAGAACGCAAGGATTTCAAATGTACCGTTTGCAAATCTACAGTGAAATGCAGACGAAGACGCTGAAAGACTTGATCCAGTGTGCGGGAATCATCATAACAGTGAAGTTTCAAAACAGTTGTCAAATTTATGATGGAAATTTGAAGTTATTTTATGCTTGATCAATGACTGTGCTTAGCCCATCAGTTATTGATTATAATCCATTGTATAAGGTGTAATTGTCTCAGCTACCCACCTAGTTGTGCTATTGGTACAAGCTATTATGTATATGCTTTCTTTAGATAGTCTTATACATGCTATGATATAAAAACAAAGTTCGGACTTGATCCAGTGAGAAGAAATCATCACAACGGTGAAGTTTCATTAGAATCCATTATGTAAGGTGTAATTGTCCCAGCTACCTAGTACCTACCTAGTACCTTGTTGTACTATTGTTACAAGCTATTTATTTGTGTTTTATTTGTTGTCTCTAGATAGTCTTATACAGACTATGACTTAATTACAGGAAGTGTCGGTTAATAAATTAACCATTATATGATCCTCCAGTCACTAAGTAAAACAAGTTTCAAAGCATTATAACCATGTTCATTGTTTTGAATTATGATCTGAATAAATTATCGAATTTGAATTAATTTTGTCTATTTATTTACCACACATGATATTTCATCCAGTCAGTCACATCACAATACATCCAGTTTGTATTGCAGTGCTGACTCATAGCGACAATACAAACCGTTTGTATTGCAAAGCCCTGAGAAATCTGAGTCAGGCCAACAATACAAACCGTTTGTATTGCAGCAGTTCACTCAAAAGCACAATACAAACCGTTTGTATTGCAGGAGGCTAGGGGGTTCAAGTTATCATATTTGCGCTAAGACCCTGCCTCAGGGATAAAAATCAAGTAAACCCTATCACTTATGCATGATGAAATCAGTAGTGGTTCGCAACATAAGTCCATTCATTAGACCCAGAGAACTTTTCAGTTACAAACAAAATTCTCTATATAACAATCCTATGAACCCTGTATAAGAGTCTACCCACCTGGGCCCTATAGTAGAGGTCCTCAGAAGTGTCATCCTCACCCATATCACCACCACAGTGACACCTATTGCCCATCCTCAGGTGTTGACACAATGCAAGTACAAGGAACACCTATGTCAAGGTATGGTTATGATGATGATGCCTCACGGCAGTTTACCTTGAAGTGCCAGTCTTGGTACGATAAAGATGATGATATCTCAGGGTAGTATCTCTCCAAGTCCCAGCTCTCCCAGTATACATCCACTACTACCCACTACTGTATCATACATGTCTGGGATGGGATGAGGGAATCACCAGCAGATACCTAGAATTCCTCAACATATTGTACCTTAATTGACGCTTCCCATATAGACTCCACCACTTACAATAATAAATGGATGATGAGCAGAAAAAATAATCTCAATATCCATACATACTAGCAATGAATTCTATCATAAGCCTTTGATATTAGCAATTCTCCAGTCTATGCCATATTATTACTCCATTGTTATTTTCTGTAGCGAGCGTGTGTGTGTGTGTGTGTGTGTGTATCATGGTCTTAGCCAGCAGGGCGTCTGGGTGCCTTTTTGGACACCCAAACCCTTAAAAAGAACCCCTCAGGAAACCCAAATGTTTTAGTGTGGAATTTCTAAAAATCTCAATATCAAGCTTATAATTGAATTTTTTCATCTCCTTATAATTCCCATGACATTGTTTAATGATATCATGCCTACTTTTGATGGATATATACAAGTTTATGATTGAAATATGAGTTATATTGTGATCCCCCTTCAAAATTTGGACGCCCAAACATTTTACAACTGCCAATTTTAGGCACCCCAGTTTCTAAATCCTGGCTAAGGCACTGGTGTGTGTGTGTGTGTGTGTGTGTGTGTGTGTGTGTGTGTGTGTGTGTGTGTGTGCGTATGATTGTGTGCGTGTGCGTGTGTGTGTGTGTGTGTGTGTGTGTGTGTGTGTGTGCGTGTTTACGTAGAGTATGTGTAAGACATACCAATGGTTTATGAAGAAGGAGCAAGATGTACTTGTCTGAAGGGCAAGCGACTATGTGCATTGTATTGTATTGTGTATTGTATTGTATCATATTTTATTGTATTGTCCGAGTTGATCAGAAAAAGTTCCATACAAAAAAGGCTTGCCTACAATGGTGCTCTTTTAAAATGGAAGTGCATTTCAGAAAATAATTGAATGCACCTAAATGTACAATTTTCCTTCAAATATTATAAGTAAATTGATATTTTATTTTGTTTTCAAAAGTATGAAAGATACAGACAACTTTTGCCAATGAGAGCTCTAGGCTTAAATGGGTCAATGTCAGATCCTGATACATACATGCCACTACAGGGAAGCACATTCCTATTCCCCCTTTCAGGCTTTAACCCATTCATTCTTGAGAGTTCAGCTTGAGAAGTTTCGTCTGGTACTACAATACTTATTGCAATAACTTGCTAACCAAACATAGATTTGAAAACTATTTGAAGAAGAGTTGTTTCTTAAGACCTAATGAACATTTCTCCTTCAAATATTTCCCGAAAAATATCACAGTCAGAAAGATATTGCAAAAATAGTCAGTCCGCTTTTGGCGGCTGCAGGCATGAATGGGTTAGGCTGATGTACAATAACAGCAAACAACATGAACTTGCTGCATACTGAGGCAACCACTGGGATATGCACTCGTCTAGAACAAGTGAGTCTGAGAGCGAGCATGGATGAATGAGGACATGCCCTCCTTCAGTACAAGAGGCAGACGGTTAACCCTTATGCTGCTGGTGGTTAATATGGCCAATAAAAAAATGATACAAAAATACTAAAAAATGACTGAAACCAATTTGCACAAAGGCAAGGTCTTAGCCAGGATTTCAAAAATACCTGTCCAAAACAGCAATTCCAAAATATCTAAGGGTTTTTACTTTTTAGGAAATTGCCTGTCCAAAAGACAGACAGGCCCGGTACTGGTTAATTAAGTCCCTGCACATAGGTACTCATCTAAGAGTACTCAGCGAGAGCTATCCAATGAATACCAACATGACAGGGTTTAGATGGTTTTCAGAAATCTGTATGTCCTTGTTTTGGATGAAAGTAGCCTCACTTTCCTTCTCAAGTGTACATCTTGGCCTGACAACTTTAAACAATTTACCAAATAGAGGAATATTTGAAGAGGGAATGTTAAACCTTAAACGGACAACAAATATCTCTCCATAAATCGCTTTGTTTTGAGATATTTCTAAATATGTCAGACCAAGAGTAGGCTCATGAAGTAAATGGGTTAGTCAGCTTCCGAGCCTGGTAAACCACAGGAAACCAACATATTAACCCAAATATCCCCACAGTAGCCCGAAACAGCCAGACTGTACTGTAGACCTGTGTCTTAGATATGATTAAGAAACTGGGTGCCTAAAATTGGCAATTATGAAATTGTTGGGCATCCTTTTTTTAAGGGAAACAACAATATATACTCAGATTACGACCATAAACATGTAATTCCTTATTGATATAAGGCATGATATCCTAATACAATGATGTCATGAGAATTATATTGAGGCGGAAAAAATTGAAATTGACATTTTAAGAAATTACTCACAAAAACAACCTGAATTATTGAGGTATCATTCACCCCTTTCATTCCCAATAGTCTGCTATGGTATCTTTAGATCAGAGAAATGACATTCAAATTTCTATGTTGCTGCTTCAAGGTTCTTGTTGACATAAACAAGAAGAGATGAATAATAAAGTATAGTCTAGAAAGCATGAGTGTTGTTGTTGTATAAGAATAGACACAAAGAAAGTACTGGATTGCCTATAAATATATATGAGTCTGAGTCAGATTGCCCCGCTGCCATGCTGACATACCTGACAGCTGGTGCCGGTTATCTTATTGTAGGTCCTGACTTACAGCAGGGACATATTGACCTTTTCTTTCCAATACCAGCCCAAGGCAAAGCAAGTATTTTAACCCTTATGCTGCTGGTGGCTATTTTGGCCATTACAAAGTGATGCAATTAAACCTGAAAAAAGATTGAAACCCTTGTACATGGGTACTCATCTGAGAGTGCTCAGTGAGAGCTATCTAATGAATATCAACATGACAGGTTTTAATAGGTTTTCAGAAAACTTTGCATTCTTGTGCTTTGGACAAAAGCAGCCTCAGGGTTAAATCTAAGGCCTAATTTTAATTTCCTGTAACGATCCGAAAAAGATAGGGTAGATAGGCATGTAGCTAAAAAATAATTTGGATGTTTGTTTTTACAAAAAGTGTGTCTCATTGATTGGAAATTGGAATGACAGAAAAGAATTTAGAGTAGGGCTTTTTTGAGTAAAAACTTGTTAGGGTCGGGTTACAGGAAACATTTTTTTAGGCCTATCAAACCTAAAAAAGTTAACCAACATACAACTGAGTCTACCCTGATATAGTTCTACAGTTGGTGGCCACAGTGAAATCCTCAAAGAACCTTATAATATTTAGAGAAAGACTTAGAGCAAAGGGATATCATGAACAACTTTAATCTGGTCATGAATGGGTTTATTTTTAAGAAAAAATATCACCACTTGCCAGAAAAACCTATCCTCCATAAGCGTTGGAACTGTTTTTGGCGATTTGTTTGAGAAAACCTGATACTAGGCAACCCACAACAAAGTGTGTTATTCTTAGATTGAAAGGCTGGCAGTCTGCTCAGAAATTCAAGTCAAACATGATTTTTTCCCTTCCAAAAGACGGATGTGGAGCTATGGGCTTAGAATCTTTCGACTGGAATGCTCTAAAAATACTTTTCTCCAAAAATCATTTTTTCACATTGCTTCCAATTTCATGACTGGCTGCCACAGCAAACTGCGTTCACCCATCTCTCAAATTGCTTCTCAGCTTGAAAAGTAGCATCAGCATATATGAAACCTTTGAAAATAATAGGTATGTAAGATTTGTTTGGTGGATTCGGAGTTATATTGCTGGTTCAAATAACTTCAAAAATGCTTTGGGAAGTTTGGGATACCTACAAAATAGTCAGGCACTATATATATATATATACATTGCCGTCCTGCTTCCATCCATAAGGAAAAGATAAGACTATTTCAGTAGAGTCTACACCCACTACTGTAGCACACAGCAATGCCATCTATCTATTAGGATCTACATTTCAGATCTTTCCTTATGGGATGGCATTTAAGAATCTGACTGGAGAGGCCCTATCTGTAACCCCCCCCCCCCCCCCCCCCCTATCACAGATAGGGCCTCTCCAGTCAGATTCTTAAATGCCATCCCATAAGGAAAGATCTGAAATGTAGATCCTAATAGATAGATGGCATTGCTGTGTGCTACAGTAGTGGGTGTAGACTCTACTGAAATAGTCTTATTCTGAAAGCAGACCTTGCTATACCCTCATTACCACTTGCCTGTGAGAGACCAGACAAACCCAGGGTTGCCAGCAATCCCTCAATGAGGTTTGTTATGTTAGCGAGTGTTTTGACAGGAAGAGGATTTTTAGGATGTCTCTGTAGGAGGGATGTGAGCACCCACCTGGTTACAAGTAATCAACACTCCCCCTGGGACCGGCCAGCATTTCTCTTTTTGTGCGGCTACTATTTAAAGATCAGCTTCATCTTCAGAGATACAATTACTTGTGCACAGCATGTCTTCCGCTGTACTAGAAGACTAGCTCCTAGTCTGTGGTATAATTGGAGGATGCTCTCCTCTGTTCTGGTCCCTATCATTTGTTACTGGTTCCTTTAGTTGATCATAGTTGCCGTCAAGCATGGAGCCCTGCATTGATCTCCTTACCTGAATTGATGCCTTGCTTCGTCACTACATTGCAGTATATATTACGGTGCAGGGTCTAAGCCAGGATTTAGAAAATTGGTGCCCAAAATTGGCAATTTTAACATTTTGGGGCATTCAGTTTTTCAAGGGAGATCACATACTCAGATTTCAACTATAGGCATTAGGGCTGTCATCACTAACAAATTTTTAGCGATTCGATAATCGAAAAGATTTTTACCGATACAGCACTTCGATTCGATTCGCTATCGATTCACACTAGAAATTGCTGCACGCTTGGTTTTCGGCTAATATATACGCAATTAGCCCACCAAGCATTACATTTTCATTACCCGTCAATCCCCGCCCCTAACAATAACTAAAAAGTACCTACAATTTGCGATCTTGCCATTAGCGCCAATGATGTCTACACCTGTCATCGCCCTGACAGGACCCCACAATGCATTGCGCTGACCTGCGCAGTAGTGCGCCAGAGATCGTCCGTCCTCAATTCAACTTCCGTTTTTGAATTGAGGTAAGTTTTCGCTGATTTGGACTTTTTTTAAAAAGTTTTTTGGTTGGTAACGGCAGTTTTGGCGTGTTGCAACGTATCCAACCTGTTTTTTGTTATTTTTTATAACGAATCGATACCCCAGCATTTCTGGCGTATCGATTATCGCTAGGGCTTCGCCAGCGATCCATCGATACCGCCGGTATCGATGACAGCCCTAATAGGCATGTATTTACTCAACGAAATAATGCATGATATTCATATGCAATATTATGGGAATTACATTGAGGTGAAAAATATTCAATTATATATGCTCGAAATTGAAAGGGTGATTTTTGAGGGTTTGGGTGTCCAGATGATGCTCAGACGCCCTGCTGGCTAAGAGTAAAGACTATGCAACAGTACAATGATGCGGGTGCCACAATTCTCAGGTAATGAATGGGAATGAATGTCATCAATTCCCCAGTGCTTGGACTTCTTCAGAAAAAATTAATATTTATTATTAATATCCGTCTGTTCAGGTTAACAAGTGATTGATGAAAAAACCCAGTCCGATTCTCAACCTTTGATAAGCTCTAGGGGTGGGGGGGAAGGGGGTGAAATAGCCACCAGGGTCCATACCAGTAGAAGCCTAGTCTAGAGGCTAGAGGGGAGCAGTCCTAAGGAGCTGGTGGGAAGAGGCAGTGACTGGTCAGCTGGTCAAGGCTGAGCCAACACCACTGACCCCCTCCACAGCCCTGTGTCAACACACACTGTATGAGAACCAAACACCACAACAAGCATGGTGCAGCACAAAGTGGACTCAAGAATAAGCTCTCACTCCTCACAGACCCAACTGCTTTCAGTCAGTCAGTCATCCCCACAGTCAATCTCTCACAGTCATTTGCATCACATGGAAGGCCTAAACTAAGAGCTTAAAAATCAGCATCCAAATTCACTATGATTAATAATTTGTGTGGCAAGTTTTTGTGGCAACTACTATAAATATATTAAGATAGCAATCCTAAATATGAATTTCCTTCTTGAGAAAATACATACAATCACTTGAGGCGAGTTGAGGGTCATATTCGACAGGCTTTTTCAAGACTAAGAACTGTACAACTTATAACTTTTTGCGATGCAATACAATATCAATATTTCCTAAGCAAAAATATATTTCAACAATACAACTTTGCTTAGCTCTGACTCACCTACCTAAGACAAATTCACTGGTCCTATCAAATCATTCCTATCTACTTCAATATTAATCACGTAACATAGATTTCTGTTATCTTAGGGCACTTTTCTTTGTCCCCATTAGTCTGTGGAACGCGAGGTTATCTGTATAACAAATGATACTGCCTACTTTTTAGACAACCAAAATTTGTTATGTAAAGTTAGGAAGGTCAACTTCAAAAGGTTTGCTTGTAGATAATGAACTGCTTTCATACAGGGGAAGTCCAGGTCAAATTTATCCCATAATATCAGTATACACCAGGTCTTAAATGATGAAGCACCTTTCTGCATTTGATATAAGTATCTGATATCTGATACCAGTACCATCTGCTAACCACCTAGCAGGGATCCAGAAATTATGGGTGATTACTCAAGTTTATGAACTGCATATGGCAAGTACACTTCCCAATTTGATATTGGTATATGATATGATGTGATACTGAGTACCAGTACTGCACTACCAACAGCTAATCTGCAAGCAGTGACCCAGAATTTATGCCTAGTACTTAACCCTTCCAATACTGAGGCTACTTTTGTCCTAAGCACAAGGATGCAAAGATTTTTGAAAAACATCTGAAACCTGTCATGTTTGTATTTATTAGAAAGCTGTCACCGAGTACTCTCAGATGAGTACCTATATGCAAGGGTTTCAGTCATTTTCCAGCTTTTTTGCATCATTTTGTGTTGGCAAAATTAGCCACCAGCAGCATAGGGGTTAAGTTCATGAACTGCATATGGCATGGAGCCGGAGACCAGCCCAGATCTTTGTGCTAGATTGAAAATAATCGCCCCAAGAAACTGAGGTTTAATAGATCACACTCCTAGGTGTGACCTCTTAAATGCCAGTCTTGGCACCAGCAGTGAGGGCGGCACTGTGGATAGTCTAATCTGATTTAGTTATAAAATTCCTCACCAGGTGGCCACAGTGAGATCTTTCCAGTTGCTTGATTCTGACAGAACAAGGAGACCAACCTTGGTGCCATCTATGATCAGCCACAGACATAATAAACAAATTCTTATTTTACTCCTATTTCCTTCTTATTTCATTTTTATTTTATTTATTTTATATATTCTATCAGGGAATTTTATACAGTAAAATGAAAATCTCTGATTCTATCTATTTTATTTTTTCAAATTATTTTATTTATTTTATCTATCTTATCTATTTTATCTATCTTTGTTTTTATCTTTTTTAAAAAAATTTTTCAGCTTTTCAACTGACAGTATAGTAATCTCATGATACTAATATCTTCCCTACATAATAACAAAGCAGGGTACAATTTTCAGTCTGCACATAGACAAGCACCATACCCTTTAGATCTGCATCTGTAGGTAAGACATAAGCTCCCTCACTTCCAGAATCTATGGGTGATACTTGACACATTCGTGAACTATAAATAGCTACGGCACAAGCACTGAGAACTCCCTGTCAGTTGATAGCAGGGAAGTTTAACCCACCCACATCCGGGACGACGTACATATCATCTGACAAATTTGAAAACATCTCGATATAAAATCTATATTATGAAAAATATTTGACTGAAAGTTGTGGTTCTTGATGCATTGAACAAATGTTCTTCAAATATTTTTTGAATATTCTTATATTAAATGAGTTTTGTTCAAACTTGTCAGATGAAGTGTACACTGTGAATGCAGGCGGGATTGTCGGGACGGGTGTGGAAGCGTGAAGGATCTGTGTCACAAACCATCATCTGCTCTTCCTCCTTTCTGGTGAGCTGGAAAACAAGCCCTGCCTTAGAACAGACCTTTTATTTCACAACTCTTATATTCAACCCCGAATAATGGGGCCTACCCTCATGCTTTCCGTCTACGACATGGCTCAAATGTAATCTTCCCTTTTGACATTAGGCCTAAAAAAAGAAAGTTTGTTTCCTGTAACGGCCCGAAAAAAAATAGGGTAGGTAGGTCGGTAAAGTTTTTTTGCATTATTTTTTTGGTCAAAAATGTGTGTTCTATGCATGTTTTACGATGCTTGGGAGTTGGGAGGGCAGAAAAAACTTTAGGGTAGGGATTTTTTGGAATAAAAACTTGTTAGGGTAGGGTTACAGGAAACAAACAACTTTTTTTAAGGCCTTATAAGCTCATGAATAAAGTTAGTATAAGGGTTTGAGGTAGCTGTGACTGCTGAGTGGCTAAATCTTATTCGGAATAGCTTATGCATTCACTCTTTAAGTACTACAGGTACCTTCAAGATCCTTGATTCTCATTCAAACAGTCTCCATACTTCTCAGTTATGACCAGGTTGTAAGACAGCATGTACACCATATAATAGTCTTAATATTCAGCAAATTGTTAATTTGAAGCATGTAATTGAAGTTGTTCCACCTCAATATAATTCCCATGACATTTTATGAGGATATGATGCCTCACTTCAACAAGTAAATACCTATTATGGTAAGAGTATAGAGTATATGTGGTCTCCCTGGGAAAATAGGATGCTCAAAGATTTTACAATGGGCAATTTTGGGCACCCAGTTTCTAAATCCTGGCTAAGGCCCTGATGTAAACTCCATGTCCTCTACATCATGGGTCAACAGCTATGTAGTAATTTCAAGCATTGGAGCCCACTGAGCACATCAGAATAGTTAGTATTGATAACATACAACTAGTGCATGGGATGGGGAAATACCCTGTTGACCTCAAAATAATCCTATTTACAATGTTGACCCTAGTGTTTCTGAAGGTTTAACCCATCCATGCATGTAGCAGGCATCGACATAAGTACTAGCCCGCTTGCCCCAGCAAGTGAATTTTTGAAAAATGGGCTTTCGGGCAAGTACATTTCAGTTTTCACTTGCCCGAATGGGCCAGCTGATTTTCTGAACACTTAACATTTATATTTTTTATAGTAAATGGCCCAGATACCAAGAAGTATGCAAACAATGCAACAAAACTGAAAAGAAAATGGTTGCCTCTGTAGCCACATTGAGCAAAGATTTGCAGACATTGAGCACTTCTACATTCCCTGAGACACACATCAGAAAAGCTTTTATAGGAATTCAATCTCTGTAAATCAAAGTCTATAATTAGCCAGCAGGGCATCTCTGCACCATTTGGACACACAAACCCTCAAACCCTTTTAGGACACCCATTTTTGTAAGGAATTTCTAAAATGTCAATTACAAAGCTTATAGTAGAATATTTTCACCTCAATATAATTACCATGAGATTGTATAAGGATATGCCTCAATTCAATAAGTAAATACATGTTTACTAAACATTGTAATCTGAATATATTGTTGTCTCCCCTGAAAAATAGAACACCCAAAGATGTTAAGATTGCTAATTTTAGGCAACCAGTTTCTAAATTCTGGCTTTAAAGCTTGCTGTATGTACATTGAGCACTTCTTCCTTCTCAGATATTGCCCAAAACCCTCAGGTTCCACTAAAGCTCACTTCATAAGCCCCCCCCCCCCCCCTAATGATGCCCTGTCGATTTACTGCTGTCATTGATAACTGATATAAATCAACAAACATATATTCCAGGTCACTTTGAAGAGTTTGGATAAGACTCTTTGAGTAGGTCATGAGAAAACATCAAATCAAAAGAGTTGACTTTTTTCACTCCTCTTTGACTTGGACTTTGAATAAGTATTATCCCTCACCATGCCTTAGTGGTAAAAGTGGTCAGTAAGCCTGCCCACTGCATAAAAAAGCTGTGAAATGGGGTATTTAAGTGGTACCACTGTCAGAGTCAGCCCCACTGTCTAACGTAGTGGTAAGACCACTGTTTCCTGCAGTGGAGCCACTGTTTCTTACAGTTGGGCCACTGTTTCTTACAGTGGGGCCACTGTTTCTTACAGTGGGGCCACTGTTTCTTATAGTGGGACCACTATATAAACCCATATGTGACTTGAAAAAAATCCACATATATCAGAAACCACTATAATGGGGCTTCCAAATCTTAGTTTATCTTAGGACCACTTTTTCTTGCAGTGGTGCCACTGCTGATTACAGTGGGGCCACTTAATAAACCCTATGTGACTGATATGGATATGAGCACGGAAGATGCAGGCTTTTCCTTATCTGTAGGAAGGTAATATAATATATAACAATAGGGTCAACTAGTACAGAACTTGACCTTGTTATTCAAAATTATGACAGTTGACAGTATGACAGTGTTGGAGAAGGAGGTGAGTTGATTTCATTGACAGAAATGTGCTCTGTAAATGGTGTTAGGGGAATTTTGAAAAACTAAGACAAGTTGTGTGTTAGGGTATATTAAAGGATAAAGTCAAGGCTATTCCAGTCAAAAGGACAGGTGAATATCTCTGCTGTTGAATACAGAAAATGCAAGGTGAGATGAAATACTCAGGTTAGACAGGAAAGGCATGCTGACATATGATTTAGAAGTGACATGATTCAGGAGAAGGGAACCTTGCAAACTATGATATGTGACTTATGTTAGGTCTACAGTCCATCAAGATTTACATAGACTGGAGAGACAATTAGCAGACAGGAGACAGGAACATCTTAGAATAATTGTCCAGAATATGTTGCCATGCATTATAATCCTATGTAAATGTTCTTAACAGGTTAAACCTCTTTCTAATAAACTTTTTAGAAAATTATTTTAACTATTGAGTGTCTATCTATTAACGTATCTATTTATTCATTTATTCATTCATCTATCCTGAATGATGTGCTAAATTAATGCATTTTACAGTGGGGTACATGACCACCACTGTCAGAGAAAGTAGGTCAACCACTTCATTTGACAGTAGTAAAACCACAGCATCTTGCAGTAAAGCATGACTTTACCACTGTCTGAAACAGTGGGACCACTACATTGAACAGTGGTAAATCTACTGCAACTAGCATTATAGGATGATCATACCACCGTCAGGTATAGTGGGACCACTCTCTTGATCAGTGGTATGACCACTGCATCTGTTAGTGGTAGAGAACTGCTGATGCAATGGCATGCAGGCCCACCTACCACTGTCCAAAACAGTGGGACCACTATGAAGCTACCACTTTTTGCAAAAGTGGTCATGAAGCCCCAATAAAGTGTCTCCGCTTTTGCAAAAGCGGGACACCTCAGACAGGCTTAAAGGGCACTTTTTTTTCAGTGGTACAAAAAAGTGGTAATAAACCCACTACAATAAGGCTCTTGGGCCACATTCCAGGAAAGTGGGGGATGGTGCTACAGCTCTTGAGAGACCCATGTACTATCCACTATATTTTTCCGTGGTACCACTGTATTTCGCAGTGGCACCACTGTAGGCAACCACTCATAACCCACTGAAACACCCCATGTAAACCACTGCACTATGGTAAGGGATAGCCTTAGGCCCTAGATAAAATCTTGGTTACACTTTCATATGTTCCAGATATTTATATCTAGGAAAAGAGTGCAGTCTGGAGCTAATCTCAATAAAAGACACAGTTAACCAAAATTTTTAACCCTTCCAATGCTGAGGCTACTTTCATCAAAAGCACTCAGATGCAAAGATTTTTGAAAACCATCTAAACCCTATTATGTTGGTATTCATTGGATAGCTCACTGAGTTCTCTCCTGATGAGTACCTATTTGGCAGGGTTTCAGTTATCTTTTGCATTATTTTTGTATTGACCATTAAATCAGCCACCAGCAACATAAGGGTTAATGCTGCAACACACACCTAAATGGATTAACTTATTAATGCACACAACGGCCAAAAACTGCCTGACAACTTTGGTGAAATCTTGAATGTGAAAAATAAAGTTGGGAAATATTTGACGGAGAAATTTTTAATCAGAACATTACCAACAATTCTCCTTCAAATATGTAAATTTTCTGAATTTCAAAGTTAATGTCAAAAATATCATAGATTCAGACGACAATCTCCTCTTACCAGTAAGCTTTAAATAGTGGGTTAACCCTGAATTATGCTGCTGGTGGCTACCAAGCAAAATGATGCAAAAACCCTGAAAAATGACTGAAACCCTGGCATATGGGTACTGGTCATATAGTATTCAGCGAGAGCTTTCCAATGAATACCAAAATGACAGGGTTTCTAAGATGGTTTTCAAAAATCTTTGCATCCTTGTGCTTCAGACGAAAGTAGCCTCAGCATTTGAAGGGTTAAGATGTTTATAGTAGCACAGAAGTACCTCCTGTTTAATAGACAGAACAGCCCAAGAGAATCACATAATGATTGGCATTTTGAGTACAACTCTTTTAGCCAGAGAGGCGGTTTATGTCCCAAGAAATGTCAGGAAATACACTTGGAAGAGTATTCTATTGGTTCAAAGATGGTGTAAGTTCCTCACATAAACATTCTCGACATAGATTTCCTGCTATAACCTACTTTTCTGGCAAGAGGTTACTTTAATACTAATACAAATAACCAAAGGGGTTTTCGTTATTATGATATTATCCAATGCAAAAACAGTTTCTGTTTGTCTAAGATTGAAGTTGTAAAAACACTGTGCCTATGTTCTGTGATTGGAAGGAGCACTGATACATTGTCAAAAGCAAGTTGCCAGATTAGTGCATTCCTGCTACTAGGACCAGACATAGTTAAAACGGCAAAAATGGAGGGAGAATATGGAATTTAGACTTTACCCACATGGCAATAATCATTTTCATTTTAGCAGGATGATAACAAAATAGGAACTTATTTGTACATTCCATTCTGTACTTTACTGCTTTACCTTAAAGAAATAAAGATTATTGTCAAATCAAATTATCATTTTATCATTTATTATCATTATCATCATTATTATTATTATTATTATTATTATTATCATCATCATCATCATCATCATCATCATCATCATCATCATCATCATTATTATTATTTTATTTTTCATTAAAATTCTCTTATTATTATTATCATCATAATCATTATCATTCATATCCTTATTATTTTCATTAACAACATCACCATCATCATCATTATTATCAACGGAGCATGCTAGATTTGCTTTCAGAGTTGCTTTCAGGCCGCACTATTAGCTCTAGATCAGTTATAAAAGCCAGTAGCAGATGATTTTTGAGTATATCCTCAATCTGAGACCTTCTTTCTAGCCCCTGGCAGTCTGAGTCTGTGGTGATCCTCCCCAGTGACTGTCCTGGTGACCTGGCTAATCTTAACCCTTTCAATGCTGAGGCTCCTTTCGTCCAAAGCACAAGAACGCAAAGATTTTTAAAAACCATCTAAACCCTTTCATGTTGGTATTCATTAGAAAGCTCTCGCTGAGTACTCTCAGATGAGTACCCATTTGCCAGGGTTTCAACTATTTTTTTAGTTTTTTACATCACTTTGTATTGGCCAAATCAGCCACCAGCAGCATAAGGGTTAAGTGGTTCATGCAGGGTCTTAGCCAGGATTTAGAAACTGGGTGCCTAAAATTGGCCATTGTAAAAATTTTGGGCGTCCAAATATTTAAGGGGGACCACAATATACTCAGATTTCAACCATAAACATGTATTAATTTATCAAAACAAGGCATGATATCATTATTCAATGTCATGGGAATTATATGGAGATGAAAAAATCAACTATATGCTTAGGATTGACATTTTAAGAAATTCCTCACAAAATTTTTTGGTGTTTTTGAGGGGTGCTTTTTAAGGGTTTGGGTGTCCAAAAAGACACCCAGACGCCCTGCTGGCTAAGACCATGGGTTCATGTATGACTCGCTCACCCCCACATGACCCAAACAAGACCTTCTCTGGCTACCACCAATACTCTTTAACCCACTAAGACTCTAAAGATTTCTCTAGAAGTATTCGTCTGCTACTCTCATACTTTTGATAATAACTTGTGAATAAAGGAAAAGTTCACAGGAGAATTGAAGGAGAGTTGTTGTTTGGCTTCTGATCACCATTGCTCCTTCAAATGTTTTCAAGAAAATGTTTTTGTAAGTAAGATTTTTCCAAAATCACCATGCCTTTTTTGGCCACTTTGAGTGTAAATGGGTGAACCCTTCAGTATCAACCCATCCATGCCTGGAGATCTTCTGGACCTATTGTACTTATGAAAATAATTTAAGAATTCATCCACAATTCACAAAATATTTGAAGGAGAGTTGTGGTTTAGGCACAAGCAAGTATTAGCTAGGACCCGTCCTGCCTGCCCTCTCTGGCTACGACCAATGCTCTTTAACCCTGCCACACCTGGAGATCTTCTGGACCTATCATACTTTTGAAAATAACTTAAGCATTCATCCACAACTCACAAAATATTTGAAGGAGAGTTGTGGTTCAGGCCAACAGTTCTCCTATGAAACATTCTTTTTCCAAAGAAATACTAGATAGTCACAACAAAATTACCAAAATAGTCAGGATGTTAGAACTCTGGAATAACAGAAATGAATGGGTTAACCAATAAATGCTAAAGAGTACTCTTAAATGGTTGTCTGGGTCTTTGATACTTTTGACAATAACTTAGAAATTAAGAATGCTTTTAGAAAATATTTTAAGGAGAGTTGCTGGTAATGTTGTCATGAACATTTCTCCTTCAAATATTTTCCCAAATAGGGCCATATCAAGCTATCCAAATTGTTACGGACGGGAATTTTAGAGAGTTTAATTCAATATTTTTCAATAAGTTCAGGGAAACTTCCTGATTTGGCTGTTTAATCTAATAGATATACCATTCTAAAACACTATTATAAAAAAAGTTTGTTGATAAAGTTTGAAAAAATAGTATATTTTAATGAATTTATTGCTGTTACGGACGGGAAACTCTGCGACGGAGGTTTTAGATACCTTCACAAAAACAGAAATCCTTCTTCAAATTCTGAAGAAAATTAAAGTTTAGCATATTGGCAATGTAGCCAAGATCCTCAAGTATCTATTTCTGCATGTATTTCAAATTTTCATCATCCCACTCAAATTTTGGAGGAATTTATTCAGTGTTACGGACGGAAAATGCATACTGTTACGGACGGGAAACTTTCGTCGCAAGTGGAGAAGGGGGAGGATTCCATACATAAAACATTTCTAAGAGGTCAAAATTTCATTACATCACTCAAAATTGAAAATAGTCATATGAAAGACTCACATAAGAATGTTTTGTACAAAGTTATTCATAGATCAGTGGTCTAAATGATAAATTACAGACAAAAAGATACCAGAAACTAAATTTCTTCAGATTTAGCTGAGAGACTGACTGACACTCTCAATTCGAGGTTCTGAAATTATTGTGGCTGAAACATTGAAAACACTCAAACAAGAACCCTACATTCTCTATAATATTAAAGATAACTGTATACAGTATTTTAAGTAAGTGAAGAGTGGATTCTTAAAAACCAGATTGTGGTATGATGAAGGTGTGCCTCCATATTGCAATAATGCTATGACCCTAGATTTCGGTACTAAAATCTCAAGTGCAATTACACACATATTAGTGATGCTATTACAGGTTTAAATACAACTGATTTTCATGATATGTATGTTTGGTTAGGAATGCCAATTCAGTTCATATCCAATACTGGATGTTAATACACTTCTCCATTCACCCAAGAGACATGTTAGATCTGAGCCAGAAAAAACAGCCAACTGTTAATAAGATCAAATATGCATGAATAGAAAATATCACATAGGTATTTCAAAGTATTTAGCAAACTGGACACTCTTCTTAACTACACATTCATAATTCATTCACAATATAGATATGTTGGTAATAATTGACAGCGTTAGCAATGTCTGTTACATTTCATGACTCAATGTCTTAATCATCCAATTGACCATACATTCAGCTAATCATGAACTTCTAGAGCATTCCATAGTTTCCCACAAATTCTTAAAATAGTTTAAGGATATCTATTTTTTAACAATGTACAGGTGTACTCTTTGTCTAGACACCTTCATCCTGTCTGCAGATGCCATAAGTTTCCATTCCACCCTACATCCTTAAGCCACCCATTCAGTCAATCGGGGTAAATGCAATTTCCCCCCCAACCCATCCTCCCTCCCAAGACAAAAGAATCAGAGGTGTTAATCAGGGTAAATGCAATTTCCCCCCGACCCTTTCCTCTTCCCCAGGCTGGAGAATCAGAGGTATTGATGAGAAGGGGAAGTGGAGGAAAAACAGAATCCACATTGTCTGGGCTATACTGGTCAACAGCCTTGATGTGTATAGGAAGTGATTAAACTGACCACTGACCAGGTGGTGAGTGAAATAATCTACCTCTGACTCTGAGAAAACAAACTAAAATGATGCTCATCACAACTTTCTCAGCTTTATAATCTTAAGGAAGCATCTAAGCTAAATCAGTTGGAACTATTATGCTGAGTAATGCATGTAAGAAACAGAGTTGTCCATACTCAAATTAATTGCTCATCCACCCAAGGTCCTTACCTAAGTGTAAGCATATTCTCTGTATATCATACCTTTAAAACAACATGGATCTCTTTGGAAAATTCCTCAACCCATAGAGAGTAGATGGATATGCCCTGAACCCTTTATTGAGATGCACACTGAAAATCCATAGGTGTCATTGATCCCCTGATTTTTACCTTCCAGCCATACTTCCTGTCCCAATCACTTTTCCGTCCGTAACAGCACTAAATGTTACGGACGGAAAATTTTCAAACTCCATTTTAACCAATTGTGTGATTTATTTTCTACAAATTTATTACATCAATAAATATGCCTTATGATGAAGTAAGAGGATTCCAAAAGTTGTTACATTATCACTTAAAATGAACTTTTTATAGAAACTTTTCTAAGTTTTTTGTTACGGACGGAAAAATGGCAATCAAAACAGTTCAATACCTCATTGATGATTGATCACCAGATCAAATATGTTCAGTGGTAATGTACCTCAGCCTCCCACTTACAAATACACACCAAAAAAGTGTACTTCTGACAACCCTATCAAAAATAAAATGATTTTAATCACTTTCCCGTCCGTAACACACACAAAACAAATTTTGAGGTATAAAGTCAATTTTTTGTGAGGTAGTGGGGTTTAGGTTATGATTTTTTAAATTTTTGTACTCTTTAGGATGTCTATTTTCAGTACATCATCACTTTATATAGGTAAAATGAAATAATTTTTTTAACTTCTCCGTCGCAATTACTGTGATATGGCCCAATATGCTTTTGGCTGGAAGATTTCATCAAAACTGTCATGCTGTTTTGGCCGCTATGAGCATTCATGTGTTAAAGTATTTCTAGCCAGGGTTTTGGCTTCCACCTGCTCATGCTGCTGGTTCAACCCTCTAAGAGAGGGCCTCAATCAGCTGACTGCTGGCTGTGTCAATCACAGTCTCCACTTCAGGACCACCAGCTACCAAAGGTTACAGTTCACCACCATTTCCAATATTGCCACTAGTACCTCTGGAGCCTGGTGCCAGACAGACAGTGATAGTCTGAGCAAGAGGAGGGCAATGAGATGGATTTTAACCAATTTGTGCCTGGAACTACCCTCAAGGCCTGGAGAATATTTGAAGGAGAAATATTAGTCAGAACGCTAGATATCAACCTTTTTGGGTTGGTTTTGATCTACATTTCTCCTTAAATACATTATTTTCAAAAAATGCTCTCGTAACAAAGATATTCATTTTAACCAAAATGGTCAGAACCTGATATAAACATTTTAAGAAGAATTGTTGGATCAGTTTTTCTTTGGAGAAATGTTGGGTCAGACGAACCACCAGCTTTTCTTAGGAAAAATTGTCAGGCTACTTTTGGCTGCTGCTAGCATTAGTGGGTTTACAAACCCTTCCAATGCTGAGGCTACTTTCGTCCGAACGACAAGGACAAGGATTTTTGAAAACCATCTTACCCCTGTCATGTTGGTATTCATTGGAAAGCTCTAGCTGAGTACTCTCAGATGAGTACCCATGCGTCAGGATTTCAGTCATTTTTCAGTTTTTTTTCATCATTTTGTATTACTTGGCCAAATTAGCCAGCACCAGCATAAGGGTTAATTAATTGTTGTCTGCATCTATGACACTTTTGACAATAACTTTGAAATTCATAATGGTTTTTATAAAATATTTGAAGGAGAGTTGTCAGTATTGTTCTGGTCAACATTTCTCCTTCAAATATTTTCCCATATTTGCTTTTGCTGGAAGATTTCACCAAAATTGTCAGGCTGCTGGAAACCATTTAAACCCTGTCATGTTGGTATTCATTGGAAAGCTCTCGCTGAGTATTCTCAGGTGAGTACCCATGTGCCAGGGTTTCAGTCCTTTTTCAGGGTTTTTTGCATCATTTTGTATTGGCAAAATTAGCCACCAGCAGCATATGGGTTAAAGAGCTGAACGGAAGCAGGAGCCGGCAGCGGGAGTCATCAGTCAGATTTCCGCATCCTTCGCTCACATGGCTTCACCCTGTTGCGCCAACTCAGCCATCAAACACAACCCACCACAGTTACAGTAGACCTGAGCCAATAATACTCTGGCACACGTGGGGAGACCCACATGCTAAATACAGATCACCACCACTGGAACTGCCTTTCTATCTCCCACATTTCCTTCTCCACTCTGCCCTCCCCCTCCCTCCCTCCCTGTCTGTCTCTCTTTCTCCCTCTGTCTGTCTCTGTCTCCCTCTGTCTGTCTCTGTCTCTCCCTCCCTCCCTTTCCTCTCTCTCTCTCCCTGTCTCTCTCTCTCTGTCTGTCTGTCTGTCTCTCACTCTCTGGCTGTCTGTCTCTGTCTGTCTGTCTGTCTGTCTGTCTGTCTGTCTGTCTGTCTGTCTCTCTCTCTCTCTCTCTCTCTCTCTCTCTCTCTCTCTCTCTCTCTCTCTCTCTCTCTCTCTCTCTCCCTCCTCTCTCTCTCTCTCTCTCTCTCTCTCTCTCTCTCTCTCTCTCTCTCTCTCTCTCTCTCTCTCTCTCTCTCTCTCTCTCTCCCTCTCTTAGATCATTCAATTGCAATTTAAATGTGGGGAAGACAACAGCGAGTCTTGGCTTTCCAAATCCCTAATAGCATGGTTCATATGCCTGTAGTCCTATGTGCCATCTAATTGATCTAATTATAGAACTTAATGAGTCTACTGATGATCAGCCTCTTGATTACATAACACTGTCTATAAAATGCCACCACCCTCCCTCTCAAAACAAAAATAACAATATCACTACCCACATTTAGACCATGAATGAGCTTGAGGCCCATCAATCTCACACAGAGACCATTAGCTATGGGCTCACGCCTCGAAATTAAGATTTTTCCAAGGAGACCAATTGCATCTTCATAAGCTTCATAAAGGTGCTGTGTATATCAAACAGTACATCCTTTGACTCCCTGTGGAAATTTAAGGGAGTCACAAGAGTATCCAAGGGACCCCCTTGGGCTCCTGGCACCCCTTAATTTTGAGCTCTTGGGTTGTAGGATTAATTACAGTTAGGTAAATGTACATACATTCACAGATCGAGGGTGGTTAACTATGAATAACATAGCCGGGAATAAAGACATTTTCAGATATATAGTAGTATATATTTTTATGAGCACATTACTTAATATTTCTTGCATAGGTTAAAGAGCTATGATGTTCTAAATGTCATATTCACAGGGTTTCTGGGCCACTTGCCTCAATCTGACTAGATGTAGAAAGATTATAAATGGATTTGATTTCAAATTTAACTGCCTGAACATTACCATTTCTCTCATGTTGAGTCCAAACGACACCCAACCACCCTGCTGGCTAAGACTATGCTCCTCTATTAGTTTGTCATCAGTTGGAAAGAGGCTGTCTGGGATTCATCCCACATTTAATTGCCTATTACGATTTCTCACATGTATACGGAAAAGCTAAACATGTTCCACACTTGAAATAGCTCCACATGAATCTTGGTCCATCATCAGTGGCGACGTGGAAGTGCGCCCTTGCGCTGACTGTTCTGACTAGGCTAGATGTATTTAAGAGGAGGAGGTGATGGAAAAGTTGTCTGGGATTCATCTCACATTTTATTGCCTATTACAATTTCTAACATGTATACAGGAAAGCTTAACAAGTTCCACACTTGAAATAACCCCACATGAGTCTTGTTCTATCATCAGTGGTGACGTGGAAGTGCGCCCTTGCGCTGACTGTTCCGACTAGGCTAGATGTATTTAAGAGGGGGAGGTGATGGAGAAGTTGTCTGGGATTCATCTCACATTTTATTGCCTATTACAATTTCTAACATGTATACAGGAAAGCTTAACAAGTTCCACACTTGAAATAACCCCACATGAGTCTTGTTCTATCATCAGTGGTGACGTGGAAGTGCGCCTTGCGCTGACTGTTCTGACTAGGCTAGATGTATTTAAGAGGGGGAGGTGATGGAGAAGTTGTCTGGGATTCATCTCACATTTTATTGCCTATTACAATTTCTAACATGTATGAAGAAAAGCTTGATATGTTCCACACTCTGAAATAACCCCACATGAGTCTTGTTCTATCATCAGTGGTGACGTGGAAGTGCGCCCTCGCGCTGACTGTTCTGACTAGGCTATGTATGTACGAGGTGATGGAGTAAGGGAGAGAGAATGTTGGCCAGCACGAGAGGAAGAGCCGGGGCTATTTTAGTCCTTCCCCGTGTAAACTTAGCTGTCTACCAACAGAGCGCTATCGGAGACCGCTTACTACGCCATCTCACCTAGCAGCCAGGCCTCTGTAGGGCTACACAGGCAGCCAAGCATAGGGCTACATACACAGACAGGCAGTGCAGGTCAGCATGGCATCAACTCAGGTTCACAAAAATCGGCTTTGAACATAAAAATGAGATGGTTCACAGTGCTCAAGAGTTTTAGCCAGGGTTTTAAAAATGTCTGTCCAAAACAGCAATTCCAAAATTTCTGCCCGTCCAGAGTTAGCTAATCAAATCCTCATGAATACCAGCTACATCTAACAGGCTATTGTGTTAAAGAGGGCTATTTACACTACAGCTATGTCTTGAAGATGGAAAAAATGTTAGGAAAATAATTCATTGTGATTTTTGCCTGTCCAAAAAAGTAGGTTTTCAGGAAACTACCTGTCCAAAAGACAGGCTGGGCATGTCCTGGCTAAGTTAGTCCCAGGTTCAAAAGATAGGCCAGCATCATGAGAACTTGGATTTCTGAAAATTTGCTTCATGTAGTGTATTTGACTACCCAAAGGTCACCTAACTGATCATTACAGGAATTCAACCCGATAATGCTCACCAGTGTCTCAGCCAGGATTTAGAAACTGGGTGCCTAAAATTGGCAGAACTTGTAAAATTTTCGGGCGTCCAAATTTTTAAGGGGGATCACAATATACTCATATTTCAACCATAAACATGTATAAATTCATCAAATGAGGCATGATAACATTAAACAATGTCATGGGGAATTAACAGGAGATGTAAAATTCAATTATATAAGCTTGAGATTGAGATTTTAGAAATTCCACACTAAAAAATCTGGGTGTCCTGAGGGGCTCTTTTTAAGGGTTTGGGTGTCCAAAAAGGCACCCAGACGCCCTGCTGGCTAAGACCATGATGCTCACAGTGGTTAAAAGCAGCCTGAAGATTTGGATTAAAGCTTTCAGGCAAAAGCATAGCTGAGAAATATTTCAGGGAAAAATTATGCTAATCAGAAAAGTACCACCAACTCAAGATTCTTCTAATAGTTTGAATTTGTCATTCTCCGTTCCTAATTTATTGTCAAAAATATTGTAGGTCCAGACAAAATTTTCCAGATTAATAACTCTTCAGCATGAATAGGTTTAAGTTCCTCTCCAGCCCCCTTAAAAATTTCACATAGAACAGCCACAGAAGTATAGGGGTCCACACCGGTATACCCGTACCGTGAGGGTACCGATACCCCGCCCGAAAATACTGGTGATAAACAGTATAAATAGTAGCCGGTACTTTTTTACCAGTACTATGAATAAAACGCCTCGCTGCTGATATAGCAGGCAAGGCGGAAAAGAGTGCAGAGACGCGGGATCGGCGGGAAAATACATCGCAATCGCGTCATCCAGTGCCGACCGCCATTGAAACTGCACTACGATAGACACTAACACGCGCAGTAGTACTTGGAAAAGTGTGGAGAGGGCCACGCTATGTATTTTACATGGTGCTAGTCCAGCCCCACCACACTTTTCCAAGCACTAACTTGCGCGACAGAATTTCGAAAACATCGACAAAGTAAAGAAAGTAACCAGTATCAATACCGTTAGCATACCGGAACCGTATAAAAAATACCGGAACCGTACCATACCGTATAATTTTAACGGTATGGACCCCTACAGAAGTATGACGTCCAAAAGAAAAGTCTCTGAAACATCACATATATATATTTTGCTTTTGAGTCAATGCAGGGAAAAAAGGGTTTAAATGGCTCAGATATGAATTGGGAAAATCGTTCCCTTACTGAACCACCGAAACCAAGGCCTTATTAACTCAAAATGTTAATGAATGTAGCATTACCTACTAGCCTGACAACCAATTAACCAGTCCATAATCTCCTTTTTTATGCTACAAAATTAGCCAGTCAGCCATTATTGGCCAATGAAGCTAAATATACATGTGAACTGTACTAGCACCATATCCATTCACCAAACTACTGAATGACTGACAGAGATGCAGATGGAATAGTCTACGTACGTAGCCCCTGAGAAGTTACGCATCCACTCTGAGTTTGACCAACCACTGACATTTGGTCAATGGCCAACCAGTGTATTTATAAGTTTCAATGGCCTACAGAAGGCACCATGACTATCTTATCATTAGTGTTATACTCTGACATGTATGCTATGTTGATGGTTCCAGAACACCAGAGGTACTTGTTATGATCATGAAAATAGAAAACGTATACATGTTCATGCAAAATAGTTAACTTGTTACATACGGGGATTCTCCAATCAGGGGTACACTTTCTAATGAAGAGGTGTTACATGCATAAGAATGGGTGAAAGGTAGTTCTCCTAATTGGTTTCTTTGGATTTTCACCCATACAGGGTGTGGATCTTCCTGGCAAGAATGTTATAAGTGATATTTTCACTGTAAATAATCCCCAAAATAGCTCAGAACTGCCCAAAAATAGGTCAAAATGCAATGTAACACTGTTGCACTGAAAAAAATCCCATAAGTGCAGTATTTTAAAACTGCAGAAGCACATATCTGCAGTGAATTTTAAGAGTTATCAATCGTCAGCATAGAATTCTCTCTCCAACACAGTAAACATTGCGTAAATTGGAACTATAAGACTATTTTCATGGTTATTTTGATAAATGACCATCATTGTAACACAAATCAAATATTTCAAAAGTTGAAATATTTAACAACCAAGCTGTTGAGGAATAAGATAAGGAATTGCACTTTTTATAACCCATGTTAAGCTCCAGGTAAAGGTTTTCTTCCATATAAAAGAAATGGCTCAGTATAGTCAAAGGCAAAGAAAATATGAAATTTTCATATTGTTGCTGAATGTGTCCGAAAAAACCTGTAGTGTCCGTATACCACCCCTTTTGAGCTCTTAGAATAACATCTTTCAAAAACTGTATTATTAGCAGTAAGACCTTCCTTAGCAATCACTAAAAAACAATTATAGCTATTGTAAGTTCAGAGGCTGCTGGAGTTTTTAGCCAAAAAAGCCATTCTGTAGTGTCCGTATACCCTGTAGTGTCCGTATACCAAATATGTTTGCATCTTGGTAAAGCATTCTGATATAAAATTTATTGTTGACTTCACTTCCCAAATAGACACCATAAGTAATGTGTATGTTTTAATAATTCTGCATTAGGTCCCTGGCCAAGTTAACTTGTATATTTAACCGTATTAAGTCCTACACATGTGGGAAACAGCGTTTCTGTGTTTGTGTTTAACCATTTGGACAATATTTTGACTTATTTATCAAGTCATTTTGCTATGTACACTGTGTCCAACACCTCTCCTACAATACATTTGAATCCAATTAGGATGTTTGAATTTACAATCCCTGCATTTAAAATAGGAGTTCTGTGCCTTTTGTTTCCTGTAGTGTCCGTATACTGGGAGACAATGTTCTTATATAATGTCTTAGGCAACCCAAATATCTTCGATGAGACACCTCCTTTATTCATATTTTCCTAACTAGAATAATATTTAAATCTTATTATGTAATGCCTATACACAACTACTTCATCTAAGTTTGAAATCTTTATAGAAAACTTAGACCTTTATTTGACACAGGCTTTGTCTTGAAATAACCAAAAAGGCATGAGTGTCCTTTTTAAAAGATATTTTACAACTTAAGATATTTGCAGGGTGAAATATGTATTCCCGGAGAAATTGATGATCTATGACACAGACAATTAAAAGACAAAATGCCCTAAATCATAAAGGGGTAGATTGACTTTGAATGACCTCTAATATCACAACAAAATATCCTACCCAAGGTGTGTTGCATGAAATAGAAAGATTGTCTTACAACAAGTATTTCGATACCAAGCGATGTCTCTAATGTTTAGTGCTCACAACTTTTAGTTTTATGTGCTCAATAGTGGTCATATTTCTCATAGTTTGAAATTTTGTAGAAAAAATGGCATTTTGACCTTCATTTGACCTTCAATGGCCACTTGATTTTATAAATTTTGTATTGATCATTAAAAAATTAAAACTGATATTTTGGTGTATCATCTGGTCCCTTCCAACTTGTAAAACTTTAGATCGTCCTTTGTACCATTTAAGGCTTTTTTGGGGGTCTCCGGGTGTGCTTGGTACTCAACTTTGTACCTTGAAGCACCAAATGGGACTTAAGATTCTAGTCAACAAACTTTCTAAAATGTTCAACAACTCCAAAAGATGTTCCTTCAGAAAAATTGACTTCGGAAAAGCAAAACATACCTTCAAAAATTCTAAGAAGTTAATAAATGGAAACTATAAATAATGGGAAAATACCAGATTCTTGATTTGGCAACCATTTTGACCTTGAAGACACATCTCTTTCAAAACAACATTTTGATACCAATCACTTAACCGTATGTTTGGTTTAAGCTGAGTTATGAATGTCTTAGGATGCCTTTCCTACCCTTATACCTATTATTTTGACCATTTTGGGGCATTTTGTCATCATCAAAATGATTGAATGGCTTCTTAAATTATCATGAAGATGTCCTGCTCATTGCATTTTGTCGATGTTTACCAATAAAGCAATGCTAGTGTTACATTTTCCTTTTCCTTTTCAAAAAATGATACCACTTTCCCAAGAAAAGTGTGTTACAGGAATGACATAAGCTGAACATGTCAGTTCTGTAACCCCTTTGTCATTCCTATAACAGCCATTTGTTTTCTAAAATCCAGCAAATATGTAAAAATATGCAAAAATGCAGCAAAATTACTGATTAAATTCATAGAAGTTAGATATAAACAAGATGCATCATATCCAATAGGTATTATTTTTTGTTGTTTGGTGACCACTTTATTGTTTTCTCAAAATTTATGTCACTTGTGTAGCGATAATCCAGCTCCCAGACTTATCGAAAATATGACCTGTGGATGTTTACATGGACTTCAGTTTTGTCTGTTACAGGACTGACCCAAATGAGCCTCACCGAGCTGCAAAATTATACTTTTTTTTTGAGAAAAAGTGGCAAAATTAATCTTGCATGCCCGCTATGTGAATGGCTAAGCTAAGGTTATGGAGATTACAAAAGTAAATAAAACATTTCAGTATCAGTTTGTTGATATGAGCAGTTGTGTATGTGTAAACATACTTTTGTCTCAATTCATTAAAATGTAGATTTTGCTCATCAGGTCCCATTAGGCAACAATACAAATGTGTGTGATCTCGCATGTAATTTTACTAAATTAGGCCCCTTATGGACAAAATCTACATTTTACGGAATTGAGGCAAAAAATATGTTTATACATGCATGAATTAGTGCTCCTAAGAGGTTCACGAAGTTTGGAAGGCAAACATGAATGTTTTGTAACAAAAGAGGACAAAACATTCGACCAAGCTTGGGTCAGACAGGCTATAGATATCTACTACGATATTTATAGAGGATTTAGTGAATAAAATTAACCTTTTTTAGGATAGTCAAAAGTTAACAGACTAAGTATTCTTTTTAGATATATGCACAAACAAGGCAGAATTTCTAAACGCCATTTAGGAATTGTAAGTTTCTGACAACACTTATAGTCAGTGGTATGCTGAAATATTCCTGTTTAGCAAACAGAATTTCATTTCTATCATTGTAGTGTCCGTATACTTCTCGTGTCCATATACTTCTAAGGCTGTTGAAAAGTGTCTATACCCAAAAGATCAGAAGCTATATAGATTTCCAAAAAGTCTACTATTCATTCCCTTTCTCTGTTGGCCTTTTGAGATTTGTTGGCATTAGATTACTGAATTGACATGAATTACATTGATGTGCAACAAAACATCTTTCTGAGTGTTTAGGTGGGTCCATTTGTACCTTAATATGAAATGGTTCATATTCCAAAGAATGGGGTTATTGAGGTGTTAGAGTCTGTTTTTATTGAATACACATTCTTGCTGTTGGTATTGCACTATCACTTTTGCTTGCTGTTATCCATAAAGTTTGCTTCATCACAGTTTTAGCTTTCATTGAAATATTGTGTAGTGTCCGTATACCATGAATAACCAAAACTGAACCCCAAACATCGACACACCATAACTTCCAAACAGAATGAGAATGCTCAGAGATATTTTAGCCTGAATATTTGGACATCCCCTGCTTTTGAAAATTTAATAGTATTTGCACTAATAAACAATTTGAAATTTTGACCCTAGTGCAACAGCCTATGTACCCCTGATTGGAGAATCCCCGATAGTTATGATCATAAAAACATACATACTTGTATATGCAAAATAGAGAAAAAGCCTAGAAGGCTAGAACAGATATAATTATGTACAAGAGATGAAATTATGCATTGAAAAACACATTTGAAGATCTGAATTAAAAATTCTGGCTTTCAC
Organism: Maea johnstoni; assembly: GCA_963942565.1. Classification (NCBI taxonomy): domain Eukaryota; kingdom Metazoa; phylum Annelida; class Polychaeta; order Spionida; family Magelonidae; genus Maea; species Maea johnstoni. The sequence goes on from OZ012696.1 coordinate 27,773,427, forward strand.
CCTGAATGCATCTATCAAGTTCATGCCACCTTTTTTATGCTGTGGCAAATATCTATAGAGATGTCAATCAAATGAATCATTTAATGATTAATTGGAACATGCTGATTAATCGCTTATTCAACCTCTGATTTCAATGAATTATGATCAATTTCTATTTTATCAGATTGATTATTTACTTCCAACTGTTCAGAAATTGATGCAGTCCCAGATAATTAAAGCTATTTAAATCGGAGTTCTAAGTGTATAATTAATATTTAGAATTCTGCTAATTCATAGCAATAGTAGTCTGGACATCAGAGTGGCATCAATGGTACCATCAACAACTTCCTATTCAATGCAATTAGTAGACAATGGATAGGCCCAATTTGTATCAAACTCCTGATGATATGATAACTCAAGTGGGGCATGCTCCCACAGACACCCTACACCCTTATACTTGCACTGAGCTGAGTACTATCATATAGAACCACAGGATAAAATCTGACATTCAAGGAAACAGGGTTAAGTATCCAGAACCGTGGATCACTTAGGGCCAATTGATTGACAGAATCAAGCATATTAGATAGTGGTTCACCATTGATAATTTAAATATGAATGTATGTATCTCTGAGACATAAAAACCTTCCAGCTATATCCATTAGGCCTAAAAAAAAGGTTGTTTGTTTCCTGTAACCCTACCCTAACAAGTTTTTATACCAAAAAATCCCTACCCTAAAGTTTTTTCCACCCTCCCAACTCCAAATCAACGTAACACATGCATGAAACGCACATTTTTGACCAAAAAAATAATGAAAAAAAAATATATTTTACTGACCTACCTACCCTATTTTTTCTTAGACCGTTACAGGAAACAAACAATCTTTTTTTCTAGGCCTTATGAGCAGCGTGTGTTTTCAAGTAAAATGCTTCTGGTAATTGAATTGTTATTTAAAGAGGGAATGTCTCCTTGAATTCATCAACCCTTTTTCTGTCCGGGCCGCTAAGAGTGTGATTTTTATTTTTTGCATTCTCAGGTCTTTAATTTGTATCTTTGCTTTTTCTTCCTGCTATTCGTTAATATGAAACATGTACAATGGGGCTTTGCAATTCTCAAATACATTATTTGAAATAAATTGCAATTGCAAAACAAGACAGTCCAGGGTTCGACTTTTTTAGATTTTGCAGTGAGCCTCTAGATTTTTCAGACTAGGGGCCCGAAATCGTATAAATATTATAATAAAGAAATCCTGTTTTTGACCACTTAAGTTATCAAAAGACCTTTTTGGGCCCCTAGCCTGAAATCTAAGTGTCAGACCTTGCCAGTGAGTCAATCTTAAACACTGTTTGTTAATCTTTAAGGGAGATAGCAAGATTATCAGAAAATAACCAGGAATGTGTATTTAATCAGTACTAACTAAAACTCACAAGCAACTTGTTTTAGGGTTAGCATTCATATCAGGAGTTCTTCGCTCGCAATATTTCGACACCCTGCACAAAAAATTGGTTGTCATGGTGCGTGTTTCACAGGGATGTTGGTGTTGGGTTGACAAAGGACATAGATTAAGTCTATGAGCCTGGCATTGGGGCAGCATACATAAGTGAGGCTCTCTTCCTCAGCTTTTTTACAAACGACTACACGCAAGAGGTTCCTGTCATCACTTTATTTTAAGCTGAAGACGAAGTGCCCTAATTACTTTGTCAGATGGAGGATTCAGCCAAGTATGACAGGGTGCTTGAGTGCTTACACTGCGAACCGACAGGATTAGATTAGTGTCACAGGAGTTACCCATTTTAGAGTGTCTATTTTGGTGTGTGGGAATATGAACATTGAAACATGATACACATACACACTACAGGGACTCAAATCTCAATACAGAATAAAATCAGTAACTGAACTTACCTCTCTTGCTATCTGGTTTAAGGCCTGGTCCTCTGCTGAATATGTCCTGGCTGTCGTTCGACGCCTACCGCTGGAGCTTGGAGTGCTCATTTTGTAATTAGTCCTAGGTTAGGTTGTAGGATACTGGAAGGTCCTATGTAAACTGTCTGAGACAGAGAATCCACTCACTGACTCAGTCGGTGAGTGTGAGAAAGAGTTCAAAAAGTTATGTTTGACCCAGTAAGAAAGTGGTCTCTAACTCTGCCTAGCTTTGGCACATGTTAGTGTAAGTAAGTAGTTTCCTTTGAACTTTCTCTGTCTCTCCGTGTGCTTGCAGCTGTACTCCAGTGGTTGGGGGAATCGTTCAATATTTCCTAACCAAAACACTACCCTTACTTACAACTTTCTAGATGCATTCCACCATGATGGAAATGATTGGAGGGTCCCGGATGTGTAGCCTCATTTTCGCTCGCTTTACTGCGCGCATGCGCGGACACGTATGGAAAGATGGCCGAATCCGGCAGGAGTTTATGACTTGGACGTAGTTAATTACTTATATTCGGCGTGTTAACCGATAAAATGTTCAAGAATCTAAAGAAGAAATTAGAGGAAGGTGTTGCGAAGTCGCCATTGCGTCCTCAAAGTGCGACTCCATCCCCTTCACAGGTAACTAGCACACAATTTGGTTGGAAATCGACCCACCCACCTCCACTCCAGTCTTGTCTATGCAAAAAGTTGCATTGCACTAGTTTTTGCCATAAGTTCATTTCTGCAACACCTGTTAATTGGTGTAGGTGTACCTTTTGCCCTATTGAGCTATTTGGCATCTATCTTTAAGGCAAGCCTTTTTCATTAGTTCCATTACCTTATGTTATGCTTCAGTTTGATCATGGCTAGGCCTAGGGATATTTACCAAGGGCCCAGGGGCTATATAGATCTGACATTCAATATCAGGTGATTATTTGACATTCTGATGCATTATGGCCTGTAATGTTGATCTGCAGGAAAGAAAAATCTAACTCTGATGAGAACTATATGGTGTTCTTGTGTCACTCACATGCTACTCCAGATAGTAATTACCGAAATAGCATCATGACAACTAGATTGCATCCAGGAAGTCCCGAGGGTACTACTGTCTTAGCCTAGCAATTAGGCAAAGCATTAGACAAGTATTGGGTTGGCTACTGAGGGAGCACAGTTTTGAAGCGATGGACCATCCAGGTGATTTGGCGAGATGCCCACAGCGCTATTCTTTCATTCAGTGCTGAGAATGGTCCCAATTCAAATGTTTTCTTTCTTCGTTGTTGTCCCTAACTTTCAGTGTCTTATTCACTTGATTTTGCAATACACTTTAAATATTCTTGATTCATTTGAAAAATTAACTTTTTTGCATCATTCTCAATCAAAATGGCAGACCACATGTAATGAAGGACTTATTTACCATCACTTTCACATCTTTACAAACGTTGCACGTTTTACAAACCATTAAAGATAACAACCCTGGCCTGGGGCAGATTAAGAAGGCAGCTCATGTCATCTGCCCAGAAAGATTTAGGAAGATAGTAATTAAGCCAACAACCACTTGTAAACATTCAAATGCAAAAGGTTTCCTCATGCTAGTGGTCAGACATTATTTACCAACTGACAATTTCATTCAGGACTTTCTTGGGCTTGCTCACCAAGTGCAATTGTGGTTGACTTCGATTTCACCATGTCACCAAGTCATTGTTGATGGTAATCCCAAAGTAGTCAGACTAACTTAAGTTAAGTCTCGCAAATTTATGTTAGTGGATCTTCAATATAAGAACTTGGGTCAAGTGTGCCTTCATTTCGTCACTTCCTCTCTCTAATATTTCTTTTATTGACTGTCAAGTCAAGAGCGTTGTAAAATTTAAATAGGCACTAAAGCCTGAAAAGATGCCAGCTTATATAAAAGGAAAAACATTATAAGTTATAAAGACCCAATCCAATTAGGGCCCACTGGGCAGAGAGAGTGTGTATTCCAGTAGCCCTATTTCCTCTCTGTGTGAAGCCATATTTCACACCTCTTGCAGGTGGCAGGATGTAAAGGTCTGTAAGCTAAGGGCATGGCCCTACCAGACTAGTACAAACTCATCAGTCATGGTAATAAAGCTTACCGTAGTTTCGCGTGTATAAGACGCACTTTTTTACACAAATTGTCCCACCCAAATGGGGGGGTGCGTCTTATACACAAAGCTAGATATCTAGGGTGTTTTACATCGAGTATCCAGGCCACACAGGGAATTCAACTCTGCCTCGATTCATTGGATTATTTTGCCTAATTACACTTATAATGCGGCAAGAACAATGCCCATCGATGTTTGTCGTGGCATCTTCCAATTGTAATTACAGTACTACCCTCGGTCACACGTTATTGATTACAAACTATACCATGCCTAGGACAATGGGTATCAGCCACTGACACAGAGTGATGAGCATTCATGAACCACTTCGCACTTTTCGATACGTGTTTTACCGGTTTTCTAGCATTATTCGTGAGAAGATGATCTGCCTCAATATTTCTGAAAGGGGGGTGCGCACTATACACAAAGCTAAGGTCTATACATCATTTTTAAGGCCTGAAGAAGGGGTGCGTCTTATATACAGGTGCGTCTTATACAAGCGAAACTACGGTATTTGACTTGTTGAAATTTTGATTTGAATATATACAAATACCTAAATTAATAGCACATTTTCTGCCAGAGATGTGTTTGCCATATTGAAGATGTCCATGACATAGGATCTCTACCTTATTACTGAGTGAAATTTAGCATGTTTGGTAAAAATATGTTTCCTTGTGTTCTCTATGTAAGTATTGGTATGCACAACTCAATTCAGCTATCTTGCTTTTTGCAAATTTTAATACAGTTGCCACAGCAAAATACGGTATCCTTCAATAGCTGTAAAAATTGTCTCGTTCATAAATTTCTGGTTATCAGTTGATTATATACATGAGTTATCTTGTGGACCCCATTAGAAATATAGCGTTATAATATTTTGACCCACTTCCTTTTGATAATGAGATTTTAAAAACTACCCACTGCCAAGTCTATAACTTAAACCTTACATCCTGTCAACAATATGATTTTAATCTCTTGCTGATTGCCCTGAGGCATGAACTATTGATTTCTTATGCTGTGTCCAGACTGAGAGTTCCTTTTAAATATATATATATATATATATACACAGTCATCTGATATTAGTATTGTAACTGCAGTGATTTCACAATCAAAGAGTTTGTGTAAGGAAAATGTCAAAACCTTGCCATGGCTTTGTCCAAGGCCCTAGGATCTCTGTGCTAAACTGATTGTGCAACATATTGTTGAGCTGCAACATTTGAGATGCAGCTTAAAAGATTCATCTGTCATGTTTTTCATCTTGTTAAAGGTCCGTTAAGAATATGAATCAGTTATTATAAGTTGTTATTATATTCCCCAATTGCCCCCAGAGTCTAGGTTTGAGAGACTCCCTAATTGCCTAGTAGTTATTTTGTTTTGACTGCTGACTGTGTGTTGCCATTCTCTGGGATTGATGGTTCAATCTTAGTTGCCAGTGACTTTGAGGTAGTCTGTGGTTACACTGAGTGCTTTGCCCTCCTCTATCATCAAAACTTTTTGGTGGCAATAACACCTTAAAATGTCAGAAAGTGACAAATATAATTATCCATTGCACACATTACGTTCCACCCCAATTATGGATTTTGGAGGTTAGAAACATTGAATGACTGAATCTAGTTGTATCTTGAAGTATTTTTTACCAAACTCTTCTATTGTGTTTTTCGCCAGACTCCGAAGACTCACCGTGTTGCGGCCCAGCCTGATGCAGATTCTCCGCTGGACCGGGACGACTCACCCAGCAATGGGGCCTCCCCACTTGTGCCCCAGAGGCTCCAGCAGTCAGCAGAGGCCATCAAGGTAAGCCAAAGACTATTCAATCCATTGAAAGATTCACTGGAAATTGTCGTCTGGATCTATGATGATTGTGATAATAATGCCTGAATTCAGAATAGTTTTACAAAACATTTGAAGGAGAGTTGTTGGTATTATTCTGGATAACATTCCTCCTTCAAATATTTTTCTAATTTATCTTTGGCGTGCAAGACTTCATCAAAATTGTCTGGCTGCTTTTGAACGCTATAAACATTGATGGGTTAAAACAATGGGAGCAACTGATCTAGGGGACATGTTCTAGGATCCCTGTGGGCACATAGGTTTTGAAATCTAAGGAGGGATGGGCAGGGTCTTAGCCAGGATTTCAAAAATGCCTGTCCAAAACAGCAATTTCAAAATTTCTGCCCGTCCAGATTTAGCTACTTACCTACTTCAATTTCTTATACCAGCTACATTTAATAGCCTAGTGTGTAAAAAAGGGCAATTAACACTTCAGCTATATCCGAGAAGATGGTTGGTTAGGAAAATACTTGGTTATTACCCCCCAAAAGTCAAAATTGAAAATTCTTTATTAAAATTTTTACCTGTCCAAACAGGAGGTTTTTAGGAAACTACCTGTCCCAAAGACAGGTAGGATGGGTCCTGGCTAAGTCCCTGGGGATGGGGCTGCTTACCTCAACCGATGTCTCTAAAAGAGACTAGTGTTAAAACCTATTGCTTAGACAATTGCCCAGGTTATAGAGTGCTAACTTGGCTCTCCTGAAATTACAAGGGCTCAATCCAGATTTTTTGCACTTAATTATTTCACAAACAAATTAAGTCTCTTAGAAAATGTGGATGTTGTTTTTTAGTTAGGAAACATGCCAATAATAGGGAGTGGTATATCAGAATAAATGACATATTTTACTCAATTTTATCATCAAACCAATAGGTTTGTTCTGATAAAGCAATCCCTGATTGTCGTCTTAAAATAAGTCTAATTTTTTTCTGGTAAATTTGGCATGCTTTCCAAATCAAAAATCTAAATTGATGGCTTTTACATTTATAAACATTCCTGCTTTCCCTTGCACGTCCAGTTGTCCACATGCAGTTTCATGATTGGTTTAAGACTAAGTATCAGCAAAGCAGGAAAATATCCTATTTAATCAATTAATCATTTTTGTGTCCACCTTTTCATTCTAAGCAAATATTTTATATTACACCGCTGACTGATTTATCAGTAAAATAAGTCAAGATCAGAAGAATTCAGGCAGGTGTTATTTATAAAAATGGATATACATTAATCAATCACTTAAATAAAGCCATTAAGATGTCCCATGCCTCATGTGCTAGGATCATAAACTATTGTTTTAACCCATTTGCTTCTGGAGAATGCATACAATCTAACAACTTTGGACTTGAGAGAGATATTTGAAATTTATTTTGAAGCAGGATAATTAAGACAAAGAGGAATAACAAATTTTAATCAAACATCTCTCAGAATATTGCTTTACAATTCCAATATTTTCTTTGTGTCAGCTTGGTCTGACACTTAGATTTCAGGCTAGGGGTCCGAAAAGGTCTTTTGATAGAAATAAGTGGTCAACAACAGGATTTCTGGTTATTATACATACTATCTTGGGCCCCTAGTCAAAACAATTAGGGGCCCACATCATAATATAGGGGTATATGCCCATGGGTCCCTGGGAAAGTCAAGCCCTGGTCAGACCATGTGTATACTTACGATTTAAATGAGTTAAGTGCTCAAGTGTGGGAGGATTTCTATTTGACCTAGTAAGCTATGGCTTATTCTTACCTTTAATCATCAAGAGCATAAGTTGCTCCTAATTCATGTAAGAGCATTTAAGCTAGGTCTTTTCTTACCTTTAATAAATAAGAGCAAATGCTACTCATGTTTTGGCAGTTCTAACACACATGCTCATGTCATGATGAGACAGAAACCTTGGGAATTAAATAAAATGCTATCGATCTGTGATATCAAGCCTTTATTGGTTCCATCCTTTGCCAAGTAACAAGAGACTATCACTCTGTATGCTAGACATTGCGAGAATAACCCTTGCTAAAAACTTGTATGTAGTGTTGTTGGCTGCACTCATAAAAGAGTATAAGAAATTTCTTTTATTTTTTAATTTTGAATAGAAAATATCTTGAACAGTTATACTATGCCAATACACTTTTAGTAGACAGGGACTGACGCTAGCCAGATAAGTCCAGATTAATGATTTGTAATTTGACACAGTAGTAACTTATCCATATCTGCAACCTACCAATAGTTGTCACTATTATCAGTGAACTAAAAAAGTATTCAGGAGTGTTTCTATCATATGGCAGAGGCTAATAATACTTGATTAATTAAATATGTTATTGGTGTTCATAGGCTTGCCATGGCTGGGCTAGTTCAAGTCTTCTATATCAGTAAAATTTACAATTTTGATTATCAGCTAGGGCTCCCGCGATACACTCATATAGTCGCTGCACCGCGGATTGCCGCGATGCTAATAGTATTCGAATATACGCATTTGTATATTCGAATACAGACGAATATACACAAAAATGAAATGCTCTACCTGTTTGCGGCCTTGGACATTGTCAAAATGATGATATCACTTCAAAACAGCAGCGCTAAGTTTTGAAGTGCCTCCATTTTACGTTGTGGGCGCACGATTACTTATACCGGTGGGCGCACGATTGTTTATATTGGTTGATACCGGTAGAGCTTGGGGACCGTTCCTGTCCTTATAATGTAAAACGGCGCTCTGGTTTTCAGATAGTTCGAGCAGATCTTTCCAAATAAGGGAGAATCAGCTGGCATTCTATGAATACTAAGCATTCGTATTTGTGACCTATAGTCGTGAATACATTCATATTCGCCACCTACGGTATTCGTGAGAGCCCTATTATCAGCTATCTTCTTTTCTGCTCCCAGGTCTGAAAAAGAAGACCCTCCTTACTTCGAATTGAAACTCTTACTTTCAAATCTTGTGGTTGAACCTTGTATGGCAATGATAATATTTGTAGAAAATCACATAATATATGTAATGAATAGGGTTGTAACACTAATACACTTACAGATGTATCGCCAGAGGAGACGACACATGAAGGCAAGTTATGGTGTTGGATATACAGTGACCCCTACTGGTCAAAAGTTGAACGACTTTTTTGGTCATCTATTTATTATTATTTTTTCAATATTTTACCCTGGGCCTGAATTGTTGTTATTGTTAAAATCCTCTCAACCAAGACATATACTTTGTGCCACCCTCTTGACCAAGGAATATTCATAAGGAAAATTTATTTTGACTTCTTTTGACATCTTATTATCTTATTTCTCTGTAGCAATCATTTTAATTTCATTCTTAACCCATTTTGTATTTTTATATTATGAGGCAAAATATCCAAGATATGACCTACTAAAATTACCCAAAGCTACAATAACCCATGTACTCTATTTCTGTCCATTTTATAATCTACTTGGTTAACTTTACACATCTTATTTTCCCCCTAGACTTTTCTTTTTTTACTGTTCATCAATATACTACTCAGGGATTAGCACCTTTGAAAAATTCCTGATACGATACAATATGGACATTTCCGTAACAATACAATATTTTAACAATGATTTTTTCATCCTAGGGACATAATTTTGTAAGCTTCAAACATTTTGCTAATAAATAGCTTACTACTTTCATGAGGAGAAATCCTTTCAGCACTTTTATATCATAAAGTAGCACTGGAAAAACAATTCTTAAGCAATACAAGATACAACACCTTTGTCCAATTTAATATCAGACTTTGGTATCATATGGAGTACGGGTACTACTAGTAATCCCTAATGATCAAATTTGAACAATTTTGAAGTTATTTTCAAGAGTATTGTTGATTCAAAAAGCACCTGTGTAGGAGGTCTCCAACTATATCTGGGTCAAGATATTGGTATGACATTTTAGCAACTGATATTCTGATCCGCGCTGCTATTGTGAAATAAAGAATATTAACATTATTATCATCATTATTATAATTATTATTATTATTATTATTGGTAGTAGTAGTAGTAGTAGTAGTAGTAGTAGTAGTAGTAGTAGTAGTAGTAGTAGTAGCAGTAGTAGTAGTAGTATTATCATCATTATCATTATTATTATTATTATTATTATTATTATTATTATTATTATTATTATTATTATTATTATTATTATTATTATTATTATCATCATTATCATTATTATTATTATTATCATCATTATCATTATTATTATTATTATTATTATTATTATTATTATTATTATTATTATTATTATCATCATTATTATCATCATTATCATTATTATTATTATTATCATTATTATTATTATTATCATTATTATCATTATTTATCCTACCTTTCTAGGGCCCGTTGGTGGACATCTCCGTTGACGATGGTCCGGCCCAGCTGCCGGTCACCCCGATCCAGGACCACCACTCCCGCTCGAGAACGTCTTCCACAAGCTCCATGGCCAGCGAGTCCCCGCTATTCCCGAGCTTCCAGACGCCCCAGCGCCAGTACGTCGTCCCCTCGGACATCGAGAGCGAGGCCGAGGAGCACGATATCAACCTGGACCACGTCGCGAAAGAGGACCTCTTCTACCGCGTTAAGAAGATGGAGAGGAGTATTCTGAGGTACAGGACGAAGTACACGCAGCTGACTAACGCCTACAAGGAACTGGAGAAGGAGAGGGAGAAAATGAAGGTACGGCGAGAAAAATCCAGTCGTGCCATCACCAGAATCCCTACCTGTAAATTAATAGGGATTGGCACCTTAAAAATTTTCACGAGACGATACAATATTGATATTTCCTTAACGATACGAGGGAGAAAATGAAGGTATGGCGAGAAATATGCAATCAAGCCATCCAGAGCCTTAGTCAGGATTTAGAAACTGGGTGCCATACTTTTTGCCATTTGTAAAATGTGTGGGTGCCCTATTTTTCAAAGGAAGCCACAATATACAATAGAAAATGAAGGTACAGTGCGAAAAAATGCAGTGACGCCATCACCAGAATTCCTACCTGTAAATTTATAGGGATTGGTACCTTTATAATTTTCACAATGGGAAATGATGTTGATATTTCCTTAACTATTCGATATCTTAACAATATTTTTAACAATACTTACTGCTTCCATAAGACTTAATTTTGTTAGAATTAAATACAAATATTTCGCTGATGAATAGCTACTTTTGAAAAAAATATAATCAACCAAATCTCTAGGCTGAAAGAGCAGACCCAATTATTAGTCTTTTATTCTTTTTCAGTCGGTATTAGCTGATTCTCAGGACAAAGCATTTCGTCGTATCTCTGAGTTAAAAGAGCAGGCCCAACTGGACAAGCTTGCCAAGCAAGATCTCGAGGAGAACTACCGACTTATGTTGGAGGAAAAAGATGAGTTTATCAAAGTGCTACATACACAGGTAAGTCTTGCTTATTGTTCAGGTATGTTACATCATGTGTAATATGGGTCTCAGTTCAATGTTCTCATTGCCACCTCACTCCATAGACAGATATTTTACATTGCTTTTTTTCACACCAATTTAATCTTGATGAGTTATGGTCTATGCTATAATGTATAAATATTGAAT